>CM076571.1:724779153-725379153 GCA_034641835.2 Pinus albicaulis | reverse complement strand
TATTCTTATCATTGATTGTTATTACACGAGATAGTAAAAAAACATAATTGTTATGTATAAAAGTGTAGTTAGGAGTTAGTAAAACAACATACTTGTTATGTATAAAAGTGTAGTTAGTACAAATATTGTAGTTGTAAAAAAAAAAATTATATGTTTGGGCTAGAAACTATAATAAAAAAATTAATGATTTTAAAAAACATAATTGTTATGTATAAAAGTGTAATTAGGAGTTAGTACAAATATCTAGAATAATTAGTACAAGGTCTCTAGAATAAATAATAAAAAATAATTTGCTTGTGTAAGTTAAGAAGTTGAAGGATGAAAACACAATATAACATAAATTGTATTAAATTGCCAACATAAAATTATTAGAGAGTAAAGAAAAGAATATATCAGTAAAGTCATTAAATGTAAAAATACAAACTTATGAGAAATGAAACAATACATTTAGTCAATGTCAAAAATAAGAATGATGCATGTTAGAATGTTATAAATCAATAAATGACTAAAGTATTAAATGACAGGTTCTAAATATAAACAAAATACATAATATCTTATTGTCATCCTAATTATAAATGTCATCCATCCAAAAATTAAAAATAAAATTAAATAATTAAACATAATATAACTTTTATGTTATTTGTGTAACTTGGAAAATAATAAGTTTACTTTTTACTAAAATAGAAATATCACTTTTATTTATTACAATAATGAGAATAATAAAGCTATTAGTTACTTTTTACTTAGATAAAATTATGCAAAATAAACAAGATACATGGATATCTTATTCTCATCCTAATTATAAATGTCATCAACTAACCAAAGATTAAAAATAGAATTAAATAATTAAACATATTATAACTCGTGTGTTATTTGTAATTTGGAAAATAATAAATTTACTCTTTACTAAAATAGAAATATTATTTTTATTTATTATAATGAAAATAATAATAAAGTTATTAGTTATTTTTTACTTCGATAAAATTATGCAAAATTATTAAATACTATATTTATATTAATTTAGTAATAATAATAAAAGATTATAAAGCATTTTATTTTCATCTTTATAATTTTATTTTTAATTTGGTAATTTTATTATTGGCAACAAAATTACAAGAATAGAATACCATAATGGGTCTTTATATAAATTAGCCATTATACATACATACACACACACACACACATATATACATAAACACCTATGAGGGGTCTTTATATAAACTAGCTATGAGGTTTGCTTCTAAAATCTATCTTTTGGTTATGTATATAATCAAATCTCTGCTAGGGGTGACTCGGGAAGATAGTGTGACATGTAAGCTCAGTGACAAACTGTGCCCCCGTGAAGGATTGGCTTGCAACGTGTCGCCATACACCCTCCCGCATGTATTATCTATGATGAACATTGAATTAGTTTTAAGCAAGATCTTACTTGCCGAGACACAAGATTAAAGATTTTTTGAATTCAGTGTGCAATGGTGTGTAATGATAGGGAGGACGCCATTTTTGGGATTTCTAGTCCCAAAGTTTATTGTATAGAGTATATTTTCCAAAGGTGTAATTCCCTACTTGATCCTATCATGCTAATTTTGATTAGTGTTTAATTAATCTGCAAATATTAACTTATAATTATTAAGTAATATTGGTATATACCTACACTTGTGAATTTGTAATTTTATTTTACTGATATGATTTTTATTATTTGTTATTATTCAATTCTCAAGATGTCTTCTCAAACTTACTTTTGCATAAGGTATGATCTTCTCCAGTTTATTTCTAAATTAAATATCCATATTTCTATTCCCAAAGTGTCTTCTCAAATCTTCTTTTGGATAAGATATGATATTCTCCAATTTATTTCTAAATCAAATATCTATATTACTATCCCCAAGATATCTTTTCAAATCTAATTGTGGATAAGATATGGCCTTCTCCAATTTATTTCTAAATCAAATATCTATATTTCTATCCCTAAGGTGTCTTCTCAAATCTATTTTTGGATAAGATATGGTCTTTTCCAATTTATTTCTAAATTAAATATCCATATTTCTATTCCTAAGGTGTCTTCTCAAATCTACTTTTGGATAAGATATGGTAAGTAAAGTCAAGGATATTAAATTAAAAGGAATAGGGGGAAATCATGACATTAATGGTAAGTGGTTTAGGTGGATGAGATGAAAAGACATAAAGGGAAGGGGGATGAGAGGAGAAGGGGAGGGAGATCCTCGATCTTTGTTTTGGAATTGGAAGATTTTGTTTCGGGGAGGAATGTGGAGAAGGAGAAGGGGAAGGGGGACAAAGATCCTTGATCCTTGTTTTGGAATTGGAGGATTTTATTTTGGGGAGGAATGTGGAGAAGGAGAAGGGAGACAATGTAGAGAAAAATGAGAGAACTCAAGCTTGGATCTATTGGAGAGTGTTGGTTTTAATATGAATTCAGTTAAACTGGTTGGACTTGGGATCAGAGGACTAGGGAACCTGTGGAGTTTCCCTGGGCTATGAAATCATTCCTAGTTGGCTGAGATGTAAATTCAGTCGGGTAGCCCAACATGAACATCTCAACAGAATCAGGAGCATCTCAACCAAGCTACTGATACAAATATTATTCCATTTGATGATTTTTTATGTAAATGACTGCAATGAAATTTCTTACTTGTTTAATATGTTGTAAATAAATTTTATTTGTATATTATCATCAAATAAATGTTGAGTTATATATATGTTATTTTCCTTCTTATTGTGTTTAAATTAAATGATAAATTTGGTTTAGCTAGAAGACATATATTAAGTCCTCACATATGGTATTAGAGCCCATATTCAAAATGTGGACCTTGAAACCCACCTACTAGCACCACCTATAAGAAAAACACCTTGCAAAAATAAAATCAAATAATTAAATAAAATTAAATCATTTAAGTAAATTGTCCACGGGGTTTTAGATAGACGGTGATTAGGTGCTATGTTAAGGCACTCCTAGGTGTGAAATCATTGGTTCAATTCTCTGTCCCGATCGGGGTGATATATTGGACATGATAAAGATGTAGTCTTGCCAAGCTTAAAAACAAAAACATTTAAGCAAATTAAAATAAAATAAAATAAAAATAAAAAATTTAAATGGTGTTGGTGGTTTTTCTTTAGTTTCTCCATACCTTTGCTGGAATTCATACAAATCAAAGCTTCTCATGCTGCTTGAAACCTTAGTATTTATATGTCTGCTTCAAATCGCTACCCTTTGTGACGTAGGGTAAAACAAAATCCTCTCATAAATAAATGCATATGGCTCAATTTACAGATATATATACATTATTAGTCATCCTAGAGTCATGATGCCCTTCAACGATACATTGAAGGTTTTTAGGGAATCCAGAAAGAATGTGTAACGATTTCTCCCTTTAGATTCCTACAATCTTTCAATACAAAGAAATAACACGATAAAAAAACATTTAGAAGGCAAAGATTGTTGCTGTGATTCGTGCAACTAATTATTCTTCCTTCGTCTTCAGTTTCTATTTTCATTGTGTTGTGTGTTTGAGGTAATGAACACCGTCGATTTTAACCATAAATGAGATGGATAAGTAATTGAGAGAGCTCCTGTACGTGACGTGTTGAACTTGAAGTTTTACTTACAGTCTACAAATTATTATTATGATCGTGGTTTATGTCCACGTAGTTAGTATGATTTTCGATCCGTTTTCACAACTACACTCAAGATAGGACCGTTTAGAATGCATCTGTGATGATTTAGTTCACAATTATGTTAACTTCTAGAAATAATAATAAAACATGGTTTTGTATAAACCCTTAGCACTTGCAATTAACTTGATGAAAATATAAGCAAAACATGAAAAGTAACTATTAGATGCGATATTGAGTGCCCAAAAGTTTGGTGAAATATATTTTATTTTGTTTTAGCTGAAATTAGTTGAAAGAAAAGGTGCATATTGAAATTGCTAATTTATCTAGCAAGGAAAAATACAACATTCATATGTATTTAATATAATATGCATGCTAGAGAGATTTCTAGCAACTCCATTCTTTATGGATTCCTTTTGTTGGATACAATGTCACATGATCATCATTATGCACATGTTATATTATAACTAACAAATTTCTGAGATGTTTGTGTCAAAGTATTACCATATATGTGAAACTTAGATACTTGACTAAATCTTTCGATTTTCTATTTTTTTGGATGACCTATTCTATTTTATGGAGGTTCCCTCAAACATAGACTTTTATAGTATTCAATTAGTTTGATTTTTCTTGGTAACTATGTCTGTCCAACTGATGTGAATGTTAACTAATGACAACACTAATTTATTGGGCTTTCGCTTCTCTTTTTATGGATATGACCTTTTAGTTGCATATATTCATGGCCTTGTTGGATAGAAAGAAAACATGATCATTCCATTTTATAGTTACCTTTATATTTTTATAATTGGGATTAGAACTAGCTATAATGAATTGACATTATTAATGTCAGTTATTGTCATTCTCTGATATAGAAAAGATAAGAAATTTTCTTTCTAATTTTGTAGGTAGTTTTTTAATCACCATATATTTTCTTAGATAGAATCATTGGATGATATTAGTTAAGAAAGTTCAAATGAAATTTAATTTCAAAAAACATAAATATTTCATAAACTATACAACTATGTATGAAATAAAAATATAAAAATAATAAATATCTCAATTAAATTTTATCTTAAAAAAATATCCATAATCATATTTTTGGTGGAAATAGATTCAGCACTATCAAAATCTTTTGAACACCCAAAAATATTGAAGTTTAATAACTTTAGCATAAATTTACAAAAACTTTCGCAAAATTTTCTTAAAATCTTACCAAAATTTTTATGATTTTTAATTAGACTACAAAAATATATAGTAATAAAAATACAATTAAAATCACAAAACTCTTTCCATCTTGATTTGATGAGAAACATTTTTTAATTAGATTACGGAAATATATAATAATAAAAATAAAATTAGAATCACCAAGAATCTTTCCATCTTGATTTGATGAGAAACATTTATAGGCACTCATAATTAAATTATAGGTTTAATTTAAGTTTTCATAATCTAAATTATTATTAGAAACTTAATAATAGTAATAATGTTTTTTTTTTAAGTTATAATTGTGGTCTTGAAATAGGAAAATAGCATTGGGTTAAACCCATCATTTAATTATAATACAATATAATTGCTAAACTCATTAATGTCGGTTGATCAAAGATTATTAGTAAAAAGCATGTGTGTTGTCCAAACACACAATTAGTAGACCACAGAATTAGGGGCAACAACACGCAGAGCATGGAAAGAAATTTAGAAATTAATTAACAGCCAAAGTAAATTTTATGTTTGATTATCGATTAAGAGCATGTTAATTAATCATTATTTTGAGTCTTTTGAAACAAATGATTATTTGAATCAGGTAAGTCAAGTCCGGTTTCTTTATAATACATTGGATTTGGTGAAATTTTCTTGGAATATTTTGGTGGATGAAAATAATAAAATGATTAAAATAAAATAAATTATACATTTACAATTTATTTATTTAAATAAGATAAATAATTATATTATTTTTATTTTAATCATATATATATTAATTAATTAATCATAATTTATTTATAGACATAGTAAGTTAGAGAAACATTTTATATTACGAGAATACAAAAATTTACATCATAGTTTGCTGGTTTGTCAGAGAAACCAAAACCAAACCAACTGTAATAGAATAAATCATTGTTCCAGAATTTAATTAAGCTAGCCCAAAGGATCTTCTGTCTATGATATCTCCTGGGCATATTATCAAAATTAACTTGTCTACTGACACTTAAAAATTTACACCATACTGGAGGTCTGAGCGTAAATTTATATTTCAGACCTTGATCTATAGACCTTATAATTATTCTATAACTATGATTGGGCCTCGCTATCTTATCAACCGAATACAACAAAATTAAACAAAGAGACAAAATCATTTATCCAGGGACAATGGTGGAGTCTCTTCCACACCTTAACCAGATGCAGGTGTAGCTTTCTCTGTTGGGGTTGCTTCCATTGCCACTGCTGCTCCCACTCTCGGTGCTACTTGTGGCTTGCCGTTGGCTCCCACTACCTCTTTGACCTTATATTTTGTTAACTTGGCTGGATCCCCAAGTCCTTGACCCAATGTAAGATCAAAGTTGTGGATATACTCAATTAAATTGAAAAAATATTGTTCATGTCACCAATGTGATCATCCTACAGGCGTTCGATGTTGACTACCCTCTGGAGTGCCTCCTCGACTCCCTTTAGCCTATATTCAATTGCTTTAATTTTTAGATGGTATTCCATTTTCCGCTTAATTATTTCCTCCACTTCCTGTGCCTGCAAGTTCCTTATTAATGTTTTGACAATCCAAGCTGTTTCCAACATTCTTTGGTACACCATTTGTCTCGTGTGAGACTTCCCCATGTCGATTATTCAATCAACCTCTTCTTTAATCCTGTAATATGAGGTGTTCCTCCTTAATCGCCTTACTTCATTTTCCCAGACCTCGATAATTTCCTTGCCTCGGTTAGGGACAATCTCATGGTATTTGAGGGCTGCTTCCTTTGCCGCTTGCTCTAATATTGTTCTCTTAATAGCTGACGATCCTTGAGCTTCTACTCTCGGCCTTCCACTACCATTTCTTTCCATAGCTCTTCTGGGTGCCGCGTCTCTCTGATAACTAGACCTTCTTTCCTTACTGCCCTTTGTTTCTTCAAAACTCATCACTATGCCTCCCATGCAACACCCCTCCTTATCATATAAATGAAAAATCCATAGCACCACAATCCTCCCCATACTTTGGGCACCTTCGTTGATCATTTTTGGAAATTTCCATTTACCAATGCCATTGCAGTGCAATCGTGCAAGGATGGTACAATCCTCCCTCTCATTTTCCTCTGCATACGACCTATACATGCCCATTATAGCCATGGTACTATGCCAATACTTCTTCACACTATGCTTTTTCCTTCCCCACTTCTGTTACCGTCCATTCTCATAAATGCCACCTCTTGGCGGACGATTATGCGATCCTGGCTTCCACTTATTCCCATCATCTACTGTCATGTGCTTCAGCCCTTGTTGACCTGTACCTCCTCGATCTTCCCCACTGCCCGCTACTTGTTCACTCATTTTTATCATAAAACATTCCTTTCGCTAGGTGGGTTTCTACCCTCCTCCTGTCCCACCCTGTGTCCTTAATGCTGCTTCTCTAACATGGGTATATATCTTACCGCTAGCTCCCGAAAATCCGCCTTTAACTGTCCTTCCACCATTTCTTTCCAGGTCATTTCAGTTAGAACTCTGGTGCTCTCGACCCTTTCGTTGGCCACTCTATCTGCCAATGCATTTTCCGAGCGTCTGACTAGAGTGAATTCTACCTTTTTTATCTCTTCCAAGTGATCCTTAATCCTATCAATAGTTTGGCCAAGCCGCCAATTCATTGTGAATTTTTTCATCAGGGTGCACATTGGAAGTATTCGTGGTGCTTGAATGGCTAGAGTTGAGTCACCTTCTACTATTACATTTATCTTCCTTTCTTATCGCAACATTTCCAATCCTTGTTATAGAGCCCAGAACTTTGTTGTGTTGTTTGTGGCTTGTCCCATGTTAATGATTTATAACCTTTGTATTTTACTAGTCTAGTCTTTGATGATTCCTCCCGCACTAGCATTTCCCCAGTTGCCTTTGGCTGCCCCGTCAAAGTTCAATTTCCAAAAACCTTCGGAAGGCGCTTTCCACACTATAGTGCCTACCCTGATACGATTTTCTTTTGGTATGAGGATCTTGTAACCCAGGTAATTTAGGTAGAAGAACTTTAATATTCTTGCTTCCTGAAGGGATGGGTGTTCTTCTTTCATTTAAAATCATTTTATTTTAATGGTTTCCTTCATCCGATGTTGAATTTCTTCCATCATTTTTGTTATAGGGATATTTTTATATTTGAATATTCTGTGGTTACGCTCCTTCCATAGTGACCAAAGGATGAACCCCAGGATCAAGTTTTAGGTTGAGTTAACCAATTCTTTCTTGGTATATTGCACACTTCATTTTTTAATTGTGTCCTGAATATTTTCTTTGTTTCTATCAATTCGTCTCTATATAATAGCCAACTAGTCCCATAGGGATTCCGAATATCTACAAGTGTTCAATATTTGGTTGAGATTTTCTTCTTCTCGCTCAAACAGGAAACACTATGATGAACCTTTCATTCCTCTCTTTGTGATATTCTCCCAAGTTAGAACCTTTCTATGCAAAATTAAGCATAAGAATGTTTTAATTTTCGACCAGTTTGAAGCCTCCCAAATTTTTCTCCAGGCTGGGTCATGAATCTCAATATTTTTGGCTCGAAGATAAAAATTGGATTCCTTGAGGTTGAAATCACCTCCATCTCATTGTCACCATCTGAGCTGGTCGCTATCTCCATTTTCCATGATTTGTATTTTGCTTAGATATTCTGTTTTATCTTGCATTTATGAGTTTCTTATATTAGTTTGTCGGAGTATGTTTAAGCTCCTTGCTATCCACTTGTCATTTAGCAGCTCCAGAGACCAAAAATGGTGGACCTTTATGAGTCTTAGTCTCTTTATGGATTCCTGTAGACTTATCCATTCCGATTTATTTAATTTTGGTAGCTGTTTCCAAGAATCATCCCAGAACAGGGCATTCTTTCCATCTCTTACTTCCTACAACCTGTGCTTTTGTAAAATATCCTTGTTGGACTATGATAGGGACCAAATGAATGACCCCAGGATTGAACCCGTGAGTGTGATCAAGTTTTTTATTTGACAATTTGGGGCATATTTTATTTCCATAATTTTTCCCAGGTCGTCTCCCCTCTCGTTAACCATTTACACTACAAATTTGTTCCATTTTCTTTGTTGATTATCTCAGGGTCCTGAAGCCCCAGGCCTCCTGCTTGCTTTTATTTTCAGATAGTGTTCCAAGCGACCAATGCCCATTTTCTTTTTTCCTCTGATCCTCTCCATAAGAAATTTCTCCGTATCTCCTTTATTTTTTGGAGTACTCATTTGGGCACTGGAAGGACATATAACATGTATCCTAAGATGGCTTGAAGTACCACCTTTACTAGCACCAACTTTCCTGACATGTTCAATGCTCTCACTGTCCATCTCTTCATTAGAGAACCTTTAAGGTCTAAAATGGGCCTCCTAAGAAAAATGTACAACCAAAATAAACTTTATAAGAATAAATATGATTCAAGATGATGATGTCAACCATGGGGGATGATTCACCATTTTTGGGGTAAAAAAGTAAAAAGTTTAAAAAAGTAACATAATAAAACTACTTTTTCAACTTGTATTTTCAAATTATCTCCCTAAGGTTTTGCTCAAATTTCGAGTGGGTGAAATTTTTGGATGCAAAACTTAATTCCTCTCCAAGGAGTACCCATGTTGGATACTTTTGATGAACACTACTACACGAAAAATGAGAAATAAATGAAAAAATGTGGTTGTAATCATGTTTTTCATGTATTTATCATTTTTCGTGTAGCATGGTCCATCAAAAGTATGAAACATGGGTAATCCTTGGACGAAGAATCAAATTCTTCATCTAATGAGTGTTCCTGCACGAAATTTGAGTAAACCCATAGGGAGATAAGTTGAAAATACGAGTTGAAAAAGTAGTTTTTTCTTTTTTTCCCTCTAAAATTTGATGATGTAATCTAATATTATTTTATTATTTCCACTATTATTTTATAATTTCCTTAGGAGGCCCATTTTATATGTCAAAATTCCCCTAATGGACCATTTCTTGTAGATTGGATATGATTTTTTCCCAATTGGACTTTTTCTAGGCTTGTGTTGTTGAGGGTACTCCAAGATATCTAGAAGGGGGGGATTTTTTTTGTAAACCCAGGATAGTTGCTAGATTTATTTGGATAGAAATGTGAGTTTTGAAAAATAAAATCATGAATTTAGATAAGTTTAACTCCATACCTTACGCCTTCATGAAGGTATTTAGAATTTTTTTGTAACTATGGGCCTCCTTAACTGTAGGCACACCATGCAACATGGTGTCATCTACAAATTTATTGTGAGTGGTTACTTTAGTGTTGTCATACAAATTCAACCTTGTGATAGTCCCTTCTATGTTAGCCAATGCTATATCTCTACCATTTCCTTCCATCATTAGGATAAACATGAAGGGAAACAATGGGTCTCCTTTCTGAATTCCCCTAGATGGGAAGAAAGGTTTTGAAGGGGCTCCATTAAGAAGAAGTGAAAATTTGGGTGAGGAGACCATTGCCATGATCCAAATAATACAATGGTTACCAAAGCCAAATGCTTGTAACAATGCTACCATACATTCCCAGCTGATCCTATCATAGGCCTTGGATAAGTGTAACCGCATTATCATTCCAGTTTTTTCTGTGTCTTCAACGTGTGAGCCACTTCATGTGCCATTATTATATTGTATAGGATATGCCTTCTCTCCACATAGCCCGATTTTTCTTCCAAGATCAGATGTAGAAGAATTGTTTTTAACGTATTAACAACTACTTTGGATATGATTTTATAGATTATGTTTCACATTGATATAGGTATAAATTTTTCAGGGGTACTTGCCAATTCTTCCTTAGGGATTAGGGATATAAATGTTGAATTTAGATATTTGAGAAATGTTGCTGATTCTTGAGAGTCAACTACCTCGTAGATGCCTTCTTTGATCGTTTCCCAATAGGCTTTAAAAAATTATATTGTGAATCCATCAGGCCCAAGGGCTTTCCCATTCACAATTTATTAACTTCCAAAGACACTTCCTTCATAGGGACTAGTCTATTTAGGTTTTTACTTGTTCATCAATGCGTATCTTTGGGACGTGTCTCACTATCCTTTGAATATCTTCCACTCTCTGCACCCAGGGCTCTTCATATATCTTTTGAGCCTAAAAGATCTACCCTTTTTCTTCCTTTATTCTGAGGATTCTATTGGAGTTTCTATGCTCTATTATTGATCAGTGAAATAATTTGGTGTTTTTCTCTCCATCTCTGAGCCATAACACTTGGGATTTATGCCTCTAGAGGATTTCCTCTTATCTGCATCTCTCCTCCCATTTCATTAGTATCTATATCTACTCTTCTTTTCTTCACTGTGAGTAGCCACCTGAGATCAACCGTTGTTGTAGAACTTCCATTTTCTTTTCCAATTCCTTTTTATCCTGAAAAATGTTTCCAAACCCCGTTTTGTTCCATCGCTTTAGTTTCATCTTGATTTATTTAATCTAGCTTGTAGGGTAAACATATTTAATCCTGTGTCAGGGGTTATTTTCTCCCACCACGTGTTGATATTCTATTTGAAGTTAGGATGCTCTAACCATAATGCTTCAAATCTGAAGAGTCTATTTTTGGGAGTTCCTTCGAGTTGCATAATTAATAGCACTGGCCAATGGTCAGATCCTCCACATGGAAGAATGTTTGCTGTTGCATCTACCCCTATCATTAGTAAATCCTCCAAAATTAAGAATTTGTCAACCCTAGACGACACTTGATGCTGCCCTTTCCACTTATTACTCCATGTGAAGCATCCATTTGTTGTTTCCATGTCTATGAGTCTGGTTTCCTCTATGAATTCCTTGAATGCTTCTGAATATATGTTTGTTCTTATTTCCCCCCCTTTTATTTTCCAAAAGAGAGGTTATCATATTAAAATCTCCCCCACCACCCAAGAGAGGTGTCCTTTCCTGCTTTTTATTCTTCTTAGATTTTGCAGCAACTTGATCTTTTCCTTGAGTCTTTGAGTCCCGTACATATTAGTGAAAACCATTGTGTAAGGGGTTCCTATAACTTGCATTTATACCGACATATATTCTCTGTTCGCTTCAGAGTCCAGAAGAATGAGTGATTTGGTGTTCCATCAGATTGCCAAACCCCCAGCGGAGCCCTACGCTTCCACTTCTATTGAGTCATACCGTCTTCCTAGTTTCTTAATACATAATTCATTTATTTTTCCTATTGAAATTTCTATTCCTGAATAAAAGGGATATCAAGTTGTTCCATTTGAATATTTTCTTTAAAAACCTTTGTTTTCTAAGGCTACTGATGCCTCTTATATTCCAAGATAAAACTTTCATGATTCAAATATGGGTGGAGGAGGGTGAGCCTATAGATCTCATCTTACCTAAATTAATTAACATAGCTCCCAACTCTTTTAGGGTGTCACTGTATGAATTTATTCCTCCTTTCTTTTGGATTTTCTTCGGTGGAAGCACTATATGAGAATCCATTGCTTTAACTCCTAGCTGAGACCCCTTTGTAGAGCCTCCTGCTTTTTCTGGATGTGTAATTTTTTTCCCTCTTAATATCATCTCTTCTCTCATCAAGTATAAATAATGGATTCTGTTTATTTGATCATCATTGATTGCTTTTATGACTTGTTTCTTTGCCTGTTTCACCAAATCCTGGAGGTCAATTCATTCCCTCTCAATTAAATCTTGCAATTACAGATCCTTTGTTCCTACCTCATTGGGGGTCATCTCCACGTATCCCTCAAATTATTTTGATAGATATGGGATATCCACTTGCTGCTCATAGTCCTCAGTCTGTAGCCCCATTTTCTCCTCTCTATTCTCTTCTTTTTTCTATGTTTCTTCATCTTCCCTCTCTTGCTCCTCCAGGTTTTCCTCAACCATAATTTCAAATATGTTTGTATGAGTTCTCTTTCCTTGATTATTTTGACTCTGTCTTCTATTAGGTATTCCCCTTGGCTCAGGTATGATAAAACCCTCTGCATATTTTAGATCTGTCTCTTATGTATTTTCTTCCACTTTTCTTAGTGGGAATTCACTTATCAGGTGGCCATGCTCATGGCATCTACGTCATCTGAAAGGTATTTTTTCGCAGTCCACTGGTTGCGGCCAAAATTCATCCTTGAAATCTATCTTGAATTCTTCTGGTAGGGCTCCAAAGACATCCATTTCTACACATATTTTGGCATATGATATGTACCTTCCTTGTAATGTTGCTTCTGAAATTTTAATGAATTTACCCAAATAATACCTTATCAAATTTAAGGTTGTAGTAAGACAATATTCTAGGGGAAGGGAGTAAAATCTGACCCGGACTGGGATGCATGCGAATGTTATGAATCCAGGTCCAAAAATAGAAGAAAAGAGAGATCAACGCCTTAGAAATAAGCCACTTCGAGGGGGAAACCTCCTTTACATTACATAAATGAAAAATTCTTGGATGATACAAATGACAAAACCTCCTATATATAGGAGTTCATGGGGTCACATATAATCCTAGCCAACCTAACCATAATAATGTAAGGGCACAATAATAACAATATTAGGGTTATAGGGGTACAATAATAATAATAAGGGGGTTACACTAACAACAACAAGGGACTATACTAGTAATATAGGTACCTAACGTGCCCCTGTCCTTAAAAAAAACTATTGTTCTCAACGCTTAAGTAGCTCTGGGTGCTTCTATATAAAATTATCATCCTCCCATGTAGAATATTCAGTGGCTAAGTTCTTCCACTTGATAAGATACTCTGAAATTGATCAATTCCGTAGCTGCCAAGTTCTTGTTTCCATGACTGCTTCAGGTTCCAATATGATTTTTCCTTCCTCATCAAGTTCTGGAAATATTGTTTGTATTGGAAGTTTGTCACCTATAACCTTCTTTAAGCATGAAACATGGAAAACTGGATGCACTCGCAAAGAAGCATGAAGCTCCAATTTGTATGCCATAGTACCAATCTTTTGCAACACCTTGTAAGGGCCATAGTACTTTGGCAATAATTTATTATCCTTCTTAGCTTGCTTGAGGGAAATTGTTTGTATGGTTGTAGCCATAAAATACCCAGTCTCCTATATCAAAACTTCTCTCGCTGCTATTTTGATGTGCCTATTGTTTCATTCGATTTTGTGCCAAATTTAGGTTATCCTCCAGTCTCATTCGGTGCGCTTATCATCCTAAACTGCACCGATGCATTCAACAAGAGAAAGCACCGGTGCGCAAAAAACATTGGTACACCGGGACACCGTGCGCTCCATAAAAACTTGCTCGGTGCATCTTATTAATGTAGCACACCGATGCATCTCATTACTGTAGCGCACCGGTGCGTCCTAAAACCTTGCGCCAAAAATGAAACATCCCGGTGCGGTCTTAAGAAGCTGCACCAGTTTTCCAATAAAACTCCACACACCAGAACATGGTTAAATAAAAAAAATTACGGCCAAAAAACTGCATTTTTAAATTTTTAGTGCTCAAGATCTCTCAAGCACCGGTGAAAATTTTCATTATCTGAGGTGCCCTGACATAAGTGCTCCCATTTCACCCATTGCATGCACTGCTACTGTGCGTTGCCCATCAATCTCCATTTTTAATTTTTCAAAACAATGGGAAAATTTAGTTTTGCAAATTCTACAGCCAATATGCCTCCTCGACGGCCAAATGTAAAGGTATTTTTCTTGTTTTTCCATAATTAAGCCTGTTAGCGGATTAGAATTGTAAATTAGGTTAAAATTAACCTTTTATATCTATATATATATATATATATATATATATATATATATATATATATATATATATATATATATATATATATATATATATATATATATATATATATATATATATATATATATATATATATATATATATATATATATATATATATATATATTCCCAGTGTGCGCTCGAGCCGCTTGGGCCTCGCATCGTCGCGCGTGCTCGGTAGCTACAGACAGCCGCACCGCAACTAAAAAGCACCCGCATCTGCATTGGTTCCGAGGTAGTATTGAAAAGTGCACCGTGATATTTTAAAATTTTAAAAAAGTGCGGTGCGGTCGGTTACCCGGCCGCATCGTTGACCCTGTGGAATAGCGGCAATGCGGTGCATTGAATGAAATATCCGTCCTGGGGCAGGTAATTTTGTTAGCACATCGAATTTTGACATTTTGACATGGTCAATGGTGCAAATTGGTAAAATATTGCACCTTGAATATGTACTGATGTCAGGAGGTTGATGCACTGACCAAACTATATGCCTCAGGGCGTATAGTTTGGTTAGAACACCTCCCTCCTGACACTGGTTTATAGTTAATGGTGCAGTATGTTATAACACTGCACCGTTGACTTTGGAACAATGCCAGGAGGGCGGTGCACTGAAAATTTGTAGGTGTATTGCCTTCGATGCGCTACAAATTTTCTAGGGCACCGCTTTTGATGTGTGACAAAAAAAGACACACAGTGACTAGTGCATGCCTGTTTTTTATGGCGCACCGATTGTTTTTTTTTCAAAAAAATTTATGTATGTATATTCCTAAATATATGTCTCATTTAATAAAAAAATTGTATATAATATATTAATAATTTAGAGACGTGAAAGGAGAGAAGAGAGGGAACAAAAACAACAACAGGCAGACTAGTATAACATGGTTCGCCTGTGGGAGGCACGAGAGAGGGAGAGAGACGTGTACCCTCGCCCTATTACAACAGCTACTCAGGGGCTCTTAAGGCAGGTAGGCCTCCTCAAGTTCTATGAGGAGGCTACTTCCCTGAAGGGCCATGGTTTGTTTTTCGACATATCCGCAGGTGGAATGCCCACCTATAGGCTTTCTAGGTTGGTCCTAACCAGTGGTACGTGCCCACTGAGGAGGACATCTATTTCATTATAGGGCTATTGAGGAGAGGGGTGGATTTTCCCTCGTTCCCATAGGTTCCAGTTGGCTATTCAAGAGGGAGTCAATTGGTGTACTCCCAGAGATACATTAGCGCAGATATACTGTCTCCTGTAGATTTTCAGGTCTTCGGAGGTGAGGTGCCTCTCACTTTTGATTTTGACCATTTCACACAACACCAATGAAGGGAAACACATTAGTTACCCGCTTCTATATTATGTTGATTATTTAGTACAGGAGTCACGACTTGTCAGGTGGTCTGCCATTTTTTTGTGGCAGTTCTGTACATCCTTAGATAGATGTCGTGCTCATGCACAAGGGAGGGTAAACTTCCCTTTTGCTTTAGATATTTTTTGTTTAATTTTTGAGAGGTTTCTAGATACAAGGCCTACTTTTGTTCGAAAACCTTGTAGGCCGATGCTGGATGCATGAATGCACATGTGGGGACAGATGATGACCAAGAGGGGCAAGACTGAGTTTTTTGTGAGGATGTCACATGATGCACTAGAGTTTCTAGCCAGTGTTGATGAGCATTCCTTAGTTATGGTCCCCTGTCCTTATGCTGTTTTGGATTGGAGAGGGTGTGCCAACATCCTCTTCACAAATGATGAGCCGCTAGATGATAGAGGTAATATTACTATTTTATTTAAATTTATTCTAACATGATGTTCTTTAACTTGTTTTTATTAAATTTTGTAATGAAATTGTCTAATTATTGTAGTGTACTTGTATATATTTTGCAGACATTGGGTCTTTTGATGGCGAGGACATGCCAACGCCACCAAATGATCTAGGTGTGGATCCTAATGACGATCAGGATATGCCAGATGCCAAGGATCATGAGGCCAGTGCAGATAGACTTGCTCCTGCTAGTGCGCCGATACCACTTTTTGCTAGGTGCGATAGGCTTGATAGTAGATTGAGGATGGAGTTGGGCGACCAACTATGTGCATTGTTTGTTGAGGCAGGAGTTAGGTCCACTACTATGAGAGAAATACAAGCCAATGGTAGGCTAGTACATATGTGGAGAGGCATGCTGCGTGACATGTACAACCTGATGTGACATGTCATAGGAGCTACGACCTTAGTTACGTGATTAAGGAGGGCCCTTGAACATTATAGACATGGTCAAGACGCAACACGTGATCAAAATTTTGCGAGCAGTGATGCATCATCTGATGATATCGATCAGGGGAGTGATCATCGTTCACCTCGCGCTGCGCTAGATGAGCAGCCTCCACTAGCATCAACCAACAGTCATCATGGAGAGCATGCTGGACCATTGGCCACATCGAGTCAGCAACCTGTAGCATCCAGTAGTACTCATGATCATGAGCAGGCTGAACCATCGACAATGTCGAGTCATCACGATGAGCAACCGACAGTTGATCCTGATCAGTAGGCACATGATGATCAATATGTATCTGAGCTTGTTGAGGCTGCACCATTGACTGAGCAGGCCTCGACTAGTACTGCTATTGATGATGTACCACTAGCTGATATATGACATTTATATTACAATTGTATATTTTTTACATTATTCAGTTATATATATATATATATATATATATATATATATATATATATATGGTTCATATATTTTATGTTCATGTTGCAGTTGTACTTAATTTACATGTTGGTGATCATCATGATGTGTATATTTTTAGGTCATGCTAGATATGTTCATTTAATGTGTAGCTTGCAGATAGAAGTGTATGTGATAGCAGTTATTTCAGAAGAGATGTATATTTGATGTTTGTGTTGTGATGATGCTATACAATGCTAATTGTGTTTTGTTAGATTATCATGATCACGATGATGTTAGTGAATTTGAATGTGTTTTTTAGTCGAATATGATGTTTGTACGATGGTTATCATGGTCGTGATGTTTATCAATTAATTTAATATTAAAAGATCATGATATTGTAAAATTGTAATTGTATGTAAAATTCCAAAATTGTAATTTTAATTGTAATTGTATCTAAAATATTTGTAAAATTTTAATTGTAATTGTAATATTTAATTTATTGTGAAATGATTGTAATTGTAATTTTAATTGTAATTGTGTATATGTAAAAATGTAAAATTGTAATTGTAATTGTAATTGTATGTAAAATTCTAAAATGGTAATTGTATGTAAAATTCTAAAATTGTAAATGTAATGGTATATATGTAAATTTGTAAAATTGTAATGTAATTGTAAATTTTATGTAAAATTATAAAATTGTAATTGTAATTGTAATTGTATGTGAAATTGTAAAATTGTAATTGTAATTGTATGTAAAATATTTGTAAATATAATATTCCAAATTAGCCATGAGCTAGTTGGAATATTAAATTCTGTTTTTGCTATCTTGTTAAATGAATAAGAGGACAATGGAGATCCATAAATCTCCTTAATATGAATAAAATCAATGCCAATGTGAAAGGAGGACATCTTGGCAGCTTAATTGAGCACCCTTAGGTGTGAAAAGGGCCTGGAACACCTTGAATGGGTCAACTTTGACCAAATCAACAATGTTGTCATGGAGTAGTGGCATTCAATGAGGGACAACACAATTTTAGATGGATACCCTTTGCATAGAAGTAGTTTCATAAATGAATGGGGCTTAGGGTTAGAAAGCTCATTTCTTATATAAGGAAGAGGATGGAAACCATATTATGATATGTTGATATATTTTATATTTCTGAATATATGGTCTGTTTAGAAATATATCTTTCTTTAGTTGTTTAGCTAAGATTGTAGTGCTGTTTAGCACAGGGTGTTCCTGATCGAGAATCCCACCTCTTTCCTTGAAAGGCCTCTAGGAAGAGCATTGTACTTTACTTCCACATTCAGGCATTTGGCCAAGCTTCATATTTCATCTACAACACAGATCTTATTGAGGGTTGAGTTGTGTTTCAGGTTGCAATAGTGGAGAACATATTTGGGTCACTTCAATGCTTATTTTAGTGGAGAAGGGTTCCTTTCCATTGGGAGGATAGTAAGGAAGGCCCTTAAGCTTATTTGTAGAATTTGGCATCAGGCCACTTATTTATTTTCCCCTATAGCGCAATTTCTGTCTTGGACTGCGTTATTTTGAGGGAGGAGTTGTAGGGTGGTTTCAATACACCACTTGGGGAGGAGGTTTTCTAGCAAAGGGATAAAACTTTCATCTAGAGGATCTATTAGAGGAGGCTGCATTATTTGTCATATCAGATCAGCCCCATCTTTCCATTTTATATGTTGCAGTGAATCTTCATCCCTAGGGCTTTGATTCCCATCTTATACATGGTGTGTAACTTCTGAAAACCCTTTTTGGGTTGTTCATTGGAGGTTGTATATAGCCTAGATATGTACTTATTATATCTATTGAGGAATATATCAGCCCATTATCTTTTGTGTACTCATTTTCTGTAGCAGTGCTTCTATGACTACATTGTAGCATTCTTTCGACATTTTTTTAATATAGTAGCAACACCTCTTATTGAGGGTTTTCTTCATTGGAGGCTTATGGTGTCTTGTTATAAGCTCTATGGCCCATTATTTTACATATATATTCTGTTGTTATGATGAATGGAAGGTATCCATATTGGCCTCATGTTTTTATATGATGATTTACACTATTATTCCAACATTTTGGTCTATATTCTTGCTTTTCCCATTTGGGAATATTACAGTGGTATTAGAGCATAATATTGGCTTAGCCTGTGCATCTTGAAAAGCCAATATGTCATCAGAAGAGGGATATCCTCTCACAGATAGAGAGAAAGGTTATTTTAGAAGAATAAACTGAAAGTTTGATTATACAAATGATAAAGAAAACAAGGGTAAAACCCCCTTATAAGGAGAAAGTGAAGAGAAGGAGTATCCCAAGCTACTTCTTTGAACTATGCAAGACATTTCTAGAGAAATGAAGGAGATGAGGATGGGTAGATACAAGGAATCCCTGAAGGATTTATGCATGGTGAAGGCTTCGACATTTCTCATCACTGGAGTGATCAACGAGTGAAGCAGCAACAAGTTTCCCAACGCTCTACAATGCCTACATTCTTAGCAGTGGGAAATGAAGGGTTTCAAGAACAAGAAACTCTTGAAGACTATTTCATGGAGCATGAGTTTCAATCTCAGAGATTCAAGGATCACTTGAGTTTTCGAGAATTTTTTCATATCAAGGACAATAGGAGACCCGATCATCACAATAGAGGTGGAGGATTCATTCATAATCATGATCTACACCGAACTATGGAAAATTTTTTCTTACCCAACTTTGATGGGTCATCAAAATGCACTGCCAAATCATGGGTAGAGAAGCTTGACATCTACTTCCAGCTGAACAAAGTATCAGAGATGGAGGCCATTAAGATAATAGTGCTGCACCTTGAGGGTGAAGCACATGATTGGTGGTTCCATGGCTTGTCTACATTGGGTCATGCCAATGTGACTGCATACTCAAATTTCACAAGGAGGTTGGTGGAGAGGTTTTATTGAAGAGATCCTAAGGCACCATTCATGGGGCTAGCAAAGCTCAAACAATCAGGCAATCCAGAAACTTATATTTCTGAATTTATAAAAGTTTTTGTTATGGTTCTTGATTTATCTGCAACAAGAAGGGTCTATATGTTCATTGATGGGTTAGCATAACCTCTTCATGGGTTGGTTAAGTCGACCAAGCCCACTACCCTTCAAGCTTCCATTGAAAGGGCTAGAGATCTACAAGATGCCTTACCAAAAGCAAAGGCAACATTTCAGCAAAAGCCCTCTTTTCCACCAAAGGGAAAAGAAGAGAAGGCTCCTCTTTCAAAGGAGAGCCAAAGTAAAGTACCTCTTAGTGATGATGTCTGTAGAGACTTGAGGAGAAGGAAGCTTTGCTTCACATGCTAAGAATCATGGGCACCCGGACATAGATGTGCAGCTAGAAAGGCACACTATATAGAGGTCTTCTTAGATGATGAGGAGGAAGAATAAGAGGAACCAAAAAGAGGTCACATCACTGGCACAATAAGAGATGATCCACCACCACCCGTAAATGGGTATGGGGCATTTGTTCCAATTGGAGGGGCTCTTGCATCATTGAGAGGAGTACCCAAGTACTTGATCTTGAGGGTTCGAGGTTCCATATTAGATCAGAGGGTTTATATTTTGATTGATAGTGGGGCTACCCACAATTTTATTGATGCCCAACTAGTGCAGAGGAGGGCAATACCCATTGATGATTTTGAGGGATTTTCTGTTTTGGTCCCTGGAGCTAGAACCATGCAGTGCATGCATTATGTTCCATATTTATTTGTCACCATGGGGACATATACATTGACTGATCACTTGTTTGTGGTTGACATACCTGACACCAATGTGAAATTGGGTGTGTAGTGGTTGATTTCTTTGGGGAAGGTCACCACAGATTGGGAGACTTTGCAGATGGAATGGGTGGATAGAAAGGGTAGAAAAAATAAGATGATTAAGGGCATGCACACATATCCATCACATAACACTTCCAAGCAAAAAACATAGATGGATTTTCATAGTGGAAGCAAGGACCTAATAGTCCCATCTATTATGCGCATGACTTTGGCCCATGGGACATTATTGTTTTGTGGAAAACCACCTAGGAGGCCACTTGATCAGAATTTGGTGAGAAGTGTCTCACATCATGATGCACCACCCATAGATCCAGGAGGAGTGGGGGAATTGGTAGGAAATGGTACAACGCTAAGAGTCTTGGGTAGACTCAAGGAGGAGGGAGACATTCTCCGAACATCATCATTACCTACTCTCATTTCAGATTCTGCGCTGAGAAAGGCGCAACATGGAGAGGATAGCAGCCTTCCAAGACGTGACTTTGGAATGGGAGATGTCAAAGAGAAGGAAAACCATATGAAATATGTTATTTGTGATATATCATCAGCGCTGTCACTATGGAGGATAGATCCATATTGGAAATCCCAGCTGTTGGTGGATTATTCGAAGGATCTTTTTACATGCATGATACTTGATGACCAGCTTCAAGAGGAGGGATATTCAGTCCAAGATGAAGTAATATAATATCATGGTAGGATATTATTATCTAGATCTTCCAAGCTCAAGGGGAAGTTACTACAGAGAGTACATGAAGATTTTCTCTTCAGCCATACTTATTCCATGAGAGCCTACAACACTATCATGGAGGGATACACTTGGGAAGGCTTTGAAAAGGAGATATATCAGCATTTGAGGAGATGCATGGATCATCTGAAGATGGGAGAGATACATAACTCTATGGAGGAGTTATCACAACAACCTCTTTCCTCTTTTGGAATGAGAGGGGATCTATCTATTGACCACTCCATTAGTATGAGCATAAATTATGGTAAGGAACATGTTTATGTGCATGATGTTTCACTTGATGATTATTTGCATTCATTTACCATGTATATGCAGGCCATTTCTCCAAGGATAAGCATTCTTCCATATAAACTTCATGGCCAGATTTGGGCCATAAACATTGCTGAACATGGCCACTCCCTTGGAGGATATAGGGAGATGATCTACCACTCTGGGTGCACTCCAAAGGCACCAAATATTTCTCACCTTTCCAGAACATGTGAGAAAGTTATGGTAGAAAGTAAGTGGTGGGGAAACCACTTACCATATCACTATCTCATGCAGTTAGGAGATATACTGCGCTGGTTCCACATGTGGGACTATGATCCACCTCCATTTCTACATATTGCTGTTTTTATGTACTTGGTTTTGATCCCATACATTGATGATGTACTTATTATTTTTATGGGAATGATTGGAGGGAGGATGGAAGGATTGAATGTAACATTTGGGAGAGAGATTCTCCATATTTATTATGCCACATGTTTTAGGGAGGACATTGGGAAAACCATGATTGTTTCTTTGAACCTATTGCTTCCTTATGGGATGAGTCATTTGCATCTCATAAGAACTTTGGAGGAGCATGTCATGGAGGGATGGATTGGGAGACACTTAGCTTATGAGGGAAGCTTATCACATGAAGGTGTCACCAATGATGGAGGAGGAGAGTTGAAACACTCACCTTGTCAGTTGCTTGAGGACAAGCAACATTTGGGAGGGGAGTACTGTAATATTCCAATTAGCCATGAGCTAGTTGGAATATTACATTTTTTTTCTTTCTTTCTTGTTAAATGAATAAGAGGATAATGGAGATCCATAAAACTCCTTAATATGAATAAAATCAATGCCAATGTGAAAGGAGGACATCTTGGCAGCTTAATTGAGCACCCTTAGGTGTGAAAAGGGGTTGGAACACCTTGACTGGGTCAACTTTAACCAAATCAATAATGCTCTCACGTAGTAGTGGAATTCAATGAGGGACACCGAAGTTTTAGATGGAGACTCTTTGCATGGAAGTAGTGTCATAAATGAATGGGGCTTAGGGTTAGAAAGTTCATTTCTTATATAAGGAAGAGGATGGAAACCATATTATGATATGTTGATGTATTTGATATATCTAAATATATGGTATGTTTAGACATATAAATTTCTTCAGCTGTTTAGCTAAGATTGAAGTGCTACTTAGAACATGGTTTTCCTGATTGGGAATCCCACCTCTTTCCTTGAGAGGCCTCTAGGAAGAGCATTGTACTTTACTTCCAAATTTAGGCATTTGGCCAAGCTTCATCTTTCATCTACAATGCAGATCTTGTTGAGGGTTGAGTTGTGTTGCAGGTTGTAGCAATGGAGAACATATTTGGGTCACTTCAGTGCTTATTTTTAGTGGAGAAGGGTTCCTTTCCATTGGAAGGATAGTAAGGAAGGCCCTTGAGCTTATTTGCAGCATTTGGCATTAGGCCACTTATTTATTTTCCCCTACAACGCATTTTCTGTCTTGGACTACATTATTTTGAGGGAGGAGTTGCAAGGTGGTTTCAGTACACCATTTGGGGAGGAGGTTTTATAGAGAAGGGATAAACCTTTCATCTAGAGGATCTATCAGAGGAGGCTGTATTATTTGTCATATCAGATTAGCCCCATATTTCTAGTTTATATGCTGCAATGAATCTTCAGCCCTAGGGCTTTGATTCCCATCTTGTACATGGTGTGTTTTTGAAAACCCTTTTTGGGTTCTTCATTGGAGGTTGTATAGAGCCTAGATCTATACTTGTTGTATATATTGAGGCATATATCATCCCATTATCTTTTATGTACTCATTTGCTATAGAAGTGCTTCTATGACTGCGTTGTAGCAGTCTTCCGACATTTTTGATATAGTATCAACGCCTCTTATTGAGGGTTTTCTTCATTGGAGGCTTATGGTGTCTTGTTATATGCTTTTTGGCCCATTATTTTACATATATATGCTATTGTTATAATGAATGGAAGGTCTCCATATTGGCCTCACGTTTTTATATGATGATTTACATTGCTATTCCAGAATTTTGGTCTATATTCCTGCTTTTCCCATTTGGGAATATTACAATAAATTTTTAATTGTATTACTATGAAATATTGTAATTGTAAAATTGCAATTGCAATTGTAAATGTATGTAAAATTCTAAAATTGTAATTGTAATTTTAATTGCAACTGTATGTGAAATTGTAAAAATGTAATTGTAATTGTATGTAAAATATTTGTAAAATTTTAGTTGTATTAATGTGAAAATTTTAATTTCATTATTGTGAAATGATTTTATTAAAATTTTTAAATTTTTAAATTTGTAAAATTTTAAATAATTGTAAAATAATAAATCTAGAATAATATGAATTTTTGTAACATAATAAAGTTTAGAAAATAATGCAAATAAATTCATGTACTTTAGAATTATCATTATTTTATTATGATCTTACATAAAAAAAAAGAACATTAACACAATGAAAATTTCCAATTAATTCAAAATACATATTTATATAATGTTTCGAAAAGCCCATCTTAAAAAGTATAAATATTGATGAAATAACACATGCACCATATCACTCTCGGTTCTCATGATCAACCTTATTATCTTCCAGCTCACATGGGATGATAACACTATTGTTCGAAAAAATATGTTTTGATTTAGGGTTATGTCTCAATACGAACCAACAATCCCTATCCAACACATCTAGGTAAAAAAAACACCTAGTTGTAGTGTTTGGGGAAAACATAGGGCTCCTTAGCTTCATTTCACATCTTTCTAGAGTTGATACATATCTGTTGAGATTCAACAAGATGATGAGCTTAGTGAAAAGAGTCGCCTTCACTAAGTGGGCCCGCAGGCTATTTTTGGCGCAAGTCTATTTTTAGACTTTGTCTATTTTTAGACATGTCGATCATATTTCAGAAATTGCGGGATGCTATTTGTGGATGGTTGATCAAGTTGGAAAAATAGATGAAATTCTATTTTTACAATATTGGGTGAAGTCTATTTATAGATTGTCAATCTAAAAATAGATGCATGTCGATTATTATTAGCCCTTAATAATAATTAGACACTAAACAACAACTTATTCTCTTGGAGCACTTAATTTCAGTGAACAGATTTGTCAAATCAGTGGGCTGAAGGAATTACACAATTCCTAAGGGTTTACTGGAGTTCATGTATGGAAGACTCAGTTAGAACTGAAGTGGCAAAGTTATGACATAGTTGGAAGAGTAGTTCCTGGAGTTGTATTTAGTTTAACTCAGTTAAAATCAGTTGAGCTAGTTGTATCTAGTCTAATTGAATGATACACTTGTGAGATTGGAGTGAATTAATTCAAAAATAATAACTCATTAATCAACTGAACAATACAACAGTTAACTACAGTGCATGTCAGATCCAGTGGAGGACTAGTGGAGAGATAGGTGACAGGGCAAGATGGACTATCTGTCATGACCGTAGTGATGCATGAATTGCATCTATATATACATTGGAGTTTCCAATGATAATATAACAGTCAAGTAGAGTGGGATTGCACTGAATTGGTCTTTGTAATCAGCTTGGATTGCGCAGTGGAGGCAGGCTAGCAGGTGGCAAAGATCGGTGCATGGATTTGCAAGATTGGGCCTGATTAGTGTATGACGATTGTGCTGTACTGAGAGCTTGTGATAAGCTTTGTATGTTTGTATGATATTTTCATATGATATCCATGTTACATAATATAGTTTGGGTTTTCAGCTTCAGGCTTTCCCGGTTAAAAATTGTGTTATGTGCGATTGAGTATTTTTTTTTATGCTTCACATGTGTGTGCAATTAATTTTTCCGCAAAGGATTAATAAGTGGAATAGATTCAGTATCTTGCATAAAGTTAAATAGTGTGAGATCAGGTGGATCTAGGACATATGCATGCTTAGTGCATATAATTTCTACAATATCAGCCTACTATTGCGATCTTCCTTTACATTATTTCGATCAAAGGTGTCCCACCACTTGCACCTAAAAATAACACATTGGAAAAAAGAGAAATCCACTTCAATGATATCTTGTATCTTTTCGACGTAACCTAACGCCCCTCATACTAGGTTTTGATCACGGTGGCTAGATCGACCAGATTGATCGAACTCGACTTCCACTCCACAATCTTGTGTGATGTTTCTAGCATCGACATTTTTTGTGCAAAAATGGTGTCCATATGCCCACATAGATGGGAAAAAATGCTCCTATTTTAAAAAAAGTTAAAAAAATAGTGTCATGTGTCTTATAATAACTCAAAAATTAAAGGTGTATTATTAAGTTTCAAATGTACATATAAATTAAATAGATTATTATCGAGTTGTTGCACCCAATCCCTAGGTTTAGTGCATCCTCTTCAGCACGCGAGTAACGACCAGCTGCACCGTATTTCTCTCTGACTTGGTTAGCAACCCAACTGTTGGGGCATATTTTTGACATATTTTCTTTTAAATGATCTGGATAAGGCACAATTCTACCATTCAACTGTCTGAATTCTTTCCTATCACTATCCCATTTCATCCTCTTTTGTTCGTTCAATACAACCCACGGTTGTGTCACTTCGGAATTGTAAAGAATGAATTTATTGATTGCTTCAATTTCTGCATTCGCCGATGAAATAAAACCGACATTATATAGTACATAGAGATCAAAATATACATTATATCGAAGTTCAACATGAATATTTACTTTGTGTAAATTTGAAAAATTATAAGTCACTTACTCTTTATCAAGCGCTTTTTTCCACTCGTTTGGAGCAACTCCCCTTTTCTTTTGTCTTCATCCCTTTCATCGTCCCAAATCACCACACCTGGTCTGTTGTCGATCTGCTTGATGTACTCACTGGCATAATAGAAAGACTCATACGATATGTACCCCTCTGCCATAGACCCCTCGGGTTTTTCCCTTTGTCAAACAAAACCTTTTAATTTATTCATGTACCTCTCTAAGAAGAACATCCAACGACAAGAAACCACCCCAACTAATTCAACCTCATCTACTAGGTGGATTAGAAGATGAACCTGCAAGTCCATGAAACTTGTCGACAGTTCCTTCTCAAACATACAAACAATCTCAACTATCTCTTGACGCCACCATGGAATTATAGCCACATGAATCTCCTTTGACATGATCCAACGTACAAATGCAGATAATTTAGATATGGCACGTCCTAGGTCTTGAGGGAATTCATGTTTCACACACCCACACACGAACAAAGGATAATGACACTACAAAGTTATAAACACGTACAATAATATACGAAATTATTTATGTTTTATGATCACCGCATGGGATAAAATTTATTAATATAAAAAATAATAAAATCATTCTTTTGACATTATATGTACTCTTAGAAGATTCAAATGGTCATTCGACTTCAACCCTGACAAATGGTCATCCACGATGAAGCAGCACCGTAGTGAAGACCCGTATGAAGATGGCACCCTCACACCCATTATAACTTACTTTTCCAAAGAAGGATCATATTAGATATAAATCTTCCGGGAAAATCACATGAGAATTTTAGGAACGACGCGTTTCGAACTACCAACTGTAGTTCATCATCAGGATAATGAAGATTGGCTGATCTGACAAACCCAATTTATACCAGAAGGAGAGAAGCAACAGTCAAAACCCAAGAAAAGTTAAAGAACGGTTAAAATTAAGAATATAAACAAAAAATAAACGGTCAAAAATAAAAATAGAAATAAAAACTGAAAACATAACAAACCCAACCCTAAAAACGCTAGTCAAAACTAAAATGATATAAAATCAAAACTAAAAACTAAAGTGACACCCAAAAAAAATAAACAATAAAAAAATAAATAAAAATAAAAATAAAAATAAATAAAAATATAAAAATAAAATAAAATAAAAAGTAAAATAATAATCAAAGTCAAAATAATAATATAAAGGAATTAATCCATAAATAAATACATTAATAACTAAATTTTTTAATTAGGATTAAAATAAAAATAAAATAAAACTAAAAATAAAGGATTTAATCAATAACTAAATAAATTAATAAATACATTAATAAAATTTTAAAAACAAATAAAATTAAAAATAAAGAATTATTATTTTTATTATATCTATATAACTAAAATAAAAAAAAGGATTTAATCAATTAATAAATAAGTAAATTAATGAATAAAAATATTAATAAATACATAAAATTGGAAATAAAATTTGAATAAAAATAATAAAATAAAAATAAAAATAAAGGATATAATCAATAAATAAATTAATAAAGTAATAAGTAAAAAAATTAATAAATACATAAAATTAAAACTAGAATAAAAACAAAAATACAAATATAAAAATAAATTATTTTTATAAATATCAAATCATAGAATAATAAAAATAAGATAAAAAACATAAGAAAATACCAAAGACAAAGAAAGGAAGGACCGTTATAAGGAGTGAAGAGATGGAATCCAGCAACTGCTAACCTTCCATCCATCATCCCTATTCAACGTACAAGGCCTCTTTTCAATCTCTATCGCCTCCCTAAATTTCCGGTGATGGAAATGATCAACCCTAGCAAGGACTCTAGCGTCTTCCAAACAAATATGATGCTTCATCTTCTCCGCATGCTCAGTTAGTGCCGAGGACTTAGTTCTACCATGCCTAACATCTGCAGAATGTTCCTGGATCCTCTTATTAATCGATCGACCAGTTTTGCCAATGTAGGGAGTCCCACAAGAGCACGTGATCAAATAAACACCTTTCATGTTTTTTGGGTCCAACTGGTCCTTAACCGATTTAAGGGAGCTCCGAATGGTGTTTAAAGGCTTAAAATAAGATGAGATCTTATGCTTCCTTAAAATTCGAACGATCTTGTCAGTAGTACCTTGAATAAAAGGTAAATGAACTTTACCAATACCATCATCCGTCATCATTTTCTGTCTAGGACCTTTGCTTGCATTCATGAAAGCCTTCAAACCATGAATTCTACTATATCCATTTTCTCCAAAGACCTTAAGGAGGTGGGCCTTCTCCTCATCAAAATGATCATCATCATAAATTCTGAGAGCTCTTGTAGCTAAAGTGTTTAGAACCCCAATTTTCTGAGCATGAAAATGATGAGAACCAGAATGAAGATACTGCTCAGTGTGCGTCTTTTTCCAAAAAACGCGGTGCGAAAAAGAGCCATCATTATTTCTAGAGATGAGAACATCAAGGAAAGGAAGGCTCCCCTCATTCTTCATTTCCATAGTGAACTTGATGGAATCAGATTGATTATTCAAGTGCTGATGAAAAGCCTTTAATTCTTGCTGTCCATGAGACCAATTGATGAAAGTATCATCTACAAAATGCTTCCAAACCTTGGGTTTTAAAGGAGCAGACACTAAAGCTCTAGATTCAAAATCTTCCATAAAAAGGTTGGCCACTACTGGCGAGAGCGGGGAACCCATGGCGACACCACAAGTTTGCTCATAAAATTCTCCTTCAAAACTAAAAAAGGTAGAAGTGAGGCAAATTTCCACTAAATTAGCAGTATCAGGATCAATGATACGCCTGATAACTTCCACTGCCTCCATGATAGGAATGTTCGTGTAGAGAGAAACAACATCAAAACTAACCATAGAGCCATTAGGTTCGCAAACCCAACTTTTTAACTCATGAACAAAAGAAGCAGAATCTTTCATGAAAGAATATGTCTGACCAACAAGAGGCTTTAGCTTGCGGGCCAAATACTTAGCTAGGAGATAAGTGGGCCCACCAATAGTATTAACAATGGGTCTAAGAGGAACACCCTCTTTATGAATCTTGGGGAGCCCATAAATCCTAGGGGTGACAAGATTGCTTTCAATAAGCTTTGAGCTCATAGAACCCACAGTGCAACTAGATTTAATAGCAATGGCCACTAACTTCGAGACTTTATTAATTTAAGAGCTCTTAGAATTTCTGATGATGATCATTTTGATGAGGAGAAGGCCCATCTCCTTAAGTTCTTTGGAGAAAATGGATATAGTAGAAGTCAGGGTTTGAAGGCTTTCATGAATGCAAGCAAAGGTCCTAGATAGAAAATGATGATGGATGATGGTATTGGTAAAGTTCATTTACCTTTTATTCAAGGTACTACTGACAAGATCGCTCGGATTTTAGGGAAGCATAAGATCTCGTCTTATTTTAAGCCTTTAAACACCATTCAGAGCTCCCTTAAATCGGTTAAGGACCAGTTGGACCTAAAAAACATGAAAGGTGTTTATTTGATCCCGTGCTCTTGTGGGACTCCCTACATTGGCGAAACTGGTCGATCGATTAATAAGAGGATCCAGGAACATTCTGCAGATGTTAGGCATGGTAGAACTAAGTCCTCAGCACTAGCTGAGCATGTGGAGAAGACGAAGCATCATATTTGTTTGGAAGATGCTAGAGTCCTTGCTAGGGTTGATCATTTCCATCACCGGAAATTTAGGGAGGCGATAGAGATTGAAAAGAGGCCTTGTACGTTGAATAGGGATGATGGACGGAAGGTTAGCAGTTGCTGGATTCCATCTCTTCACTCCTTATAACAGTCCTTCCTTTCTTTGTCTTTGGTATTTTCTTATGTTTTTTATCTCATTTTTATTATTCTATGATTTGATATTTATACAAATAATTTATTTTTATATTTGTATTTTTGTTTTTATTCTAGTTTTAATTTTATTTATTTATTAATGTTTTTACTTATTACTTTATTAATTTATTTATTGAGTATATCCTTTATTTTTATTTTCATTTTATTATTTTTATTCAAATTATATTTCCAATTTTATGTATTTATTAATATTTTTATTTATTAATTGATTAAATCCTTTATTTTTATTTTAGTTATATAGATACAATAAAAATAATAATTCTTTATTTTTAATTTTATTTGTTTTTAAAATTTTATTAATGTATTTATTAATTTATTTAGTTATTGATTAAATCCTTTATTTTTATTTTAATTTTATTTTTATTTTAATCCTAATTAAACATTTTAGTTATTAATGTATTTATTTATGGATTAATTCCTTTATATTTTTATTTTGACTTTGATTATTATTTTACTTTTATTTTATTTTATTTTTATATTTTTATTTATTTTATATTTATATTTATATTTATTTAATTTTTTTTTTTTGGGTGTCACTTTAGTTTTTAGTTTTGATTTTATATCATTTTAGTTTTGACTAGCATTTTTAGGGTTGGGTTTGTTATGTTTTCTGTTTTTATTTCTATTTTTATTTTTGATCGTTTATTTTTGGTTTATATTTTCAATTTTAACCGTTCTTTAGCTTTTCTTGGGTTTTGACCGTTGCTTCTCTCCTTATGGTATAAATTGGGTTTGTCAGATCAGCCAATATTCATTATCCTGATGATGAACTACAGTTGGTAGTTCGAAACGCGTCGTTCCTAAAATTATCATGTGATTTTCCCGGAAGATTTATATCTAATATGTTATGGATCACAGAAGCTTGCACTCTCAAAGGATCATATTTTATAAAAATCTATGGGGCATCACCTTCTTTGAAATACCCTGAATTAGAGGGACCAACACCTGCCTCTGATCCTATACTTTCTAATCATCTTGGCCAATGTTTATTTTTAGTTTTTGAAGTGATAAGATCTTTCCTAACAACCAATGTGTCACTTTGTTTTGATGATATGTGCCTCCATAAAGAAGATGAAACATTTTTAAATATATACATGGGATATAATAAGTGGGTAATATTAATATGCTCCCAATATGGAAGGTTATAAAAGATAGTTTTCCTTTTCGTCCCAATGGGAAATTTCTCAACATAGGTGTCGAAGAATTTTGGATCATCGAACATAGGCTCCCCATTTGAATCGAACATTTCTATGAACTCCTTCTCCTTCTCTCTCATATGCTCTAAGCCATTAAGCTAGTGTCATTACTGGAGGACTTTGGGTTCTCTCTCATTTAGCATTGAAAGCGGATGCTGCTCTTCTATAAGGGTGCTCCGCAACTCAAAAAGAGTCCAAGTTCAAAATTCAAAACTTAAAAAAAACAAGGGCCCCAACAACCCTGGAGCAATCATACACTAGCTTTCATAGGTCCTTGGACCATCTAGCTTTCAGACAAGGTCCACAAAATTTTCATCCAAAATACCCTTTTGTTCAAAAACCTGTGAGATTATTGTATACAATTTATATGCATGGCATGTTAAATAATATCCTGAAGATCAGAACAATTACAATGAATTAAATAACTAATATGCAAAAGAATATTCTTACATATATAAACAAATCAATAAATTAAACATGTAATTTAATAGAGAAAACTCCTAAGCTTGGATAATCATGTGTCATGTAAGCACATATGCCATACAACGTAAAACTCCTCTATGCTGCGATGGATCTTGATACATTGTATACATTTATCCCATCCCATAATTCCTTCAATTCATCTACTAGTGGTTGTAAGTAGACATTCATATTCTTCACTTGTCTTCTACCAGGGACTATGAGAGCCAACATAAGATGTTAATTCTTCACGGACAACCATGGGGGGATATTATTATTGATCACTACTACAGACCAAAAAAAATAGTCAGTGTTCTAGAGGGAATATGGGTTTACGCCATCCACGGATAAGCTGAGTCATAGACTTTGTACTTCATCCTTGAATTTTTCGGGCCATGTAACCTCTATATGCTTCATGGTTATTGAATTAGTTGGGATTCACATAACTCCCAACTCACTTTTGTGTAAGGCATGCCATCCATGCAACATAGCTAATTCTTTGCAACAAAAAAGCCTTTGAATCCTTGGGATTATAGGAATGTGCCTCAATATATTAGAAGGAGGACAACGTGATTTACCCTTCTTTTTTTATTTATCATACCTGTCATGCCCACTTTTCGGACACATCTCTTTGTCTACATATTCTTCTCTATATAGAATGCAATCTTTTGGACATGCATGATGTGATATGTACTCAACACCCAACATTTTCAACAATTTTTTTGCCTCTTCATAGCTATCGGGAAAGACATTATCAATCAGAAGAACCTTATATTTGAATAACCTGTAGTTGGTGATCATGGAAAATATTAATAAATGTACATTAATATCGATATAATTATTAACGTTCATAAAATTGACCATTTTTATGTTCATTATGTACTGATTATATTTCTCAAATTTATAAAAGGGAGGAATTTATGGTAACTTACCTCAAAATTTCCGAGAAACATGCATTCGACAAGAAAAACTTTTCTTTCAAGTTGTACATTAACATCATTTTCCCCAATTGGGTAGACTTTGACTGGCCGCCAGGTCCAAAGAGAGGGGTGGTGGAAGCAAATTTAAGGCTTTCGAAAAAGGTGTCAGCGATATGAGAATTATCCCCTAACTGATCATCATTTTGGAATGTATCTAACAACATTGCCTCCATGGTAGTTATATCCCTTAATTAATCATCCATACCAACCTCTATTTGATTGTCTCCATTGCCATCTTGTGAAAAACTACTATTGCTGTAGTCTTTCCTAATTGGTGAATCTGGACATAGCGGGAATTGAATCGGTGGTTGATTCAACCATTCTTGGTATCGTTCCTCTCTGATTTTTTCTCTTAATTCAGTATTCTCTCGATTTGGCATTTTCATGGGGTGCAACAGAAGATGGTAGGCAGGTCACTCATCATCACTAGATTCCTAATAATTTAAAAAAAATTATTTGAACATGATTAGTATCAAAATATATGATATCAATCAGTAATCACATTGACAATATTGCATGATTAACTGGTTTGACGTTGAAATAATTACATTAATCAATGTACCAAACAATAATAATTATTACCATCATTGTCCCAGGATTGTGGCTAGAAGATGCAATATTGTTACAATTTGCAGGGTGAAGTGGCTATCCATTTTCATCTACCAAATGCGCCTTGTGGTATGCTGCTCCTGATAAGAGCTTCCAACATTTTGGAGCTGTTTGAATATTTTGTGCATCTGAACTTGATTTTGAATCTACATGAACCTGCAAATTTGTATACATTATAAATTTAATTAACCTGTGCATGATTGACATGAATAAATAACATAAATTCAATTAGGTAACGAAAATATAAATAAAACTTGAAGTAAATATTACGTCTTGAGATGGATAGGGAGAACTCCGCAATGGAATTTGAGAAATATTATGGAACGAGCTGGATTTCCAAGAATTTTTCATTCAATATAATTATGATATTTTCTCCCTACATTTGAGCAAAATCAACAACAAATTTTGGTGTACACACCCAAAAGTAATTTCGGTGCCTTAAAAATTGACTTCTTGTTATTGGTGCTAATACACAGATAACCGCATCGGTGCCTTTTAGTTAATGCGCACCGGTGCTATGTTATCAATGGAAGCACCAATGCGGTGCTATTAAGTGACGCATCGGTGACGAATAACTGCAAATAAAAAAAGTGCAACTCAGTTTTTTTTAAGTGAAAAAAGGGGTAAATTGAAAAGTGGGAGGAAATATATTTTTGAAAATCTAATTTCATAAAACAATTCTTTAAATACTAAACACTTTTCGTTATTTCACTATTGTTGCAAAAAATTTCAGCTAGAGATTTGCAAGAGACATACCTGGAGCAAGAGAGCACGAGAGCATTGTGGAGCAGCGAAATACGTTTGAACAGAAGTATTCAGACACTCATAATTCCAAACCTCTGGTGATTCAAACCCTGTAGCATATAATTTCAAACGATCTCGTGATTAAGTTTTATTGTTTTTTTTTTCACTTTTTCTGCAGTTTTTTCTACGCAATAAGTAAAAAATTTCAATTTGTTGTTCATTTTCAGAAACAAAAAAAAAATTCCATTTTTACCCTAAACCCTTCATTCTTTTTGTTTCTGCCCTTTCTTCTCCCTGTTTCTGTGATTTCAGAATTAGGGATTTTCATTTTATATTTGTAGGGTTTGTATTGCTATATATAGGCCCATGACATCCAACCCACATGACAACTTGCATAGTCACATCACAATCCATGTCGGCCCTTGCATGATTTTTTAAAAAACATAATTTTTTTAATTGGTGCGCTTGAAGTAACCTAGTAAACCGGTGCACTGTATTATCCCAGCGTACCACGTACGTACTGTTTAATAAAAAATTTAAAAGCAATTATTTTTTAATCCGTGAACCATATGTAAAATAGGGCATCGATGCAATAATTCATTATGGCGCACCGGGAACGTATTGTTTCACAAAAATAATTTTTTATTGTGTTAATCAGTGCATCATGTAACATATAACACACCGCATTGGGTCTCCTAGTTGACAGAGAGCACCATACGGTGGTCCCTTGTTTGCGTGGGGCATTTATAAGAATAGGCCACACCACCCCCTCCACGAGACCATATGCTACAAAAAATAACACTAGACTATTTTTATTATTTTGTCTGTGTTAATCGGTGTGGTGGTTGACATGTAACGCACCAGTCCTCCTTATTTAAATAGAGCACTGTACGATGTTTTATACTGTTTGGGCGGTGCATTTATAAGACCACCATGCATCGACATTGGTGCGTACACCATGAAAAGCACACCGATTTATTGACATATTTTTTTTAACCTGAAAAATTGACAATTTATTTATAAAATATATTAATAAATGATATGGTATAGGTTTCATATTGATAAAGAAATGGATGACTAGAGATCAAGTAACAAAAATACTGATAACACATCAAGAAAAGCAAAAAAGGCAAGTTCTTTGTAAATTCTTTACAAAAAATATTATTTTTGAACTATATGTATGTTTAACTAATATGTATTGTTTACTGCGTATCATGCAGAGCCATAAAATGACGAAGCTCAATAAGATTATTTCTGATCTAGGACTAGAAGAGCATAAAAGCTTGATGGAAAAATTGCAAAAGGATGAATCAGGTGAATGAAAAATTACTATCGATCCAATATGAGTTTCTTTTTTTAATTTTCATTAATAATATACTTAAAATTATTGGATAACATGTTTCAAACAATCTATTAATTCACATCTGTTTAATGTTCTAAAGGGACCAACAACTCTGAAAAGGAATGTTGCTCTAAGAAAAGGAAAAAAAAAAGAACATGCAAATGAAAATGAATTGCTCCTTAGCTCATCTAGAGTGGTGCTAGAGGTTAAGGAAAGGGGGAGAAACTTTTACAAAATTTTGAGGGATCTAGTGGAACAAATGTATAGACATTGTTTCCATTTAAAATACAAAAATCAATCCAATGATTCCAAGAACCAAATTTTATATAAACTACAGGAATATTTTTCATAGAATTGGTCAATGAGACATGTCGGACTTTTAATAGCAAAAAAGTACACCAACAAAAAATAAGGAACGAAGAAGTAATATTCCTTTAAATGTTTTTCTAGAATTATTTATAAATATCACTTTTGTTATATTTACTTTTCATATATCAATATAGAAATTAAATAGTTTATTGTCATGTTACATTTTTAGGAAGATTATGAAAATCTCAAAAGATGAACGAGCTGATATAAAAAATATGGCAGTAGGAATGTCCAAAAAGGTGTACAAGGAGATGGTCAAAGAAATGGAAAAATTGCATCGTAGGAGGAGCCATCTCAACAACAACGTGATTCAAATGTAATATGTAATCATTGAATTTTTCGATCATTAGGTACAATAAATAAATAATTTAGCATTAAATATTATTTTTCAAATATCTTCTTGCAGAAAAGAAAAGAAAATGGAACCCATTCAGCACATAAAACAAGACGACAAGGAAGAAAAGGGTTGATATCTAAGTTTGCGAGTAATTTTTACTTCCTTATAACAACTTAACTAGATTTAATTTTTGTATATTTGAAGTTGTTTTACAAAAATAATCATTGAATGTATTCAAACAAGTGCTAACATACAAATAAGAACCATCAGACGAATTGATTAACATTGGGTTAAATATGGGTTGTGAGTATATGTTGGCATATAAGAAATTAATTGTGGAATTTGTAAGCATCTATCGATCTGGTTTTACTTAGTTCCGTCTATAATTAATATAATAGAAAAATATTTTATATTAAATATATGCTTTGTTATGGGGTATAAAACTTGCAAGAAACAAAGTATGGAACTGTGCCAACATATGAAATCTTGAAAGATGGCATACTGCATGGTTTTGAAAGAATGTGTGTAGTTCATGAGTCAATTGTTGCTATGGTACGTCATTTATTTTCGATTTACATTGATGTATATTATTTAATATTGCTATTTTCATTATTCTCACCAATGTATATACACTCATTACAATTTATTTTTATGTTTGTAGATGGAAGGTGAAGAAGAAGAAAACAATCAAAACTGTGAACAAAACATTCCTGAAAATAACCCAAGTCATGGTAGTAGCTCGAGTAGTGACAACAGTTCAAGCGAAGAATGATGATCATTATGTTTGGATATCAAAGCAAGGCATTGTATTTTTTGAAATATTTGTTTGTGAAATCAGACTTTTTGTTTAATGTAATAGACATAGTGTCCCAATTGAAAGACAAAGGGATACCAATAACTGTCCCATTTTGTACGACAAAGACTGTCTTATATATATATATATATATATATATATATATATATAATAAAGTATGTTTTAATTTATTCTATTGCATTCTCCATTATCGCCGTGAAATGTAACACCACTGATTAAATTTATGGATGATTAAATATTATAATGAAGAGATGTGAAATTTGATGATATTATATAACAAATTAATCCAAACATCACATTCAAATGAACTAATAAAAAATTAATTGATATGAATACTATTATAAGATATGTTTCGTCTTTTGATGAATAATGAATTTAAAAAAATCACAATAATTATGATATGATATAACAAATTAATCCAAACATCACATTCAAATGAATTAATAAAAATTTAATTAATATGAATACTATTATAAGATGTGTCAACTTTTGAGAATAATGAATTTAAAAAAATCACAATAATTGCACTGTCACATGTCGATGTTTCTAAAAAATACAAAATGAACACTGGTGCATGTCAGTTACTATACACTAGTGCGTTTGTATGATACATCGCACCGGTGTATTTCTACAACCTATGGGCACCAAAATAATACCATTACCAATTATAAATCTCGGTGCGTTTGTGCGATACTGCGCACTGGTGCGTTTATGTGAGACTACGCACCGGTGCATTTGTATGACCTATGTGCACTGCACAAATGCCAATACCAATTATAAATCTTGACGCATTTGTTCGATACTATGCACCAGTGTGTTTATCTGAGAGTACACACCGGTGCATTTGTACGACCTATGGGCACCACACAAATACCAATACAAATTAGAACAATTAGTGCATTTGTTTGATACTGCGTACCAGTGTGTTTATATAAGACTATGTATCGGTGCGTTGATACGACCTATGGGCATTGCACAAATCCCAAGACCAATTAGAACATCCTCGTGCATTGTATCACCAACACTGCGCCCGGTGTGGTTTTAGACCTTGACGACCCATTGCATGCACCTTCGACTGCCCTGGGCCACCGTCTAGATGACATGCACCGGTGCGTTGACACCTTAGTAGCGCACCGATGAAAAAAACATCCGTAATAACCTCTGACCGCCCAATTTTTTTAGTTGTGTTGAAATTCCATTAAAATCTCTGCCAAAACCTTCGTAAGCATAAACAGATGTTATAGAAAATGTTGTTTTGACAATTTTGGCCAATTTTATAACACTAAAAACCTCCTTTAGAACCTCCACTAAAGGGTATTTTCCTTGTAGTTATATCTCATTTTGACCATCAGATTGAGGATGATAGATGAGCTATGAGCTTTTTGAGTACCCAAACAAGAAAATAATTCTGTCCAAAAATTTCCAGTAAAAATTGGATCTCTATCACTTACAATAATATTTGGGTTCCATGTAGCTTTTGAATTGTTTCCATAAATGCAGTATCAGCTGTACTTGCTTTAAGTGGATGAGATAATGCACAAAAGTGTGCATACCTAGTAAGTCTATCAATTACCACCATGATGACACTATTTCCTTTAGACTTAGGTAAACCTGTGATAAAATCCATTGAAATCTCCTCCCAACTTTGAATTGGAATGGATAAAGGCTATAGAAGACTCGAGGTATTAATTGTATCAAATTTATTTTGCTGGCAAACCAAAAAATCTGCCACAATCTTCTGAATATAAGATTTAAGGCCATCCCAAAAAAAATTCTTTCTTCACCCTGTGGTAAGTTTTTAAAACTCTCGACTGTCCTCCTAAAGGAGAAGTGTGCAATTCCAAAAGAATATTTTGTTTTAGTTGGGAATTAGTGAGCTTATTGAGCTCCCTATAATCCAGACACATGTGCCATGATCTATCCTTATTATGCACCAATACTACTGGAGCAGAGAAAGAACATTGACTAGGTTGAATTATACCAGCCTCTAACATTTCTGCAATCATATGTTCAATTTCGCTCTTTTGGACATAAGGATATATGTAAGGCCCGATGTTTGGAGGATCACTTCTTGGAATCAAATGAATAGCATGATCATGATCACGAATAGGTGGGATTCCTTTGGGATTTTCAAACACCTTGGAATGATTGTCCAAGACTTTTTGGAGATCTGGAGAAATAAATGATTTTGACGTTGGAACTTCTAGTGAGAATAATTGTGCAATTATGCCTCGTTGTTATTTCTTCAGAAGCTTTGTCATGACATTAGAGCTTATTATATTTCTCAGCTTCCCTGTGATACCCCGTAATTCAACTTCCTTTCCTTCCAAAAAAAAATTAAATAAAAGTTACTGAAAATTAAAAGCTACCATCCCAAAATATTGTAACCATTTTACTCCTGTACAACATCAACACCTCCCATTGGAATGGAAATAATTGGAATATTCAATACATATTCCCCCATGGCTAACTTGATATTATGGAATTTTCTAGAGCAATTTATAGTTCCTCCATTTGCAACCATCACTTGAAATTTTGGTGCTGGGTATAGGAAGCAATTCAATTCCTTGGCTACCTTTCAATGAATAAAATTATGCGTACTACCCGAATCAATCAACACTATTACCTTTTTCTTCTTGATATGTCCTTCTATCTTGAGAGTTTGAGGAGTGGTAATTTCTGCCAATGCATTACATGATATGGTCGGAGTCATTTCTTCTTTCTCTAGGGTTGGTTCCTGGTGTATATCCTCTTCTTTTGAAGTTTCTTCTTCATTTTATTCCTCCTCTTCACAATCTACGTAAAATAATTTCTTCTCAACACACTTCTGACCTTTAGTGTATTTTATTTCACAACTATAACAAATCCCTTTTGCTCTTTTTTCTTCCAATTGTTGTGGTTTAAACCTTGTAGGTTGTGGAAGTATAGGAGTAGCAACACTTCCATCATTATATATGTGAGTGGTAGGCTTCCTTGTCGCCATAATTTTACATTCAATTTTTCCTGCTAACCTGAATGCCTTCTCCAATGAATCAGGTTCCCAAACTCAAACCTCATGTTGGATGTTATCCTTTAAAGTCCCTATGAAGACATCAATACTGTGTTCCTATGGAATATCAACTACCCTTATATTCAATTTTTGGAAGTCCTCAATTTGTTCCACCACTGAACCCTTTTGTTTGAGATTTATCAATTGGTTAAAGAAGGTGTTGCTCTTTGTATCCTCATAATGCGCTATCATTTCCTCCTTAAAAATTGACCAAGTGAAAATTTTTTTACGAGAGAAAAGCCATCGATATCATACAAATGTATTTTGTTCTAAATATAAAGTTACAATGCGTACCTTTTATGTGTTTTTCACATTATTGATATTTAAATATTGCTCCATCTGCAGTATCGATGTTATGGGATCCTTTCCATCAAACTTCCTCATATCGATCTTTGGAATATGGTGGGTCTTTAGTCCAACATTAGAGTTTATGAAATAAAAATTAACATTTATTTTGTTCTCATCATGAGTTTCCTATACTATCTTTCCACCATTAGGAATCATTTCTTGTATCAACCTTGTCATAAAAAATTCCATGTCTACTTTTAGATGATTCTTCATGTCTTCCATGTTGTCTTTCATTTTTTCATCGATCTTAGCTTCCATGCCAGCTTCCATGCCATCCATATTAGCTTCCATGACATTATTCAAACCATCCATGTTAGCTTCCACACCTTTCTTCAAACCATCCATCTTAGCTTCCATGCCTTTCTTCAAAACTTCCATTTCATTTTTTGTTTCTATTTGCGAGAGCGAAATTTGGTGCACTTGCTCTTGTAATGTTGAAATGTCATGTTGTGCTTCTTCCTCTTCATGAGTTATAGTAGAGACTTATGAAGTCTTAATGGGTGTTGAATTATTTTTAGGTGGAATTTTAGAACCCAATACTGATACCTATGCTTCAATATGCCCTTGGAATCACTTCAAACTAATTTTTCAAACGAGACTTATGCAATTTGAAAAAAAAATACACACATTTTTATCTCCTTGATTTTAGATCGTCAATATCTAAAATTTGGTCCTGTAGTATCCCTATGAATCTTCTTACCAATGCCACAGGTCTGACCTGCTTTGGATGCTTCAAGGAAAAGTTATTCCCAATCTCCCACAATGACCTAATTATGGACTGGTTTAGTAGAGTGAACTTATACGTCATGCCACGTGTCACTGTTTCCTCCTTCAGCTTTGAAATTGATACAAAGGAAACTACAGTATGTGCACTTTCGGGCACTTTTTACAGAATCCAAATCCGTTTCTTAGAGAGAGAATTATGACGATTTTCCCATGCTCATATCTTTGACATGAAATTTAGGAGCCTGAAAAAACCCTAACTTGCACAACTCATATCTTCACAAATATTGCAAACTAAGATTTGAATTTTTACATGAAGTTCCATAGGATTTTGGCTTTGTGTGATAACAATTTCAGCTTCTGAAACTTCGTAGAAAAAAATTTATAGCGAAAATTCCACGATGACCTGTTTGGAGCAGCAAAACCCTAGAACCAAAGCTCTAATACCAAATGTTATGAAACCAGCTCCAAAAATAGAAGAAGAGAAAAATAAATGCCTTAGAAATAATCCACTTCGAGGGGAAGACTCGTTTACATTACATAAATGAGCAAGTATTGGATGATATAATGACAAAACCTTCTTCTATACATAGGAGTCCATGGGGTCACAATATAATCCTAGCCGACCTAACAATAATAATGTAAGGGCACAATAATACAAATTTTGGGGTTACAGGGGTACAACAATAAAAATAATGGGGTTACACTAACAACAATAAGGGACTATACTAGTAATATAGGGACCTAATAACGAATGTTTCCTTTTTCGGGGTAAAAATTTCCATCCATGGTTGTATATACAGACCAACTGATCCAAAGGAATATGGGCCACCATCAAATATTTGATATCTGTCTTCCATATAAAATACCACTGTGAAGAATCCTTTTGACCCTAGGTGTAGTTCTATTTTTCCCCTTGGTTTCCAGTGATGCTTGATCCAATCACACAAGGCTTTTTCTATGGTCCAGAGCCCCATGAATTTACATATGACCGCATATGATCTCATTCATTCTCTGAAGGCTTGGGTTTCAGGATCGATGATTAATTCCATTGGGATCATCACCATTTTTGGATTACATGGTCCTGTATATCCCGTTGAATTCTGATTTTGTTGTGGGTAAGTTGGATTTACTGTTGGGACCTTGTATTCATTCATTCTCTGCCCTTTCCCATCTGCCTATGCTGAGCCCTGGGTTTTTTTTTTTTTGACGTACTGCATGGTCATGTGCTTCAAAACCCATCTGGATCCATTTACCTATGTCCGTGACCACATTCCTATAGGAGGGAGCCCTCTCCCTCCTCCTTTGGTAGCCATTCGATACAAACCCTAGCTTCTGCTCTATGAATTGACAGGAAATCGCTTCATCCACCTATATATATATATATTATAAATTAAAAGGTTGTGGCAATTTAAATGCATATTTTGCAAATTATTTCTTAAAATTGAGTTTAACATTAATAAAAAGAAATATTATTTTGCTAAAAACATTTTTTCTTACAACCATATCAATTCATATAGTGATAAGATTAAGAGATAATGTTGAAATTTTAATTTGAATTAACACAAATTTCTTATTTATTATTTCCTTGTAAGTTCGTACCCCTTGAATAAAATCCAATAATTTAAATTAACTTAAGTGAAATTTTTACAAGTTTTCTTACATTATGCTAAGAAAAGTTGCTTGATGCAATGCATATTTCTTAAGTTCCTACACACCTTTAGTATTACCTTGAGAAGAAATTAGATGCAACTTCTTGTAAGTATTAAAAGGTACAATGGAGTTATCTTAGATATTGTCACAATTTTGATCTACATATGTTTATAAAAGAGAAATCCAACCCAACTTATTCACATTAAAGTATCAAAGGTGAACAATAATTGATTAGTACATTAGAACCACTTTAAGACAATATTTAGTATTGTAATATTGAAGCATGTAATAATATCCATTCTATATATGACAATGGGATAGTGGATATCTAAAAATAATGTCAGTATTGAGTTGATTGAGGCCATTAAAGAAACTACTGTGAAGAGACAAAGATACATTAAAATAAATAATAAGAAAAATAACCTTACAAAATTATTGATGGGATTTAAAAAGGACACCTAGTTATAATAATGTGGTTAAAAATGGTAATTTAGTGTTTATATGAATTCTCAAAAAATATAATATGGATTTAGGATGATTTTTTACGCATATCTAAAGATATTTGAGGGTGACTAGTAGTGCGTCGCAACGCTTGCTTAGCCAGCGATGGGAGAGGATTTAGTAGATCCATGAGAATCTTCTCAGTATTAGTAATTCTCTTTTACGTGCATATCAAAAGGAAAACTTACACCTATCATTCTGCAAAAACATGCATGAGTCGAGTAAGAATTGACAAGGTCCTAAGTTGTGCTAATAAGACTTGTGTGTCATATTGATATTTGGAAAATTCAAAATGGTGAGGACATGAGGAAATTGAGGTCAAGGAGGATCATCACAAGGACCTCCTACAAATAGATCATTTCAATTGCCAGAGCTGACTCTTATCTTGCACTCCCTATAAGAAATTAATGAGACTTTAAGAGGGCACCAAACAACTGAGGTGGAAGTGGAGCACCCTCCATCAGGGCTAGGAAATCTTAAGGGATCAAGAGAATCTGATATAGGACCTCCAATCAAGGAAATTACTAGGGATCTAAAAAATATTAAGCTCCCAAAATTTTCTATAGGTCGTGCTAGCGAACAGGCAAAAGCCTGGTTAGAGGGAATGAGAAGGTGCTTCACACTAAGAGATTAGAATCCCAATTCAAAAACTAAAATAACAATATTCCAACACATAGATAGTGCCCTAAAATAATGGTTAACTTAGAGAACGAAATACACCTCACTCCTTACACAGTTACCTGGGAGTTATTTGAGGAGAGATTTAGGAAAAGTACCTACCAACATATTATGAAGAACAACAAGTAGTATCCTTCCATTCTTTGGTATAGGGAAACCACATGGTATATGAATATGAGATTAGATTCATGGAATTGGTCAAGTATGTCTCCTACATGGGTAGTGACCAACACCTAACGGTTTGTTTCATTTATGGATTGAACTCTAAGATTAAGGAAATGGTACGGATGTGGAAACCATCCTTAGTTGCAGAAGCTGTTGAACATGCTCATTATGTTGAAGAGCACTTAAACTTAAAATGTTGAAGAAAAACCATTTTTCCACAACAACCAAGATTTATCGGAAATTCCCCTCGTACCTTCTCTAGGGGAGGAAGTTTGAGGTCACTACCATATGGAGGTACCCAAAGAAACAACAATGTGGATTTCAATAGTTTCTAGTGAATCTTCACTGATAACTTCGAGGACTCAGTGAAAATAATGGTTAAACACAAGGAGCCATAAGCAAGGGTAGGGGTATAAGGGGAAGGAGCTATTTCAAAATAAATTCAAAGCATTCTATTCAATGTATACCTCACATCACTGGTTGGGGATGTGGGGCACCTCATTACCAGTGCGACTATCTTGAGTTAAAAACTGGTAGCAACTGTAGAGGAAGAAAAGCACCATTGTGGGGATTAAGCAACCACCATCAAATCTATGCATCCGTTGATTAAAAAAAAAATTGAACACCAATATTCTATGGTAGAAACCTTAGGTATGATAAATAATTTAAATGTTAAAATTTTGTTTGATTCTGGTGCTACAAATAATTTCATTTCACTAGTTGCATTAGAAAAATGTGGGTTGGCAGCATATGAGCATGATGACTTTAAAAAAGTAAAAATGGCTTATGGGATAAAACAAGCTGTATGACCTAGTGTTGACCAATATCAGGTGAACCTAGAGGTATGTATAACTAAGTTGAAGGAATATGTCACAACACTGGGGAATTATGATGTAATCATCATGATGGATTGGTAGAAGTTCATGAAGCTTTAATAAATTGTTTCGAAAAAAGGGTGATTTGTTTAGATGATTAAGGTAGGTTAATTGATATTTTTGGTATCAAGAGAGCAGTGTCCCTAGAAAGGTTGTAAAATATATGTGACCAAGGTTTTAAGCGACCATAAAGTATCCTCCCTAAATCAATACCCAATTTTGTCAGAATTCGAGGATGCTTTCCCTAAGAAATTTCTTGGATTACCGCCTGTGAGGGAGATCGATTTCACAATCGACCTAAAACCTGGTGCAAAAGAAATCTCTAAAACACCCTACAGGATGACATCTCCAAAACTTTGTGAGTTGCAAATGCAGTTAAAAGAGATTTTAAACTTGGGATTGATTATACCTATTTCACCTTGGGGTGCACTGGTGATTTTTGTCAAGAAGGATGGTTCATTAAGGCTATGCATAGATTATAGGGACTTGAATCAAGCCACAATAAATAATAGGTACCCGATACCTAGAATATATGACCTATCTGACCAGATGAAGGGAGAAACAATTTTCTCAAAGGTAAATCTGCGATTTGGATACCACCAATTGATAATTAAGCAAGACAACATCCCAAAAACTGCATTTCAAACTCAGTTTGGGCCCCACGTGTTCGTGGTGCTACCATTTGGTTTGAACAATGCATCAGAAATATTCATGAGTCTCATGAATGGTGTGTTTAGGAAGTATTTGGACCAATTTGTGCAAGTATTTCTGGATGATATTCTTGTGTATTCCAAGAATAAAATGGAGCATGAAGATCACCTAAGGGTTGTATTGACTTGCTTAAGGGAAAATTAGTTGTAAGGAAAATTGTCAAAGTGTTCCTTCTTTCAGAAGAAAATTCATTATATTGGGCACATACTTTTAGGAGAGGGGATTTAAGTTGACCCAGAAAAGGCAAAGGCCATAATGGATTTACCAGTGCTGAAAAATGCTCATGAGGTGCATAAATTCATGGGTCTAGCAGGTTATTATCGCAAAATTTATGTAAGGGTTTTCAAAGATTGAAAAACCCATCACCACATTACAACGAAAAGGGGTTAGGTATGCATGGACATATGAATGTGACACTAAATTCACCGAACTAAATAGATTACTAACTAGTGCACCAATCCTTCGAGTGCCTGGCATGGAAAAGGATTTCATTGTCTGCACAAAAGCTTCAAATAAAGGGTTGGGAGTAGTGTTGATGCAAGAAGGCAGAGTAATAACTTATGCATCCAAAAATTTGGAGAAACATGAAGAGTTGTATGCTACCCATGAATTAGAATTAGCAACCGTGATGTTAGATTTAAAACTGTGGAGACACTACCTCGTTGGGAGAAGCTTTGAGTTAAGAACTTACCACCAAATCCCAAATCACCTCTTCACTTAGAGGGATTTGAAAGCTAGACAAAGGCAGTGGAGAAAATTCATGAGTGAGTATGATTTTGGGATCTCATACATTAAAGGAAAGGATAATGTGGTAGCTAATGTACTAAGAAGGAGGCCACACATATTCTCCCTAGTGCTCTTTAGGGTTAATTTGAGGGAACATGTGTTAGAAAAAATATTTGAAGATAATTGCTATATGAAGGTTATATCAACACTCTATAGTGGGAAGTACATAGAACCAAATTTTGAGGGTCATGTCCTTGAACCAGATGGACTATTTACATTTCAGGGAGAATACATCCCTAAGGAAGGGGTTATAAGAAGAACAATCCTTGAAGAGTCAAATAGAGCTCTCTATTGTGCACATCTTAGAGTGAAGAATATGTATGCAAACATTAGGAAACTCTTCTTATGGGTGTACATGAAGCATGACATAGTCCAGTTTGTTGCAAAATGTCTTGAATGTCATCGAGTGAAGGTTGATCATCGCCATCTATCAGGACTCCTACAACCGCATGAAATCCTTATGTCTAAATGAGAGGTCGTTTATATGGATTTTTTTTGTAGGTTTTCCACTCACTTCATAGAGGCACAATGCTATATGGTTGTAGTTGATAAATTGACCAAAAGTGCCCATTTTATCCCAGTAAGAGACACCTGCAATGCTACTGATGTGGCATGAGTTTTTATAAGGGAAGTTATTAGGCTACATGGGTTACCCACAAAGATCATTTTGATAGAGACTCTCGCTTTACATCTAGGTTTTGGAAAAGTTTGCAGTCAACACTTGGGACCCACTTGAAACTTAGCACTGCATATAATCCAGAATAAAACGTGAAGACTGAAAGAGTAAATCATGTTATGGAAGACATGCTTAGAATGTATGTCATGGATAATTAGGATTAATGGGAAAGGTAATTATCATTGGTAGAGTTTTCCCATAATAAAAATTACCATAGTTTAATTGAGATGCCTCCTTATGAAGCTCTATATCGGAGGCCATGAAAGACGCCATTGAGTTGGGAAAAATTGGAGGACCAAGTAATAGTTGGGCCAGAATTGGTTCAAGAAATGGAAGAACATGTAAGGCATATTAGACAAAGGTTAAAGGAAGCACAATATAGATAGAAGAGTTATGCTGATGCACATAAGAATGATTGAAGTTATAAGTCTAGGAGAGCAAGTTTTTATTTGTATTCGACCCAACAAAAGCACCATTTAGTTTTGGAAAGGGGCGAAGTTGTCACCGCGGTTTTTAAAATCAAGGATAAGATTTGACCAACTGCCTATCATCTTGTACTGCCACACAATTTGAATAAAAATCATGATTTTTTTCATGTATATATTCTATGAAATTATTTTTCTGATGAACCTCACAAACTGGATTGGAGGGAATTGCAAGTTTCGGACACGGGATCCGTAATGGTCGAACCATTACGCATATTGAAATATAGGGTTCGACAACTCAGATGACGCATGGTGGATGAGGTCGAGGTCTAGTGGGACAAGTATATCCCAAGATATGCTACCTGGGATGATGCAAAGACTATACATTGTGACTACCCCTCACTTTTTAAGCATCTGTGATTCCCATTTTGAATTATATAGCTACCTATGCTAGGGCTCTATTTTTAGTTTCATATTATTTTATTTATGAACACTATGTAATATTGATGCATTTTATTTGAACATATGAAACTAATTATATAAATCACTTGATGGATTAGGTATTTTTGATTAAAATATTTGATGTATGACTTATCTGATATATGATTTATCTAATGAATGACTTATCAAAGTTATGATTTATCTAATGTAATATTTACTTCCAATATGTCGATATGAAGTACAAAATTTTCACATGGATACTAGAATTAATAACATGATGATTAAGATCACTTATATATATATATATATATATATATATATATATATATATATATATATATATATATGCATGAAAGAGAACTAACCTGCAGATTGGAAAGAACTATATGATAACCAAGGTATACGCTTCCGATTAGGGAATGTTGAGACATCCAATGAGGAATGGTATGATGTAAATTTTTCTATTAGATTTTGTATCTACTTGATATACAATATTATGACATGAGTAAAGTGTAAATGGAAGGTGACATGGCTTCCTGACTGGGTTATTCAATGGAAAGTATCCAATCGACATTGTAGTGTGGTCCATATTAGGGTGCTGAACTTAGTTTTGAGGAGGAGTGGAGGCATTTACCATTGTGTAACTTCCAAGTTTGGAATCTTGGGAGGGAAGTGATGGACACGATCCACTAGATGTGTGATGATGATTTCCAGTTGCCTGCTATGGAAGTTAGGTCAATATAGTCGATTCTTCCACCTTATTGGTATTATTAGTGTTTAGATCAATATAGATGACGCTATAGTTTATTGCAACAGAGGATGGATATGAAAAGAGCATAAGTAGGTTAGGGAGGATATGAGGCTATAGTTTAGTTGGAGACTCTTGATGGGAAGTGGTATCATTGCTTGAATTACTTAATTTGACTAATATCTCTCTCTCTATTTTTTGTAATATCCCAAAAGGGAGAATGCAGTAATACTAAAACACAATATGAGACATGCAGCAAAGTAAAAAATTAATCTAAATACAACATCAGAGCGTACTGTTGAGATTGCAACAAGATGATGAGCTTAGTGGAAAGGAGTTGCCTTCACTAAGTGGGCCCGGAGGCTATTTTTGGCGCAAAGTCTATTTTTAGACATATGGATCATGTTCTATGAGTTGCAGGATGCTATTTGTGGATGGTTGGTCAAGTCGGAAAAAATAGATGGACTTCTATTTTTAGACATACTGGGTGGAATCTATTTTTAGATTGCCAATCTAAAAATAGATATGTCGAATATTTTTAGCCCTTAATAATATTTGGACTCTAAACATTATCTTATTCTCTTGGAGCACTTCAGTTAAGTGCATAGATGTGGCACATGAGCTGAAAGAAGGAATTACGCTATTCCTGAGGGTTAAGTGGAGCTATTGCATGGATACTTTAGTTGAACTCATGTGACAAAGTTTGGTGGAGTTGATTGAGGAAGTTAGTGGAGTTGTATTTAGTTTAACTAATCTAAACATAGTTGAGCTATTTGTATCTAGTTTAACTGATTGATACAATTAGTGAGAGTGGTGTGAATTAATTATTAATTAATTCACTAATTATAAACTCAATAATCAACTAAAGAATGCATCAGTTAGCTTTAGTGCATGGACAGTTTCAGTGGAGACCAGTGCAGAGATAGGTGAAAGAGCAGGTTAACTATCAGTTGTGACTATACAGTTGCTATTTGAAACACACAGATAGGTGGAGAAGTCCATGAGGATTGCGCAGTACAAGCCAGGTGGTTTATGTTATTTAATGAGCCATCCGATAGCATTGATTACGAAATAGAGGCTGGCTATCAAGTGGCAAAATATTGGAGCATGTGTTTTGCTAGATCTAGCTTGATAGTGTGTAGCAATTAGAGGTTGTGTTGAGAGCTTGTGAGGAGCTTTGTACAATGATTGTTACATGATATCCATGACATATAATATACAGATAGTTGGGGTTTTCAGCTTTAAGCTTTCCCATTAAATACTGTGTTCATATGTCTGATTGTTTGTGGTTTTAATGTGTGCATGCAATTGATTTGATTTCCGCATGTGATGATCAATGGTAGAAGAGATTCTGTATTGTGCATGAAGTTAAAATAGTGTGTGATCAGGAGAATATCAGTGAATAATATATCAGTTATTCAAATTTTCTACACGTACATAATAGCTGAGCCATTTTATTAATAGGAGGTGGATAAACCAGTACAAAAATGCTCAAAATATGAGACACTCAAGCCAAAGAGATGGCCTAGAATGACCCTGAAATGACCCCATAAGAGGGACTGCGTAACTGCTGATTTGCTGGAAGAAAAATTGTGCTGTCCCTACTGTAATTGCTAGGACTACTACTACCAGAAAAATATAAAGTTAGATCGAGGTAGTTATGGAGCTCCGATGATGTTGAAACTTTAGATCTAGGCTCTATGATGGATACCCAAGATAATACAGAAAGGATTTTCTGGATCTATGAATCTTAGAAAATCACCCTCTTAGGGCTTGCAGTAGTTGCTGGGTATGTAGATCTACTGCAAGAACTAGAGATATGATGGCTGCAATGATGTGCAATCAACTCTATGAAATAAGGGCTGATCCCTTCACTAGATCCCTGGGCTAAAAGGTCAATATCTAGTTGCTATTTCCTCCTCCAATGAATGTGGCTACTGAATACTCAACAACTTAAAAAAATTGTGCTGTTAAGGAGGGAGAGGCTGAAGCCTACTGCTAGATATGTCAAATCAGCTCCTGAATGATGGGAACAATGAAAACAAAGTGAGGAGATGGTCCCTCACAGGATTTCTAGTTGAATTGTTGAAAACTACCTTCCTCCAATAGATATACAAGCCTAGACTGCACAATCCTTGAGGGGACTACTACTGCATGGAGGTAAAACACAATGGCTTGAATGTCGGATATATATCTACTGCTCCTCAAAAGGCTGAATGTGAAGAACAAAGTGAAGGATGAATCCTCCACTAGTTTCCTAGCTGAAATGCTAGTAACAACCTCTTGAAGATGTCACCAATGCTTGATGAGGAATAACGCCCAATAGAAGCCTTCCTAGAGTAGGCACTTGAAGTCCCCCATGGGTAAGGTTTTGATTTACGCTCAGAAACACCCTGTGCTAAAAAACACTACAGACTTAGCTAAAAAGCATAAGCGTGAATAGAAATGTCCTAAGACAGATCCAGATCTAAACATATCAGAAATAATAATCCAAGACTAAAATCTGCCTTCTATTGTGCCTTCACCTTCATTATAAATTGTGAGCCTTCCATAGCCTAGGCCCACCTCATAACTACACTGTACATGTGGACATAAGTCTCCATGATTGACTACGCTGTCTCTCCAAGTTGTCCATCATGTCTACATGTAATGATCACCCTCTCCATCACGTGTGCAGTAATGCACTACTTCCTCTATCATGTGTGCATTAGATGCACCACTTCCTCCACTAACTCATCATAAGTGCTTTATGACCTTAATTTGAATGCACTATGATCTTAGTTGACCTCCTCCAAGATCCTCATGATTCTACATTTAAGATCCATGATCTCCACTCTACCTTCATTTAAGAAGCTTCTCCACTACTCCATGATTTTAGATCTAGATCTAAAATATCCACATACACACATCAAAAGTGGATTTTATTCATATATGGGGTTTGTGGGTCCCTCCACCATCTTATTTACTTAACTAATTAAGTTTATTAAGAACTCTAATATTCCAATAAACAGATGAAAATTTTGGAATATTACATTTTGTTATGCCTTATTGTCTACTTATGTCCTTTTCACTGTATCATGCTAATTTAGATTAGTGATTAATTAACCTGCAAATATTGTTTGTAATTATAAATTAATATTGGTATATACATACACTTGTGGATATGTAATTTTATTTTACTGATATGAAATTTATTATTTGTTATTATTCAATTCCCAAGGTGTCTTTTGAAATTTACTTATGGATAAGATATAGTCTTCTCAATTTATTTCTAAATTGAATATCCATATTTCTATTCCCAAGGTGTCTTCTCAAATCTACTTTTGGATAAGATATGGTCTTCTCCAATTTATTTCTAAATCAAATATCTATATTTCTATCCCTAAGGTGTCTTCTCAAATCTACTTTTTGATAAGATATGGTATTCTCCAATTTATTTCTAAATCAGATATCTATATTTCTATTCCCAAGGTGTCTTCTCAAATCTACTTTTGGATAAGATATGGTCTTATCTAATTTATTTCTATATTAAATATCCATATTTATATTCCAAAGGTGTCTTCTCAAATCTAATTTTGGATAAGATATGGTAATCAAATTCATGGATATTAAATTAAAAGGATGAGGGGGTAGTCATGGAATTAATGGTAAGTGGTTTAGGTGGATGAGTGGAAGATACATATCGGGAAGGAGTATGAGAGGAGAAGGGGGGGGGGGAGATCCTTGATGTTTTGGAATTGGATGATTTTATTTTGGGGAGTAATGTGGAGAAGTAGAAAGGAGAGAATGTAGAGAAAAACGAGAGAAATAAAACTTGGATCTATTGGAAAGTGTTGGTTTTAACTTGGACACACTAAAATTGGTTGGACTTGGGTTCATAGGGCTAGGGAACATGTGGAGGTTTCCTAGGTTAGGAAATAGTTCCTAGTTGGCTGGGAGGTAAATTCAGTTGGGTAGCTTAATAGGAGAATCTCAACAAAGTCAGGAGAATCCAAACCAAGCCACTGATACAAGTATTCTTCCATTTGTTGATTGCTTATATAAATGGCTGCAATGAAATTTCTTACTTGTTTAATATATTGTAAATAAATTTTACCTGTATATTATAATCAAATAAATGTTGAGCTATATATAGGCTATTTTAATTCTTATTGTGTTTAAATTAAATGATATTTTTTTTTTAGTTAGAAGACTTAGGTTTAGTCCTCACAGAAGGTAAATGTTCCAATTCCTTTCGTTGCTTTATGTTAGAAGAAATGGTAGGTTTCACAGAAAATCTAGGAACTTTCAATGTTTAAGGGAAATTATCCACCTTCTTGTTTGTGCTTGTTATAAGGAAGGACCATGCCATCTTGACCTGGTTCCTTCTCTTCATATGCTATCTTCAAGATTGATCACATTCTTCTCCTCAGTCATCAGGTTATATGGGGAATTTGAAGGATGAGAAAAATCTCTAAAGCTGGCGCCACCAATTTCTTTTCCCAACCATAATTAGATTATTTTTCTACAGGTATAATATTTCTTGTCTCAATTCTCATTCGTTTTATGCTAGTATATATTGAACTCTCTTTGGTATATTATTTCTAGCCAACTCAGTGCATTCCATTTCTTACTTATCTTCGGCTTCAGACACCATAGTGCACTTCTTCACTAAGTTCTCCTTAAAATTATTCTCCTTGTGATTTTTATCACATCACCCCCTCATATTTTCTTGCTTGAAATTTCTTCACCTATAGTATATATCAAGAGCTTCATTGGTTGTTTCTAATGCCTTGAAAATGGGCATGTTTGAGTATAGGATATGGGGGCCATGACACCCTTAATAGCACTAGGAGTACACTCAAATTTTCATTAAAAAGTAAACTAATGATATTGAAAAAGAGGTTTCACAAGAAAGGGACAACATTTTTGATTAAGAGTTTATGGCGTCATTTTTGAACTGGGTCCCTGATCTAGGTATTGCAAAAGGTAAAAAAAATCAATATCTTCACACTATCGACGTCTATTGGCACATCAAGAATCTTCTAGGCAATGTTTTGTTCTAGGGAAATGAGAGCATATATGAGCTCCTCCTCTGCATGGAGTAATTTCACACACTTTATCAACTTATGGACTACTAAATGGAACACATGGATGCAATCATTCTATCACCAGATGACCGCCTTCACCAGGAAACCCTAACTGCTTTGCTCTTGTAAATTAGACTCGTTGTCCTTTTTAGATATGCTGTAGCTGACAACCATGTTTTGTGTTTTCTAACAAATTAGTTATGTGTATTTTTGTTTCTATTGAAATTATTTAATTAACAGTAATTCTTAGTTTTTTCCTTAGGAACACTAACCACTCCAAGCATGTAATGCTAATATTTAGGATCTATGTTTGATTCTCAATTATTACCTTTGTTTTGGTTTCCAAACTAGCATACCATGGAAAACTAAGAGGATATACGATTTTTTTGATGTAAATATTACATTGGTCAATATATAATTTTGTGCTTACAAAAATAAATGAACAAAATGGAAATAAATTGTCTATGTAGATTGAGGAGATTCCCAACTTCCATGAAAACACCATATATGCTTGATAGATAATATACAAAAGGTACAAAAAATTTAAGAGTATTTGAAAAAATTGCAACATTAATATTAGATCATTTAGGGCATTCAAACATCAATTCACATATAGTAAGAAAACTAAAACCAATTCTTTTGAAGATAAGACTTAATGATATCACAAATTCCTTCTTACAACTCCATGCCCTTATTTTACAACCTATCAAATTTCATGTTTTTTTCCTTGCATATATGTGAAAAACTAATGTGAGAAGAGGAATATTGTAAGTTATTTATGCCTCTAAAAAATGTTTGAAGCATGAAATTCCTTATAACAAAGTCCCCTTTTCAATTATATTGCTAGGAGGGAATCACCTAGAATTTGGATTTGTGAGACCCTTTTTTCTAGAACAAGAATGAGGACTAGTTTGAGTGTTGTGAGTTTGATTTAGTTATTAGTGTGATCAATTCCAAATTTTAACTTAGAAAAATGGTTTTCGTAGAGGGAGACGATCCCCCCCAATCCATCTCTTTAGTGGAGTTCCTTATGAGGCCCATTGAAAAAGGCCTAGTGGAATATTCATTAGTATTGAAAGTTGAAATTTTGAGAATGAGGAGGGATAAAGGAGAATTGAGGAAAATAAATTAAAATAATAAGGTTTTGAGAAGCACGTTTAAAGGGAAAAGTATCCTACCCTTAAAAATATTTTCATTTATGGCCACCTATATTCCTCAGGCCATGGTAAGGGGTAGAACTTTGAAAGCTTTTGTGTTATTTTTTTTGATGGCTCGTCCTTAAGGAATTTTCTATAGTGCCTCCTTGCAAAATGTTTCACAATATTGTAATACATTTACTTTATTTCTATACCTATTGTATAGTGAAAGGGCAAGAGAGATTAAGATGAGTTTTAGTTTCTGTGTATGCTTCATGAAGCCTCCACCTTCTTGGAAATTCATAACTTCTCCTTAGTAAAATGTCTCAGGTTAAATTTTCATTATTTAGGAGAAGCCACATACATTTTTTTAGTTTTTCCAAGAATTTGTATTTCCACAATGGTCTTCACCACCAATATAGTGGTTGATTGTTGCTTTCAGATGCTAGTGTTGTAGCCAATTTTGAGCTCATATATTCCTTGGGAATTCAAATCCAAAAAAAGTTCAACCTTTGCATTAGATAGTATGAAATTATGCTTCTTGATATATTTTGTATAATATTTCCAAACCTCAACAATATCCTCTTTGAGTTTTAGGTATCCCCATGAGAGGTTGTGTTATTGTTTATTGTTTTCCACTTGGTTATTGACAATGTGACAAATGGTGTAACATCATTTTGAACAAAGGTCTTGAATGCGTGGTAAGGGAATCTTATGTGAGTTCATGCTCTCATTCTGTGGGTCAAGGCATATTTGTACTTTGTACCCATTTCCTACTCTCCACATCAACTAATTATCACTAGAGGGAAGAATTTTACTGTGCATTTCCAAATGATAAAAAATTCTACGCTTTTTTCTTGTGGGATTGAAACCATTATGTTGATGGGGTGAAACACACCACCAATGGATAAGGGGATATTCCTAGTATGAAGTCCCAATTAGACCTCACTCTTTTTTGGTATATGAGTCCCATTCAGAATGTTGGCCTAATTTCCATATCTTTTTTGGGTGAGAATTAGATTTTGAATGGAGAGAGAGAAAAAAGGGAAATCCCAATAAGACTTCTTATGAGATACAAGTTAGAACAATTTATGAAATACCTTAAGCAAGAGATACAAAGAATATTGAAGCAGGTTAGTAAGTGGACTTGGATCTCAAAGAAAGAGTGATAGCAAACTTTAATGAAGACACATGAATAAATAAGTATATTAGATACCAATTGTAAGGTAATTCCCAATTAATAAGTGACATGAAAGCATATATAAATTGACAAACAATTCCAATTAAGATGTAAGTTTCCAATTAATGAAACAATTAATTAAATTTCAACACATGAACATTCATATACCATTAAACAACAATAAGAATAGTCCTACAACATTCAAATAACATGTGAAAAAAATTCTTACTTCGGCCCAAAAGAGAAACATAATATTGAAGCAAAATTTTTTCATGCACAATTACACTGTTGAAATTGCAACAATAATGGCACCCTAAACGAGATTCTAATTTATTTTCCCCTTAATTAAATTAGAATTAAATTGTAATTCCACATCACATGACAACTTGTAAGTGTTAAATGAGTCAGTAAGACTTAGCTAGCTCAGTCAATTCGAGTTGAGGGTCAAACTGGAGGCATGTAGTGTTCTCTATAAGTTTTAGGGGGTCTAGTTGGAGTTTATTTTGATATGTAATTAGTTAACTCAATTATTTGAGTTAAAATTAGTTTACCTAGTTATAAATGAGAGATGAGCTAGTGATAGGTCCAGTGAATTAAATCTTATTTAATTCACATGCAGTGAACAATTAGATAACTGATAATTCACTATAAATACCTATTGCATGTAAGTTATAAGGAAGGTCCAGTTGAGATTATAGTTAAAGGGAAGATAAATAATAGTTGTATAATTATAAAATTATACAGGTCATGATTGAGTTCATGAGGATGCCTTGGATGTATTTCACAATATATTGATGGGAATTTCCTAATTAACATGAGCTCAATTAGCCCAAGAATGTGTGAGCAAGGCTGGTTAGGCAGAGGCAAGGAAGTGGTTAAATATCAGACCAAACTTTCTTAGATTAGAGTGAGACAGTCACTAGAGTGCAAAGGTTCCTCAGGAAGGGAAATAGCATTGTATTGTTTCATATTATTTTCTTAATTAAATATACATATCACAAGGTTTTTAGTTGAGGATTTCCCCAGATACATATTTTTGTTTTGCGATTGATATTCTTTCTCTTACTTGTTCATGTAATTTCGTGATCATAATTGGTTTCCGCAATTTGTAGAATTGATTCAATGCTTTGTTTTAGTACATTTCAAGATCAATTAAATATATTTAGCTATTTATACATGGTATAAGGGTAGGAATCACTACAGAAGAGAAAAAACAGAGTTTTTTTTGAACATGTGAATCGAATTTGCAGATTTATTCTTCAGGACCAACAAAAAATCAAGATGTATTTCTCTGGATTAAGACTTGAATATTCCCTTGAGGGTAATTCGAATTATATAGCATGGAAGGACATGATGGATAAAATGATGGAGGAAAACATACTGAAGGAATTCATAGACAATGATATTCCCCAGCCTGCAACAGTAGATACTCAACTTATTGATTCATAGAAGAAGAATGTAGCAAAGGCGAGAAGGATTATGTTAGAAGAAGTTCGAGATCATATTGTATCGAACCTCCATGGAAAGGAAACTCCATATGGTATGTGTAAGGCCCTAATGGATCTATTTCAGAATAGCAGTGACCATAGGAAGCTGGCGCTGAAGGAAAAGCTCATAAAGATCAATATGGAGAAGGGAAACATGATTCCAAAATACTTGACGAAGTTCACTCAATGTCGAGATGAGCTTGGAAGTGTTGGGGTGAAAATCTCCCATAATGATTTGGTGAGCGTAAAACTTCTAGGCCTTCCAAAGCATTGGAATATATACTAGGAATCGGTGAATTGGACGGAGAAGCTACTAGAGTGGGAGCAATTGTGGTCCGACTTGGTAGAAGAAGAGATTCGGCAGAACACCAGAGATGGATCCTCATAAAATATTGATGATGAAAAAAAATGTGCCTTGGATGGAAAGGCAAAAAAAGGGAAAGGGAAGGTGTCCCATTCCAAATCAGATTTCATTTAGGTGGGAAAGAAGCGAGACTTGTAAAAGGTAAAATGTTTTCACTATCATGAGCTTGGACACTATGCTAAAAAATGTTCGCACAAGAAGACCAACAAGAAGTCCTCAGGAGGAGTGCCAAGTGAAGCACTTTCTTCAAAGTTCAAGTTTGATTTCATACTCATCGCATTCATGGTGTCATCGATGATGGGTTCTATGTGGTACTTATATAGGGGAGCTTCGTTCCACATGACCAACAACAAATAATTATTCAGGAAATTGGAGGAGAATGATCTCCAGATGCACATCAAGATGGGAGATGACGAGAGGTGTAACACTATCATCATATGTAAAATTAACTTTCAGAGGGAGTACTCCTCTCACATTAAAATATGTCATGTATGTTCCTGGTTTAAAGAATAATTTGGTTTTTTTGTTATGTTGGAATACCGTGGCTATGATGTGATATTCAGTGAAGGAAAGGTGTTCCTTCATCACAAAGCCATGTGACAGGTGAAGGATATTGGGGTTCGAGTAAAGAACCTATAAAAATTGGATGTAGAAGACTGTGTTTTCTTGAGCACGAAAGCTGAGAAGGTGGAGAGACGAGACATCAGCGAGTTATGGTACAAGAGGTTGGGCCATTTACACCATGGCACTTTGAAGAAAATGCAACATATTTCTATAGGAATTCCTAAGGGTGCACTTTAGCAACGAGATACATGCAAAGAGTTTACAATGGGGAAGTATACAAAGCCACATTTCATGATAAGGAAAGCTGAGCAAAGGCAATCCTTGAGAGAGTTCACTCAGACATGTGTGGATCGTTCTTGAAAAATTCCACAAAAAGACACATGTATTATGTGATTTTTGTAGATTATTTTTCACACAAGTGTTGGATTTTCTTCATGCAAAAGAAAGATAAAATGTTATTGAAGTTTTGTGAGTTCAAGGCACTTGTCGAGAAATATACAAGGAATAAGGTGAAGGCTCTGAGGAGTGATAATGGTGGAGAATATGTCTCTAATTAATTCAATAACTTGTGTGATTCAAAAGGAATTCAAAGGGAATTGATAGCACCTCATAACCCATAGTAGAATGGGGTTGTAGAAAGGAAGAAAAAAACTATTGTGGGAGCAACATGAACTATGTTGCATGATCAGGGCCTACCGTTGCATCTGTGGGTGCAAGCATGCAATACAACAATATTTGTGCAAAAAAAATTTCCTCATCGGATACTTGGGATGCATCCACCAGAGGAAGATTTTTCAGGTAAGAGACCAGATGTGTCGCATTTTAAAATTTTTGGTTCATCAGTTTATTTCCATGTGACCAAAGATGCCAGGAAGAAGCTAGATCCAAAAACTGAGTTGGGGATATTTGTGGGGTACACTGATACACCTTAAAACTATCGGGTGTACTTTCCAACACATAGGATGACAATGGTAAAAAGAGATGTGAAATTTGATGATGAGAAGGCCATGCAAATTTCCCTTGAGAGGAATCTTAAGTTGCATGTAGTTAAGGAGCTCTTGGCTCCAAAATAAGAACATAAATATGTGGAGTAGCCACAAGAAGACGTACAGAAAGTGGAAGAACCCACTGATGTAGAGACATCTCGAGATGGAAGGAAGAAAACTAGAGAGGCTAACAGGTTGTTCCTTGATGCTAGAGCGAATGTGGGAGCACCCACATCACAACGCATGCAAAGAAGGTCCCCAAAGTGATACATTGGATACATGGATCTTATGAGTGAAGGTGTAGAGATAGAACAATCCTCTTTTGAGGAAGAAGTGAAACAACCAATTTGGGTTGATACCATGGTTGTGGAGTATGATTCCATTATCAGAAATAGTGCATGGGAAGTTGTCCCAAGACCGGAGGAGAAGTCAGTTGTAGGATCTAGGTGAATCTACAAGGTGAACCAGGAAAGATATGGCTGTGTGGAGAAGCACAAGGCCAGGTTTGTGGCCACAGGGTTCCCTCAGATGGAGGGGATTGATTATGATGATAATTTTGTAATATTCACAAGGTACTCATCAATCAAATCCATCTTTGCACTCTTAACACACATGGGATGGCAGATACATCAGATGGATGTAAAGGCAACCTCCCTCAATGGGGTGTTTGAGGAAGATGTGTACATTGAGTAGCCATAAGGTTTTGAGAGCTTCGACAAAGAGTCACATGTGTGTAGACTCAAGAGAGAACTGTATGGGCTGAAGCAAGCACCTCGTGCTTGGTACACCAGGATCAAAAATTTTTTCACCAGGTTGGGATTCACCAAGAGTGAAGCAAACGGGAACCTTTACCATATTGTGGTAGAAGTTAAGGTTTTGATCATTGTACTTTATGTCGATGATTTTATACTGAAAGGTGATGAGAAAATCATCAAGTATTGCAAAGAGGATCTTGCAAGAGAATTTGAGATGAAGGACATGGGGCTCTTGCACTATTTCCCATGATTGGAAATTTTGAAAAGAGATGGGGAGATATTTGTATCTCAGGGAAAGTATGCCAACGATATTCTCAGGAAGTTACACATGTATGGTATCAAACACATGGATAATCTTCTATTAGGAAACTTGAGGAAGAAGGATGCTATTTCAAGCGAAGTAGTAGATGCTATTGTTTTCTTGTGGGTTCACTCATGTATTTGGTGAACACATGACCAGTCATATTCTATGTAGTTAACCAAATAATTCAAGCTATGGTTAAACCTTCCAAGCTCTTTTGGAAGGAAGGAAAAAATGTGCTGTGATACCTCAGAGGCACTACAGAGTTTGGGCTATGGTACAGATGGACAGAGGGAGTGAAGCTGCAAGGCTTCATAGATGCAGATTGATTAGGTAGTCCATGCAAAAGTAAGAGAACATCAAGGGGCATATTCATCATAGAATCAACAATAGTTTCCTGGTACAATGGGAAAAAAATATCAGTTGAACTCAGTTCAACAAAGGTAGACATAGTGCATGGCGTCCATTCAGGCAACATGTGAGGCCAATTGGATGAGGAAGATACTTGTTGGTTTGTTTGGTCGACAGATGGATCTGACGGTGATTTATTGTGATAACTAGAGTTGCAAAAAAATCTCATTTAATCCAATCATGACAGGTCCAAGCATATAAATATCCAGTATCACCATCTCAAAGATTTATGCAGAGGAAAATTATGTCAATAGAGTACATTCCCATAGAGGAACATGGTGCATACATCTTGATGAAGGCACTATCAAGAAACAAATTCAAGTTACATAGAAGTAGGATCGGGGTAGAAGACAATCCCTTTCTTGTTGAGAGGGAGCATTGAAATTGGAAATAAGAATGGCACCCTAAGGGGCTTCTAATTTAATTTTCTCTTAATTAAATTAGAAGTAACTTGTAATTCCACATCACATGAAAACTTGTAAGTGTTGAGTCGGGAAGAATTATTTAGCTCAGTCAATTCAATTTGAGGGTAAAACTAGAGGCATGCAGAGTTCTCTCTAAGTTTTAGGGTGTCCAGTTGCAATTTATTTTGAGTTGTAATTAGTTAACTCAATTATTTGAGTTAAAATCAATTTAACTAGTTCTAAATGAGGGATGAGCTAGTGATATGTCCAGCGAATTAAATATGATTTGACTCACATGTAGTGATGAGTCAAATAACTGATAATTCACTATAAATATTTGTTGCATGTCAGTTCTAAGGAAGGCCCAATTGAGATTGGAGTTAAAGGGAAGAGAACTACTAGTTGTATAATTAGAAAATTTTACATGTCATGCATGAGGTCTTCAAGATGCCTTGGATGTGTTGCGAAATATTTTGATGGTAATTTCCTAATTAATAGGGGATCAATTAGCCCATGAATGCGTGAGAAAGTCTGGTCAGGAATAGGCAAGGAAGTGGTTAAATATTGAACCAAACTTGCTTAGATCAAAGTGAGACAATCGACAAAGTGCAGAGGTTTCTTAGGAAGGGAAAGAACATTGTATTGTTTCATATTCTTGACTTAATGTAATTACAGATAGCAGGTTTTTTTAGCTGAGGTTTTCCCCATATACATATTTGTGTCGTGCGATTGATATTATTTCTCTTACTTTTTCATGTGATTGTGCGATCATAATTGGTTTCCACAATTTGTAGAATTGATTCAGTATTTTATTTTAGTACATTACAAGATCAGTTGAATCTATTTAGATATTCCTACATACACAATGTATCCAAGAGGGACAATAGTGAGAATGTGAAACTGTAAATTTATCTTTAAACTAAATGTACAAGATTTCCCATTTTAAGTGCTCTAAGGAGTCAAAAACTAAAAAGTCCATTCTTACTAGATATGAGGGTATATTTATACAAAGTTAGGTGACTCTTCACCTACCATTAATTTTCAACTTTCCTCATGATTTTTCGACTATCCTCACATCTAATTTCTATTTTACTCTAAAATCAATTCTACTTTATTTACATAATTACATGAAAGTTAAAAATAATAAAAATAGACATCCCTTTATGACAATAATTCAAAAATATCCAAAGGTATGGATTTACCTTATAATTCTTGAGTCAAGTTAGCATGCCATGCATTGTAGTGAGCCACTATGGATAAGATTTTGTTTGATATCAACCTTTAATAGATGATATCACATTTGAAAGAAATAGGAACTATTTTTTTTCATGTTAGATTGCACTTGGTGGAATAGTGTGGTGAGAATCATATGCACTTTGTTGGTTCCACAATGTGTTATACAATTTCCTCCTTGGTAGGCTTTAGGTCCTATTGAGTGATGTCTAGCCTGCATGCATCTATCATCTCTTGAATTTTTCGTTGGATGTCCTACTCTGGCCTTATTTATCTTTTTATGTAAGTGAGAAATGAAGTGTTTTTGATCTTGAATGAATACTTTCTCATTAATTACAACCTTATTAGTTTATGTAGCTTTGATTGAGAAACTGCTGTAGTATTAACATAATTGGTGGATGTAGAACTAGACTTACTTGGTGTAGTAGTTGATTTGAATGTTCGAAATAGAAACTCTCTTTGATGTGGAAGTTTACCAATATCATAGAGTGTTACATTTTCTTGATTTTTATTCATATCATCACCAATTTTGTACTCCATTTCACCACCTTCATTCTTACCCTTGGTCATGTTAGTTGAAGGTGCAACTTGAAAAGACTTATTAGATGCTTCAAAAAATTTTAGATTTTCTTTGGTATTTCCTGATGTATCTTTGGTTGGTTGATTTATTTTGGATTGAGAAGTCCAATTTTGATTTTTGGTCCATGGAGGAAGTGTCTATCTAAGTAAATATCTACCCTTCTCTTGGGGACCTGTTATGTAGATTAATCCTTCTTGCGGACAAGAACGATCTCCCTAGTATCCTAAGGATATCTAGAAACAAACAACCACAATCAAACCATTTTATATAGATCATTTGTGATTAAAAATTATTAAATAACCAAGTATGAGGACATGTCCCTACCTGAAGTCCAATGCTTACTGAAATCTTCAATCCATTCGCTCCAAAAGAGGTCAATTCGGCATGTAAGACCTGTAATCAAAGACAATAAAAAGGATTAAAAGCACCTGCAAGATATAATAATTTAGAAAAACTAATATATCTCAGTGACCAAGGAATCCAAGAATTAAATTACTCAAATAGATACATAACAACTTAATGAGAAAATAGAATCCATTTGTATTAACTTGTATGATAAGAAGTAACCTTATACACTTTATGCCTTGATGTCATGCAAGTTCTTTCGGGGTCCTGAACAGCCGTTTTCCTTCGGTTTGACAAGCCTTATCCTCTCTGAAATAGCATAAAACTATAGATATGAGTATGCGATCATTCTCATATTAATGATTCCAAGTATAGAGAGTATGATTTCTTCAACAATTTTCTAATCCACCAAAGTCTAACAATCTATAGTCTAAGAAGTACCCTTGAGACTAAAACATGATCTTAATTTATAGAAGAAGGGAGGAGGTTTCACTTCCAAAGAAAGGGGGATAAAGTCATCTCAAAAAGGGATTTTAGCTCCAAATACCAAGGGACAATCTCCATTAATGAAGGGATAGAGGTTCATGAATGAAGGGGCGAAGCTCGACCAGATTATGCTTCTAGAAGCTTCCAGCTAGGAGAATATTTGACTAGCTAGGCTTCTAGAACTTACTTTTTATTTCATTTTACCTTTTATGGGGGTTCGTAGTTTTAATAAGCAGAACGTGCAGGATGTGCCATAGGTTATAGAGCAAGAAACCATGGTATTGCAAGTAAGGACTGTTTGGTCAATTTAGTGTGTCCTAAATTGCTGCATTTAATTTGTCAATCCGGGAATCGTAAGCTGATGAAGTGCGGCTATATGTGCAAGATAACCTATTTCTTAACTTTTTGTCGTTTTTGGTTTTTCTGAGGTGAAATGGAAATTCTAAGATGAAAACAAGTTTGGTTATTTTTGTTCAAGGAAGTGATATCCCCTATAATGATTTACCAACTTGAAACTTTAAAAAGAAAATTGAAATTTACAATGACAAGACTTGAAAGAAAATGAAAATGTACTGCTGAAATGAAAAGGTGCTACAAATCTAATAAATTAAAACAGTAAACTAGTGAGCATGAAAACCAAACTATTCTTGCTGCCAACTAAACACAAAAGAAACTATGCTTAAGGAAATTCAAAATTGCAACAAAATAAATCTAAATCAGATTACATCAATTTATCTTCTGACCCTTCATCATTAGTCCAGCTATGATTTTCGGAAGTAATCATAAACAACTTGAGTAACCGATATTTAATTTGCAGAAAGTAAACTAATACTAAACCATACACTCATGATTCAATCCCTCACCATCAGTCCAGCTGTGGCTTTCGGAGGCAACTGAAGATGTCATGCATGATTTAATATATCTAAATTTGCATAAAAGAAACTAATACTAAACTACACATTTCATAATGCAATCCCTCACCATCAGTCCAGCTGTGGCTTTCGGAGGCAACTGAAGATGCTATGAGCAGATTAGTATATCTAAATTTTAACTACTGAAGCAAATAAACAAAACTGAAATGAACAAAGCAATACTGAAATTAAAAAAAAGCTATGAAAAGCAAATTAGCAGCAGAACAATGTTAGTTCCATGTCATTAGTCAAAAAGCTATGAAAATGCCCGGGCTGCCTATCTAAAACCTGAAACATAAACACTGATCAATGATTAACAATCATAAAGCATGAAAGACAGAAATGAAATGGAAATTATGGAAGTGTATAAACAGAAATGAAACAACTACAAAGTATGAACATATGAATGGATTATGATACAATGATTTCTAAAGAAACGAAATGAGAAATATACACTAATACACAAAACCTTAGCTGAGCAGGGGCCCTCTACACAGCTTTGGCAACGGTCCTCAAATACGAATTAAGTTGAAAAACAGAGTCTTCTCATATTAAAAAGCAGTCATTACAGAATGGTAATGTTACGGCACAAGTGCAACGTAATCACTACAGAGCAGATTAATCAAAAGATAACAGAGACTACATTCACTAATATCAACTAACTTCATATGCGTATGCAAACGCAATATATATAACAACAAACTATAACTGTTTCCTAAAGTTCATGCTAGTGGAGAGCACGTAGACCACTACGTCCACGAATATAGGAGCATGGCCGTGTTGGAAAGTAAATCTACGAAAGGTGGATGCTTGAATTCGACTCCAGAACCCTGTACAGATGTCGATTTAACCTCCGCAGGCTTAGAAACGGCCGTATGGGTCTTCATGTGACACGAAACAGAGTCCGGCCGACATGAAACTCCATGGTTGACTTCCATGTGGACGCCTTTGACCGCGGCTTCTTTGGATGAGTTTGCTTGAACCAATAGGACACGAACCATGTCCACATCATTCCTGACCTGCCCATGTGGCTCGTTTCCTTTGTAGACACTTGTAGCATAGAGTTTCACAAAATAGCTGCGGAAAGTTGCAGCAGCTGCGGAAAGTGGCAAGATTCCGCAGCTGAATGAACAAAATCTAGATCAAAGAGCAAACACAAAAATATAATTAAAAACCATGTTAAATGCTCTTTTGCACATGATATTGACAATTTGGGAGGTTTAGGAGAGTGAAAAAGGTATGGAAAAGTATATGGAAAAGATGCAAATTTGGGACTCAACATACCCCCACTGTGAAGGTGCAGGTTAAGGTCTCATGTAACCCAAAGCTTCTCTTCTTCCTTGGTACTGCCATCATTCTGGGTTTCTTCATTAAGCACCTAAATTTGATATTTACAAGTGCTCTGCTCAATTTTTGGCATTTCCTTTTCAATTTCTTATTCTTCTTTTTCCATATTCCCAAGTGTAACATAGTATTATCATGGATGATCTTGTCCAGCTTGCCTTGTTCTTTCAATGTTTCATTTTCATTTTTGATGTGCCTATTTAAAAGCTCCAGCTCAAAAATTTCTTGTTTTAATGATTGGACCAAATCATCCTGCAATGTATGTGGCTGAATGGAAGAAGTACTTGGACCTGTGGCTGCCTTTTCCAAAGATTCTATATAGTCATATACCTCCTGCTGCTTGGGGTCTATTTCAGGTGTCCTTTTTATTGGGCTGTCCCCAAAATGCTGTAAAGGAGAGTTATGTTCAAAATCTGGCCAAGGAGGGCTTACATCAATATTTTGCTGAGAATAAGATGGAGTATGCTCATTGTCTGATTGGGAATGGAATGAACCAGGTTCACTAACTGACTGAGATGGACTATGGTCAGTTGGGGACTGTTCAGATGTCTCCTCACCCAAATCAATGAAATAAGGACCTTTAATTTGCGTTTTTCTCAATTTTCCCTTTAGTTTGCTGCTTCTCCTCACACGCTGTGGTACACTATCCTTTTGTTTTTGTTTTCCTTTCTCTGCCTTCTTGGGCATGGATGACTGTTTTTGAAGATAAACTAATCTTTCTGATAGCACTTGATGATCTTCTTCTTCAGAAGAAGGAGTTTTATGTACAACCTCAATAGTTTCTTTCTCTTTTGGTATTATTGGCTTCTTACCCTTGATTTCCTTCTTCTTCCTTTTTACCAGTCTCTCTTCCCTATCAGTTCTTTCCATAGTATTAGTAGGAGTATTTTGGATTTCATCAATTTTTCTTTTCCTCCTACTTCTTCTTGTTGTGCTAGCTGCGGGAATTTCCCGAGTAGGAGTAATTTGGGTTTCAACATTTATTCTTTTTCTTCTACTCCTCCTTGTTGAACTACCTTCAGGAATTTCCTGAGGTTCCTCAAAGAAATTTCTAACTAGAAATTGTTCCCATGTGTCTTTTCTTTCCTTTAACTCCTTTTCAATCAGAATTTTTATAAGGCCGTGGTGATATAGATGAGGCTCTACATCTCCTAAGTGTTTTTGAACAGTCACAGCCATTCTCTTCAAGCTATTGAATAGAAAATATGGGAGATTGAGAGTTTGGTTTTCTAGAAAATTCATTAATAGCCTGGTATGGTACATGTACATGGATCCAAAACGGCCTTCACATGTAATGAATTTCTGAACAATTAGCAGTAAAGTGGCCCATTCTTCCTTCAATGCATGCACAGGAATTCCTCTCTTAAAAACAGTTATGTCCATACCTTGGTTTCGTAAGATTGTTCTCCATGCCTCATCACTGATGCTTTTATTTTTGAACCAACGCTCTCCCTCCTGAAGAAGTTCCATGGCTGTTGCTATTGATGCTTCATTGACCGAAAACTTGAGGTCTCCAATTTCTGCTTCCGAGCCATCAAATGACCTTGCAAATGCTTTCGTAACTTCTCTGTGATAACCTCTAAATTTCTGAATAAAACGCAGCCATTTTGCTTTCTTCAATATCTCCTTTGCTTGTGGATATCCCTATATAAACTTTGGTCCTTCCGGCTCTGCCCTTAGCAATTTACCCATTTCACTTCTCTGTTTTTCACAAATTTGCCTTCGTGAGGGTTTCAAATGGAAGTAGAATGGTTGAATGCTCAGGAACGAGCACAATGGCTGTGGGGATGTATCATAAAATGGGAATGAGCACCATAAACGGAATGGAGTGAGACTGTGGGTAGATATACGGGAGTGAGAATGAGCAAAAGGAACGAAACGGAGTAAAACATAACAGAGTGGGGTTTCGAAAACATAACAAAGATAGGACTGAGTAGACTGATAGAATATAACACATTCAGCCGCATTTTGAATTTTGGTGGCTACGAAATAAATGTGAACACGTTTCAATCAACGGTTGTGACTTGATGTGGCTGTAAGAGTCCTTGGTCAAATCAAATACGCTTCATTATCACCGGTGGGATATTGGATCATGAGTGAAAATTGGGGTTTAATGATGAAACCGTTTGTGAATAAATGCAAGAGGATAATATGGAGATCGTGAAAGGTTACGGAACTGTCAATATAATCATTGCGCGTAATGGATAGAGCTCATGGTTCAAAACTATATAAAAATGTGTTTTTCAATACTATTTGAAATAAATTTTATTCATACCTTTGGAATCTTTGCCTTTTGCCCTTGGTATTCAACTGATTGATCTCCATTGGTGTCTTGAATGCTCCATGTCTTCATTTTTGATCCTCTCACCTGCATTTTATTTCATAATTATGGAAATAACATCTGACTGTACATTCTCTTTGAAAATGGAGTAGTAGCTGTGGAATCTGCTTCTGGCTGCGGAAACTGGAGTCAGCTGCGGAAATAGATGTCAGCTGCGGAAACTGACACAGCTATTACTTTGATGAATGGAAATGAACAAATGACAAATGACCAGATGGAAATGGTCATGAAAAAGATTTTTATTGATGGAATGGAATGAAATGAAGTGAATGAAGTGGAATGAAATGAAATGAAATGGAATGAAGTGGAATGAAGTGGAGTGGGTGGTGACAAAGCTTGTGAAATAAAAGAGAGATTTTTTTTGTTTGGAAAATATAGAGTGTCAGGTTTCCCTGATTTTCACCCTATATTTTCTGTATAAGACTGCCAATCAATGATTGGTTTTCAGGCTTATACCATTATTTTTTATTTTTTATTTTTATTTTTTTTTTAACTGAAAAAAACAAAAGCTAGGCTGGTGGAGAAGAAGAATTCTTCTGTACCAGCCTGATTGCAGAACTTTCTTGAAACATTTTGACAAAATCCTCTTTTGAGAGTGGCTTATGATAAACTTTCAATCTATGGCCATTCAAAATAAGAGGAGTTTGAAACTCATCAATGGTCTTGATTCTTACAGCTCCATTGCTAAAGATCTTGTCAATCTCATATGGCCCAAGCCAATGAGTCTGAAATTTCCCTTGAAAATCTTTAAACTTGGAGTCAAATAACAATGCCCAATCTCCTTCTTGAAACTTCTTCTCTTTGATATATTTGTCATGCCATTTAGTTCTTTGATATTGAACTAGATCAGTTCTTAGAATTGCTTCTTGTCTGATCTCATCTAGCTCATTCAACTGCTCCATTTTATGCTTTTGGGCTTCTGATAAGTCCATCCCCAACTGAACTGCTATCTTGAAGGTCTTAACTTGGAACTCAATGGGGAGCAAGACTTCTTTCCCATAAACAAGTTCATAGGGAGAATGTCCTGTTGTATTCCTCCATGTAGTTTTGTAGGCCCACAAGGCTTCTGGAAGCCTTTCTGCCCAATCTCTTCTGTGTAGATGAACAGTCTTGGTGATGATACTTTCAAGAACTTTTTTTGTGGACTCCACTTGACCATTTGCTTGTGGATGGTAAGGAGTAGATCTTCTGTGCTTGATTTTGTATTCTTCCATCAACTTTTCCACCAAATTGGATGTGAATTGGCTTCCCTGATCTGTCACAATTTCTCTTGGAACACCAAAGCAAGTAAAAATATCCTCATAAAGAAAATGAACAACTGAATTTTCAGTAGCAAATACTAATGCTTTGGCTTCTACCCATTTAGTAACATAATCAGTACAAACCAATATATACTTCTTTTGCTTAGATGGTGGATTAATAGGTCCAATGTAATCTAAAGCCCATTTTTCAAAGGGTTCAATGAGTACCTGTGTTTGCAATGGCATTTCATTTGAAAGGGTAGGTTTCCCTACTCTTTGGCAGCTGTCACACCTTTTGACATATTGGTTTGCATCTTTGAAGAGGGAAGGCCAATAATATCCTAAAGAGAGGATTTTATAGGCCGTCCTTTTGTCTGCAAAGTGTCCGCCGCATGGTTCATCATGACATGCCTTAAGAATATCAGGCATTTCATCTTCCCCGACACATCTTCTGATCACAAGATCTGGCCCTGTTTTAAACAATTCGTTAGAAATCCATGAATATTTTGAACTCTCCTGAATAATATTTCGTTTTTCTCTTGGAAATAAATGTGAAGGTAGTTTCCCTGTAACAAAATAGTTAGCAATATCTGCATACCAAGGGGTCTTAATAGTTACTGCAAACAAGTATTCATCAGGAAATTTATCTTCTACAGGAGAATCTTCTTTAGTATTCTGAATCCTATACAAGAAATCAGCTACTGTATTCTGTTTTCCTGGTCTATCCAACACAGTAATATTGAATTCTTGCAAAAGTAAAAGCCATCTTGTCACTCTGCCATTAGTAACAAGTTTGTTCATTAAATATCTAATTGCAGAATGGTCAGTATGAATAAAATTTTCATAGCCTGTTATGTAATGTCTAAACTTATTAATTGCATGAACAACAGCTAAGAACTCTTTTTCAGTCACAGTATAGTTCAACTCTGTGGGAGTCAAATTTTTACCGGTGTAATAAATGGCATAAGGAATTAAATCTTTTTGACCCAACACAGCTCCAAGAGCTGTATCTGAAGCATCTGTAGAAATATGGAAAGGAAGTTTCCAATTTGGTCCTCTCAAAATAGGTGCTTCAGATATTCTTTTTTTCAAAGTTTCAAAAGCTGATTGACAATCAGGATCCCATTTAAATTCACAGTCTTTTGTAAGCAATTTGAAGAGTGGAGATGCTATTTTAGTGAAGTTTTCTATAAATCTTCTATAGTAACCAGTAAATCCTAGAAAACTTCTAACATCTCTTCGACAATTTGGAATAGGCAACTTGGAGATGACTTCAACTTTTGATCTATCAACCTTAATTCCATCTCCTGAAATATGATGTCCTAAAACAATCCCTTCAATAAACATCATAAAGCATTTTTCATGGCTTAATGAAAGGTTTGTTTCTTTACATCTTATGAGAACTTTTTCCAAATTTTCTAATGCCTCTTCAAATGAATTACCATAAACCGTAAAATCATCCATATAAACCTCTACACAATCATGGATTAGATCAGAAAAAATTCCTAGTACTGCTCTTTGGAATGTTGCAGGTGCATTACATAACCCAAAAGGAAGCACTCGATGGGAAAAAGTTCCCCATGGACAAGTAAATGTGGTCTTATCTTGATCTTCAGGTGCTACCTGAATTTGATTATAGCCACTAAAACCATCCAAAAATGAAAAGTACTTTTTACCTGCTAATGTATCTAATACCCGATCAATAAAAGGCAAAGGAAAGTGATCCTTCAAAGTTGCTTTGTTCAATTCCCTGTAATCAATGCATACCCTCCATTTACCATTCTTTTTAGGTACTATAACCAAAGGAGAAACCCATCGTCTATCTGAAATTGGATAAATGAAGTTTACATTGAGAAGTTTTTGGAGCTCTTCTTTCACTATCTCCCTAAGATTTGGATTCATCCTTCTTTGAGGTTGTCCGATTGGTCTACTATTTTCCTCAATATAGATATGATGGATGCAAGTCTTAGGATCAATACCCTTCATGTCAGTATACTCCCATGCAAATGCAGTAGAATGTTTTTGCAAGATTCGGGTTAGTTCTTCTTGTTGTGACTTCTCCAAATGTTTGTTGATATTCAATGTTTTTTCTGGAAAAATCTCAATAGCAGAATTACCAAACTCTTCCATAGAGTAAAGAGACATTTGTCTAGATGATAAATATTCTATGTCAGATTCTAACTGAAATTGTGTGGGGTCATATTCTGAAGATATCTCAAAATTTTCTAATGTGTTCAGAATTTGACTATCCTCACTAATTTCAGAAATGGTAAAGACAGGTTGTATAGTGTTCTCATCATCGACCTATTCATTGTCTCCTATTTCTGTGATTGCTCTTGCTGGAGGATACAAATTGAATTTCTTTGTCGAATTACCATTTGAAATGTACATGTCTCCAGATCTACAACTAATAAAAGCATCAGCTGTGGCCAGCCAAGGTCTTCCTAAGATAATTGGATGTCCTCCTAGATTATTCTTGGGAGTCAAAATCATAAAGTCTACTGGATATTCCCAAGAATCTAAGGAGACCGAAATATCTTCTAATACACCATCTGGTTTAATAACCGATCGATCTGCAAGTTGCAATAAAGTAGGTGTAAAAAGAAGGTTAGGAAGTTTTAACTGTTCCATAGTCTGTCTACTCATAATGTTGATAGCAGTCCCTAAGTCAATCAATGTGTTTGGAATTTCTATCCCATTTATATGTGTCTTGACAATTGGACTTCCTGGATCTACATACTTCTGCATAGTAATTTTTCCCATCATAATGTCTGCAATCTTTCCTACCAGGTGGATTCTTCTTGTGTCGTTTAGTTTCCTTCCTGGTCTTTTGAAACTCAACTCCTTTATGGTTTTTGCTAGAATAGGAATTTCTCGAATGGCTTGTAGCAATGGAATCTTGATACATACATTCTTCAATTCATCTAGAAAGTCATAGTTAGGCAAAAAAAATTGTTTTTCCACCCCCTTATCAATTTGTAGTCTTTCAGGAAAAGGAGGTGTAGATGAAGATGTTGGTTGCTCAACTATAGGAGTTGTGGGTGTTAACTTTTCTTTTTCTTTTTGCATGCTTAGATTTTGAAGAGTTTCTTCCTCAGAACCCTTATTGACTTGAAGAGAGTCCTCCTCAGAGGTATCCTGCTCTTGAATATCTATAGAAGGTTTTTCTAAAACTCTACCAGATCTAAGTTGTACATCGTTGAGAGGAACAATCATGTAGGTAGGAAATTGTTGTCCTTCTACCATATAAGTAGTTTGAGGATTCTTATTGTTAGGATTTGGCAATGGCTGAGCTGGAAGTTGATTTGTCTTCTGTTGGTATGGGAGCATGAGTTGAGGATTTGTATTTTGTTGAGAAGGTTGTTGTTGTGGAAATGACAATGAAAGTTGTGGATTTGGGCTTGGAAGTTGTGGAATTTGTTGACTTTGAAAAGATGGAGGATATTGATAAAATTGAGCAAATCTCCCATAAGGATTTTGCATCCCTTGTACCCATGGCTGATATGAGTTTTGATGTTGGGGCCAAGGTTGTTGCGAAGGATTCCAATTTGGTGGGGTTTGAAAATTCATAGGGTTGTTAAACCCTTGAGATTGTTGTCCCTGCCAAGGTCTCCTTGCGACAAAACAGAGAGATTCTACTGAATTTGGATCTTCTTGAAAAACAGCTTTGAGTCCAGGGATTGAAGGACAATCCTTGATCTCATGATTTTCCGAGCAAATCATACATGTTTCTACAACTTTTGCATCCAAGGGACATTCCCTTAAAGCATGTTTCTTCCTACATTTCGGACAAAAGATGGCTAAAGCATCTGTTTCTGCTTTCTGCTTGTTTTGGATTTTAAGGGTGTTTAGTTGTTCACTAAGGCTCCCTAAAATATCAGTTTTGAACTCATCAAGCATATTACCAATCTCTGCCCTACTTACTGATCCAGTTGCAGATTTGTTAGCCCTAATAAGAGAAGAATCCCTAGGCCCTTTTCCAGTTTTAGATTTTCCCCTCGAGAGATGGATACATAGTTCTGTTATATCACGAAATGGAAGTTGAGAAATGTCTCCTTTCCCCATCATGTTTAAAATGTCTATCCATTCATCTCTAATGGCTTTTAATAGGAGGGCTTTCAAGGTTTCATTATCTAAGTTGCTCATCTTTGCTCTTTTCAAGTTGTATTGAAATCTTTCAATTAAGTCTTCCAAATTTTCATCTTCCTTTTGCATCATTTTGAATACCTCATCCTTGTGATTGGTGGGCATACAATAGTCCAAGTATCTATCCAAAATTTTTTGTTTCATATCATTCCAAGTCCTGATAGATTGAGTGGCTAATCCCATGAACCATTTCAAAGCAGATCCCTTCAATGTTGAAGGAAACAGTTTGAGTTTTTGAGAATCTTCCATATAGTCATAAGTTCGACACACTACTTCAAACTCAAACAGAAATGTTTCAGGATCCTCACTTCGCAATCCATAAAAGTTAGGGAGAACAGATGGTGAAATATTTTTCATTGTTGCATGAGTTTCCTCATCAACTATAGGGAATCCCAACAAATCCCTATTTCTACCATTATTTCCTTCACCATTGTTATCTCCATTATCTCCTCCTCTTCTACCTCCACCTCTATTTATTACTTCCTCTACCATGATAGTTTCTTTAGAGTCCTTATAGTCCTCTAGTTCTTCTACCAAGGAAGGATGAGAGAAAGTCTCTTTGTTTTCTAAGTGGTTTTTAGTAGGTGGTATAGGAGAATCCTCTAATTCAGCTGTTCCTTGACTTCCAAAAATCTTAAGGCTAGGGGTAGATGGTGATGAATCTGGTCTATGCCTTGAAGAAGATGGAGTTGTGAAAATCGAACTCTTGGCTTTAGCTATAAACCTTCCCCTAGAATCTCTTGCTCTATGCATGTCATTTTTTTTTATTTTTAAAAGTTGGGCTAATAATTCTCTTTCTGATCTTCCAGGTCACACTAGGTGCAAGAAGAGAGCATACTTAAGAAATTACTAAACCAATAACTTTCTTTTCTGATCCTCCAGATCACACTAGGTGCAAGAGGAGAGCATACTTCAAGAAGTTATCAAGTTTTCCCTTCTTTTATGATTTTATGTTTTCTTTTTTAAGAAATTGGCTACCTAGTTACACTTCCCCGGCAACGGCGCCAAAATGTTTGGTCAATTTAGTGTCCTAAATTGCTGCATTTAATTTGTCAATCCGGGAATCGTAAGCTGATGAAGTGCGGCGCACTATATGTGCAAGATAACCTATTTCTTAACTTTTTTTGTCGTTTTTGGTTTTCTAAGGTGAAATGGAAATTCTAAGATGAAAACAAGTTTGGTTATGTTTGTTCAAGGAAGTGATATCCCCTATAATGATTTACCAACTCGAAACTTTAAAAAGCAAATTGAAATTTACAATGACAAGACTTGAAAGAAAATGAAAATGTACTGCTGAAATGAAAAGGTGCTACTAATCTAATAAATCAAAACAATAAACTAGTGAGCATGAAAACCAAACTATTCTTGCTGCCAACTAAACACAAAAGAAACTATGCTTAAGGAAATTCAAAATTGCAACAAAATAAATCTAAATCAGATTACATCAATTTATCTTCTGACCCTTCATCATTAGTCCAACTATGATTTTCGGAAGTAATCATAAACAATTTGAGTAACTGATATTTAATTTGCAGAAAGTAAACTAATACTAAACCATACACTCATGATTCAATCCCTCGCCATCAGTCCAGCTGTGGCTTTCGGAGGCAACTGAAGATGTCATACATGATTTAATATATCTAAATTTGCAGTAAAGAAACTAATACTAAACTACACATTTCATAATGCAGTCCCTCACCATCGCCTCCAAATTCGTGGCTTTCTGAGTAAATCACATGCGTGTATAGATTAGTATATCTAAATTCTCCACCATCAAGCAACAAATAAACAAAACGGAAAATGAACAAAGCACATCAAATTAAACAAAAGCTATGAAAAGCAAACTAGCAGCAGAACAATGTTAGTTCCATGTCATTAGTCAAAAAGCTATGAAAATGCCCAGGCTGCCTACCTAAAACCTGAAAAACATAAACACTGATCAGTGGTTAACAATCATAAAACATAAAAAACGGAAATGAAATGGAAATTATGGAAGTTTATAAACAGAAATGAAACAACTGCAAAGTATGAACATATGAATGGATTATGATACAATGATTCCTAAACACATGAAATGAGAAATATACACTAATACACAAAACCTTAGCTGAGCAGGGGCCCTCTACACAGCCTTGGCAACAGTCCTCAAATACGAATTAAGTTGGAAAACAGAGTCTTCTCATATTAAAAAGCAGTTCATTACAGAATGGTAATGTTACGGCACAAGTGCAGCGTAATCACTACAGTGCAGACTAATCAAAAGATAACAGAGACTATATTCACTGACAACAACTAACTTCTATGCGTATGCAAACGCAATATATATAACAACAGACTATAACTGTTTCCTAAAATTCACGCTGGTAAAGAGCACGTAGACCACTACGTCCACGGATATAGGAGCATGGTCGTGTTGGAAAGTAAATCTACAAAAGGTGGATGCTTGAATTAATTTCAGAATACATCAAATGATGTCGACAACTCCTCCGAAGCTTGGGAACGGCCGTATGGATCTTCATGTGACACGAAATGTAGTTCGCCGACATGAAACTCCATGGCTGACTTCCATGTGGACGCCTTTCGACCGCGCTGATGCCGACGGAACCAATAGGACACGAACCATTTCCACGTCATTCCGACTCCGCTCTGCGGGGCTCGTTTTCCTTTGTAGACACCCTCGTAGCATGTTTCACAAAATAGCCGGCGGAAGGTGCGAGCTCGCGAGTGGCAAGATTCCCGCAACTCGAATGAACAAAATCTAGATCAAATAGCAAACACAAAAATATAATTAAAAACCATGTTAAATGCTCTTTTGCACATGATATTGACAATTTGGGAGGTTTAGGTGAGTGAAAAAGGTATGGAAAAGTGTATGGAAAAGATGCAAATTTGGGACTCAACAAGGACTAGGAAAAGTGTGGAGTTAGGATTTTTAGGGTTTTAATGAGATTTTCTTCAATTTCAAGAATTGGTTTAGTAACTTTATAATTTTGGACCTCTAAGGGAGCATAATATAGGTAATGATGAACCCATATAGGTAGCTAAATGTCATGGTGAAAAATTTTAGTGTAACATATTTCCCCCTAAAGCGTGAAGTCTGAAGTAGTTCTAAAGAGTGAAGTTCTTTATCATTATGAGGATTGGATTGTGGACACACTGGTTGAAACCTGTAAAAAAATTCAATGCAAACATATATATGTATATCATCGTTGAGGTAGGCATTCCCATACTCATATCAAAACTAAGTAAATGTTCTGATATAGAAATGATCCTAATATTACATCAATAGTAGGCATAGCATGGACACAGCCATATGTAATAGATAGTCTACTGCATAATGAATAATAAAACTACTCACAACCTGGATGGTGGAAACTAGATCCAGGGTCTTGATTTCCGCTACCCGAACTAGTACGATTCTATCCATGCGATTGATTGTGTCGAAGTTGAACATGGTAGAAACCACTTGATTAGTAGTCAATGATGTGAACCATTAACAAGTGTGAGAGAAACCACCAATAAAGACAATGGTTCCCAAAGTACTCAGTACAAACTATGAAGTGTGAATAAATGATTTGAAGTCGAACACTTCAAGGAATCTTTCGATCGAAAGTCAATGATGCAACCTGTCGTTGAAGGCAAGAAACCTGCCATTAGGGCATGCAGATTCCAAGGTACTGATAGGATTCTACATCAAATTCCTAGATGATGTGCTGTCGTCGATAGAAAGTGACCCGTCGTCAGAAAGCCCACGACACGAAACCATTACATCAAGGTTTGTAGAAATATTTTGCAAGGACTGACTCAGGGATGGTCAACTCGAATGGAGACAAATGTTTGCAATGAATGGTTTATTTGAACTATCTCTTGAACACATAATGACACTGTAGATGGTTTGGTAACAATTGACCTAAATCTAATACCTAGAAATCGGCTGAAGACTTTCAATGAGGTTTGATTAACTATTTAGACAAAGGATTTTCCCAACCCAGGTACAAGTGTGACAAGTATCATGTTCAAGAGTGGTTTACTGCTTAAAACAAAGTGTGACAGTTGGATTCATTTTCTCTCTTTTTCCTCCAACATTTCTAGAAAGTACCTCTTTATTTTTGACAAGCTTTGAGGAGGATAACATTTTCTTGTTGTGTAAGCTCATCCTTTGGATGAGTCCAACTTAGTATTAAAATCGAATCCTAAGAAGGAGTGGTTCATTCCTGTTTTTAATCGATAGGTTGTTTACTATTAAGTTTTAATGAGTTTAGTATAGGTGAAACTCGGTGTTTTTCAATTTTTGGGAGTCAGAAGAAAAACATAAGAAAACTCCGTGGGTGTACTTTTTCGTAAATTTAGTCTCTCATGCCCAAGAAAGGATAAATAATGCAGAAGAGAAATCTATTGACCATGATTAGTCAACGTATACCTTTTTCGTAAATAGTCAATTTCATTACGGAAAAGGGGTAAGCTTATACTCAAGGGACGATTGTTTATTTCCTTTAACGAGTTCGAATAGTCAAGTACTCGACAACCTTTTCATGTTTAGAGATTCTGAAAAGGGCTTAAAAGAGAACTCCAGGGTTTTGTTTTTTCGTAATTTTAAAGAGCCCGAAAAAGTAATAAAAGTATACTCAGTTGGCTGACTTTCAGTTTAATTTACGAGTAGGAAAAGACGGAAAGAACTCGACATTTTCATGTGTTTACGAGAATGAAAGATAGCAAAATAATCTCTGGATTTTCATGAGTTTAATGAGTCTTGAAAATAATAACCGAAATGGACTCAAGATAGGTTTCATTTTTATACAAGCTTGAAACAAAGGTAAAATTATGCTTGAGCGTGGTTTCATTTTTGCACAAGATTGAAACATAGGAAAACTGTGCTTGAGAGTGGTTTCATTTTTACACAAGCTTAAAATGTGAGAAACTGTGGTTGTAAATGGTTTTAATGCCCCCTAAGCGTAAGTTGCTAGAGCACATGCCCCCCAAGCTTCATTGCATTCAACTAAGTAGATTAGTGGCTACTAATAGCTAGATGGAATGAAGGTTCATTTACGAGATCAGATGAAAGATTTGACTTGATACTTACGAGATATAATCAAATACTTGACTCAATTAGGAGAGGATTTGTTTCATTTTTTAATGAGCTTGACACAGGAAAAGAACTATGCTCATAATGACCTGTTTCATTTTTTAATGAGGTTGACACAATAAAAGAACTATCCTCGTGGGAAAACTTGTTTCATTTTTTTAATGAGGTTGACACAGTAATAGGAACTATCCTCATGGGATATCTATTTAATTTTTTAATGAGGTTGACACAGTAAAAGAACTATCCTCATTGGAACCTTGATCATGTCTTCCAACAGGAGGAAACACATGTCACGGGACACTCCTAAATTATGGCTTCCAAGAGGTCTTCATCAGATGGAAGAACATTTCTCTGGAAGGAACTCATGTCAAGGGAAGGGATAAGAACATCATGTTCAAATAATCCCATAAGGTTTACCATGTCAATTATCGGATCTAAGTCAAAGGAAGACAAGCAAACAGTGAGAGGCTCACTTGCATTGGTAACTGAAAACATGGAAATAGTTGCCACATAATTAACTTGTAGCGGGGTAGATACCACTTCCGTATCAGGAAAATTCAGGGGTGTCAGATTATTGGTAGTCAAATCAAGACTAATGAAAAAAATCTAGTCAACAGTCACAATGTTTCCATTGTGAGGGAAAGACATCACGTGAAAGAGTGTCGATACGAAAACTTTCATTGCATAGACATAGTCTCACCCAAAGAGAAAATTGAAATCCAAGGGGCCTCGGACTACCATAAGATCCATACAGACAGTTTTGCCTTCCAAGGTAATCGAAAACCTAGGAAGGATCCCTAAAGTTTCATTAATGGTTCTGTTAAGAGTTGATAGATTCTGCATAACAGGCACACGCTGAGGGGAACCCAAAGCTTGCCAAGCAATTGAGGATAAAATACTAATAGAAGCACCTTCATCTACATTTGTGCGACGCAAATTATTACCACAAAACTTCACAATGATTTGGAAAGGAATGGAGGAAGGAAGACGAGGTTCTATCAGTCTAGTCCAATTAAAGGAAAAGACCTCGGTACTTGGAGGGGGTTCTACAGAAACATGTGTAATGCCCCCTGGCATAGAAGAATCTAATGTAACAAGAAGAACATGAGTGGTATGAGTTTCACTCTCTACAAGGAGAATGAGATCGACTAAATGTGAGATCAAGTTGACCACTTGATCAACTAATGGATCATCAACCTGAGTGACATGAGTTTCACTCTTCAATGGAAGAGCGGGATTGACTATACTTGGAATTAGATCAATCACTTCATCAGTTAATGGTAGGGATAAAGTTTACAGTAACCAGTTGGAAGTTTTTGCTGTGGAACAGTAAGGTTTTCCAAAAATCTTGAGGCTTCATCCATGTGAGGGAAAATGTGAGTTTGTTGACTCCCTTTGCATAACCTACAAGGAAACCTAACTTTACCCTTTTTCCCAAGAACTTGACGATCATTGGTTGTTGGATCAACGGTAAGTTGATATTATTTTTCTAACCATACTTCCAAAACCTTCAGAATACCAGGAAAATTGATAAGGAAGTGGTCACCCTTACAAAGCTTGCAAGGGTATTTGGGTTTACAATGCATGTTGGAGGTTTTCTCAACATTACTAACACTTACATCCACAGTTGGTTGGTTGACTTCTTTCTTATCTTGCTTCTTCTTCTTCTTCCCTTTCTTCTTCTTCTTAGCCACCTGGTTACTAGCATCAAGGCTTTTACCAAGCGAAGAGGAAGAAAGGGAGGAAGACATGTTGGGCGAAGAAGGTAAAGGGCCAACATGAGGTTTGTGATGTTGAGATGGTGAACTCTATTGAGGTGAAGCATCCGGTTGAGGTGTAACAATTTGAGTATTCGAGGCCAATGAAGTTGAAAATAACCATAGTAAACCTATTGTAAATCCAGGTAATGAAAATGTAGCCATATAAGGAGGACCAACATTTCCAAAGTAAGGAAAAGTACTAGGAATCTCATTAAGAGGGGTTCCTTGGTTGGTAAATTCCGGAATAGTTGCCATTAGATTCAATATTTAGTGAATTTTATTAATAATTTAAAAGTATTCACAATTCACAATTCACACCTAAGGTCTCTAAAAAGTAAAAAAAAACAAATGAACACACTCTAACAAATCTAGGAGTCAAACCACACACAAACAATAGATTTCCACACTAAAAACACTAGTTGGTGATGAAATCCAACGTCGTAGAATTTTAATGCAAAAATGGCGGTTGGAATAGTTACCTCGATAAAATGATTAATGAAATAGACCAGTGCAAGTTTCTCCACTTAAACCATATCGAGTGAAGAGAACCCTCCGGAGATTCCAAGTGAGTCTAGTCAATGTCTGCTTCAGGTATAGTGGGACCTTCCCTCCACTGTCACCTTGGGAAAGAATCATAAAGTATATAGCCACTAAGGTCACCAATGGGAGAAAATATACCTGGGGGAATAGTCTACGATCCGACATACATGCAAGGGTAGAGTAACTAGCTCAATCCACTTGAAGGCTCCTTGACATAATCCAAGGTTTATCGACAAGTGACCCCAGGCTCCTCGACGATGGTCTATCCGAGGTTTACCGTTTTTAATATCTGCACATCTTCTATCTTTCCTAATGAGATATGTATGATTACCTCACTAGTTCAGATATGATCTCGTGATTAACTCTTTTGAGAAGAGCTTCCTAGAGCATACAAGTTACAATTGGATTTTTCTTACCGTAAGATTACTACTTGTTTGTTTAGTTGCTTTGGAAAGTTAACTAAAACCTATCCCAAAGCACTAGCCTAATCTAGATTGGTGAAAAGAGACCTAAAAATGTAAAAATTTCTAGATGAATTTTATTAAGCGCTGTGTTATTTGGGCTGTTATTACTCAAGGGGTAAATGGATATGAAAGCAGTGGTGTTTATGACCTGACCCAAAACTAAATGCAATCGAATATGATAATGTAATCTTTTCAATTCGATGAATCCTAACTAAAGTAAGGAGAGAGATTCCATTCACTTCCAACAATGCAAATATTGATAAATAAAAGAAAATATAACAAATTCTCTAATGCACTAATTTCATTAAGAAAAACTAATGCTTTTTCAATTCCAATTTTTTATTTTTATTTTTTTTAAACAAGCATAAAACATGTAAATTAAAATCAAAGAAACTGATCTAAATCTACGATTGATTTTTCCAGAATGTAAACTATGCAGTTGTAATCTATGCACAATTCACTTGAAAAGTATGCAAATGTAATCTATGCATATTTTTCGGTCATATTCTAAAAATGAGAATTCTAATTATGCAAATGTGATCTATGCAAGAGAATTATCATACACAAGATGATTCCAATGTAATCTAAGAACCAATCAAGTGCAAGTCAAGAAAATTGGGTGAGAATTCCAAAGATCAAACAGTAAAAACACTCAAAGGCGATTAACACTTAGATACAATTTAGCCCCCCCCCCCCGACGAATGAGGGGGAATTTTTTTTTTGCAAAAAAAAGAAAAATTGTTAAGAGACTGAGACAAATCTCAAAGTAATGACCAAAGGAAATCAAAATAAGAATTTCTCAAAAAAGAATATTCAAAACACCCAATTAACTTAACAGAGACTGTAAAAGTTGCTAAAATGAAATTGGGGCAAACACAGAGAATCTAGTAATCTGGCTCCTGAAAATATAATTTTAAATTTTTCAAAAATTTTCCACAGTTCTGCAGGTCCTAATGGAGAACAGAGTGGTACCACACTGTTCTAAACTACAAGTTGCGGAGGTTGCCACACTGTTTTCAAATGAAAACCGCAGAGGCCAGGAAACATACAAAAAAAATAAAAATTCAGATATGATTTTTAGGGATTCTAATAAGTTATCTACCCAACCCAGTTTTAAGACTAATAAAAATCAGAAGAGTCTTAAAATTCAAACTGAAAAAAAAAAATGAAAACTAAGTTTTATTCCCCAGTGGAGTTGCTATTTTGTTATGCGGATTAATCCTTCTTGCAGACAAGAACTATCTCCCTAGTATCCTAAGGATATCTAGAAACAAACATCCAAATGAAAACCATTTTCTCTAGATCATTTGTGATTCAAAATTATTAAATAACCAAGTATGAGGCCATGTCCCTACTTGAAGTCCAATGCTTGCTGAAATCTTCAATCCAGTCGCTCCAAAATAGGTCAATTCAGCATGTAAGACCTGCAATCAAAGACAAGAAAAAGGATTAAAAGCACCTGCAAGATATAATAATTTAGAAACACTAATCTATCTCAGTGACAAATGAATCCAAGAATTAAATTACTCAAATAGATACATGAACAACTTAATGAGAAAATAGAATCCATTTATATTAACTTGTATGATAAGAAGTAACCTTACAACCTTGATGCCTTGATGTCATACAGGTTCTTCTGGGGTCTTGAACAACCGTTTTCCTTCAGTTTGACAAGCCTTATCCTCTCTGAACTAGCATAAAACTATAGATATGAGTATGTGATTGTTCTCATACCAATGATGCCAAGTATAGAGAGTATGATTTCTTTAGAAATTTTCCAATCCACCAAATTCTACCAATCTACAGTCTAAGAAGTACCTTTGAGACTGAAACATGATCTTAATTTATAGTAGAAGGAAGGAGATTTCAGTTCCAAAGAAAGGTGGATAAATTCCTCTCAAAAGGATATTTTAGCCCCAAATACCAAGGGATAACTCCATTAATGAAGGGATAGAGGTTCATAAATGAAGGGGTGAAGCTCGACCACATTACGCTTCTAGAAGCTTCCAGCTGGGAGAATATTTGACCAGCTGGGCTTCTAGAACTTACTTTTTCTTTCATTTCACATTTTACGGGGGTCCGCAGTTTTAATAAGCAGAACATGCGGGATGTACCGCAGGTTATAGAGCAAGAAACCGCGATACTGTAGGTAAGGAATAGGAAAAGTGCAGAGTTAGGCTTTTTATGGTTTTAATGAGATTTTCTCCAATTTCAAGACTTGGTTTAGGAACATTATAATTTTGGACCTCTAAGGGAGCATAATATAGGTAATGATGAACCCATATAGACAGCTAAATGTCATGGTGACAAATTTTAGTGTAACAGGACCATATTCAACTACTAGTACTTTACAAGTGGTAATATTCAATAGTATTATCCTACTGCATTTCTCTGACTGATACTTCTCATATCATTTTTGTATATCTATCAACCAAAAAATACCACAATAACATAGTTACCATGCATTGGAGTTATAATTTATTGGAATGGATTCCTATTCCATTGGTCGTTCTGATTGAAATTTTATAGAATGTTGATCCAAAAATTGATTGATTACAAGGTTCATAGAATTAATACATTGTGGGAAATGTTTACTTGAGTTATTTTCTTGATGATACCTCTAAAACTTATCCAATCGAAGATCTTTAACATTCAAGTTTACATTAGATATATGAGAAGATTTAGCTGGGGTGTTTTATTACATTTGTAGAATTTTTTGAAAGATTTTTTGCTTGAGAAACTTTCCCAACACTCTTCTTCAAAACTATACTCTCATTGGTTAACTTATTCATCATTTAACAACACGAGTATCTAGGTCACTAGCCTCTTTATCAACAAGTTTATTCGTGGTTGTCTAAGGTTTCTTACCACTAGACTTATAATATTCGTGTACATGTTGACACCAATAAAGATCATCTCTTTTCAATTTCCAATGCTTCGACAAAATTATATGCCAATGTAGCCTTATTGGCCCTTTTCACAAAAAAATTATTGTTAGAATGTAGGGTTGATGTGTAATATCCAATGGATACAGAATAACAAGGAGGCACATTAACGGGGAATTTATTCAATATCATTGTGAAGAATTAGTTTAAGTCTTTGAATTTATAATTTTTCTCCATTTTCAAAACACTTAGATCTCTTAATAGTGTTGCTGACATTTTCTCTTGTCCAAATTTATCCATAAAAACCTTTTGATATTGTTCTCAATTGGTGATAGAACCCGTCTGAAGATTATAATACCAAGTGGTGACCTTGTTCTAAAAAGTGTAAGGAAATGATATGAAAATCATATCCTCATAATGAACACTCATTAACCATAAGGCCAGATATAATATTTGAATATGATCTTCCACAGAGGTAGATTTCTCTGGGTCAAATTTTGGAAGCAATTTTGCAAGGTAAAGTCATGTAAGACACCTTCAAGGTTAAAATCCCATTGGGTGATCCATGCCAATTGGTTATCAACTTTATTGTTGTCTAAATTTTATTCTTCACACTCTAAATTGGTATGTTCCTGACCATCTTTATGTTCACCACTTCATGACCCTTCTTCTTCCTCAAATAAGTTAATGGATTCCACAAAATTTCTAAGAGATAAGTCCATCAAATATTTAATCGAATAAACCAATAAACCTTTGGAAGTTGTTGGTCTCTTTACTGCATGTCTATGAAGTAATAGAATAATGACCATAAGTGTTACAAAATTTATTTGTGTAAGTCTGGGTGAACGGTCGAGGAGACCTTAGATATTCTTTTATTATTTCATATAACCACTCAAGGCTCTTTAGAGGAGGCAAATAATCAAGATCATGATATTCGAATGACTTAAGATTTCATTTATGGGAAATAGTTTGACTTCTGTCTTGACCAGATATTTCAAAATGATATTAGTGAGGGACATACCAACCATGCAGAGGCTACTCTCCTTTTAGTGCTAAATACTATTGACGGGGTGAAATGCACTGCCAATGTTTAAGGAGATCTCCCCAGTATGAAGTCCGAATTGGAACTCACACCATTTGGGACAAGAGTCCCATCCAAAATGTTGGTCTAGCTGCCATATTGTGTTTGGGTGAGAATTAGATTTTAGATGGAGTGAACGAGAAAAAGTAAAATCCCAATAAGACTTCCGATGCCATTAAAAGTTAGAACGACTTATGAAATACCTTGAGTAACAGATACATAAAATATTGCAGCAAATTAGTAAGTGGACATGAATCTCAAAGAAAGAGTGATAACAAAATTTAATTAATATACATGAATAAAGAAATATACTAGTTACCAATTGTAAAGTAGTTCACAATTAATAACTAACATGAAAGAATATATAAATCAACAAACAATTCTAAGTAAGATATAAGTTTCCAATTAACAAAACAGTTCATTAAATTTCAACACATGAACAATAATGACATACCACTACACAACAACAAGAGTAGTCTTAAAATGTTCAATAACACGTGAAAGAAATGCATTTCTTTTCCAAAAAGAAATTATTAATATTGATGCTGAAATATCCCATGCATAATTTCACATTGTATCGAAGAGACCCAATAGTGGGAATGCAAAATTGTAGCTTAATATTCAAAATAAATGTATAGGATTCCCCTTTCGAAGATATTTAAGGAGTCCAAAAATAAAAATCCATTCTTACTAGCTATGAGGGTATATTTATACAAAGTTAGGTGACTCTTCCCCTTCCATGAATTTTCAACTTTCCTCATGCCATTTAAACTACCCTCATATCTAATTTATATTTTAATTTTAATTATAATTATACTTTATTTACATAATTACATGAAAATTAAAAATAATAAAAATAAACATCCCTTTATGGCACCAATTCCAAAATAGCCAATGCTAGGGCTTGAACTTGTAATTCTTGATTCAGGTAAGCATGCCACTCATTGTAATCAACCACTTTGGATAAGAATTTGTTGATATCAACCTTTCATAGGTGACATCGTATTTGAAAGAATCTGATACTATTTTTTTTCATGTCAAATTCCACTCAGTGGAATAGTGCGGTGAGCATCATATGTAGCTTTGTTGGTTCCAAAATGTGTTGTACAATAGCCTCCATGGTAGGCTTCATTTCCTTTTGAATGATGGCTAGACTATGTGCATCTATCATCTCTTGAATTTCTCATTGGACATCTTGCTCCAGCTTTATTTCTCCACATGCCCCGATGGGAACTATTTTGTTTGTCTTGATCATGGATTGCATCATGATATAAAGTTGATGATAACTATTCAAATTATGATCACGTATTTCCATAGCTTATCTTGAGCTTGGATGGTCAAACTAATCTCTTATTTATCCCTCTCATATCTCATTAGTAAATTCTTTGGTGCATTTGGATGTTCCACGTTCCACCCATACATCATGTCCACAATGATTGAGGTTTCCTCTGGCAGTTCACATTTTTATTTGAATGCATTTTGAATAGGCATAAGCACAAAATATTTCCTCCAAAGTGTGAAAATTTATTTGTAAAACCACTTCATGATATATTCTAACACTTAACTTTCCTCTAGTGCCACTATTCAGAAATAATCATCAATGGAGCTTGTTAATTTTGGGCAACTAGCTCCAAACTCCATGTTGCACTGCTCATATGACGATGGTCATATTTTTGTTGGATTCCTCTTTCGGAGAGGTGCAAGATTGATCTAAATATCATCTTGATCGGATGAGCATAATATTGATTTTGAATTTATTTTCCACATTTGCAAGGTCAGCCAGATTTATCCCACATGCCTAAGAGATGTGTCACACACCCTCATTGATGAATATAAATTGGAGAGACTTGGAGGTCATTTTATCATCATCTCATCACACATTATCTCATTGTGATCTGATTGGTCCGATAGCCTTTGGAGGCCTTTTTCCCTCATAAGTGTGGAGCGAAGCTGCTATTTTCTGCGCTGATCTGTTTAGGGCTTTCTGTTTTATGCACTGATTTGTTTAGGGATTTTTTGCTGTAGCGTTGACCATGGTCAACCCTTGGTAATTTGACCTCAATATTTTTCAGAAATTCCAATTTTAGGAGGCCGTACAACTGGGCACTAAAATCGAGGAATTTCGGTATGTTTGACTGAAGCCCTAGTTTTTTGCATTGACTTTTTTGAAGCTGCCTGTGTTGACTTTTCTGCGCTGTCCCTGGATTAACTTGCATTTACTTGTGATGAGATGTCTTTGAGGGCTGTGGGTGTGACACATGAAAGTGTTGGCTGACCGAGAAAGACTTTGCTGGCTGAAGCATCCCGCTGATCGCCGTAGCACCATAATATCTCATATCTTTGCTGGCCAAAAGGAATTATAAATCTAATCTATATTTGGCTTGTCTTCTATTGATTTATTATTGTGTTCTATCAGCATTTTACTTTCAAGTTATGTGATTTCTATTTTTTATCGAGCCTAAGAAATATTGAAGTAAAAGTGCATCAAGCATAAAACACCATGGTTATCTAAATTTAACATGGTATCAGAGGTGAGGTGAAGACAAAGTCCAAGAGTCCAAGCTGGTGTTAGAAGCTATCTATGAAGGAAGAAATCCTATCAAGGAAAAATGGACTCCTCAACCTACAAGGGTTTCGAGGTTGATGATAAATTGACTGATAAGTATGATTATCATGCATGGAATATATCCTTGGGTTTGACACTAGAAGATCAAGATGTCATGGAATATTTATAGGGGAATATTCAAGAGCCTCCATCAAATGCAGCTGCTACCATGAAGACAAAGAATATAAAAGGGAAAATCAAAGAAAATATGATTATTCGAGATTCTATTCATAAGCACTTGGTCGCTTACATTTCTGAGCTGAAGACATCTAAGGACATGTATGATAAGCTGGTGAGCATGTTTAGGGCTAGAAATGCTAATCAAATACTCTTCTTCAAGAATCAATTGAAGAATATCAAGAAGGGTAAGGATGAATCTATTCAATCCTATTTTATGAGGTTCATTGAAATCAAGAATAACCTCCTAACTATTGAGGAAGCAATATCTGATCGAGAGATGGTTCTTATTTCACTTGAAGGTCTCCCCCGTGATTGACATGTATTCAATACCACTATTCTCAATAAAAATTTCATTCCTGATTTTGATGAAATATTTGACTAGATGCACTCAAGAGGAAACAAGAATGATGGAGTATGCCTCTAATGGTAATGAAAGTGACCCTACTGCCTTCGTCGCTCATGTAAAGAAGAAGAACCATGGTGGCCCAAGAAATCAAAACCATGGTAGAGCGAGGTCCAAAGGAAGGAAGGAAAGATGTTACACTTGTAACAAGACTGGTCATTATGTAAGAGAGTTCCATAATAGAAGGGACTCTACTAGGGATGATGACAACAACAACTTGAGAAGGAATGGAAGGAACAACAAGTTCCAAGGAAAAAGGAAGGGTCCCTCTGATCATAATGGAAATGGGAAACATTTCAAGAGGTCAAGAAATTACAGGTACGATGAGTCTAATGTTGTTGATAATAAGAGAAATGATTTTATTCTTGTATCTTCCCTTTCTGCTGCATCTCCATCCGAAACCCTAGATGTCTAGTTAATTGATAGTGGTTTTTCAAGGCACCTCACTGGTTATAAAGAAGCCCTTTCTGATTTGGTTGAGAAGGATACTAATATGGAAATTATCCTTGGAGATAATGACACCTATCTCATGAAAGGGACAGGGACTATGACCCTCTGTTTATCTCAAGGTCAAGTCATCCGATTACAAGATGTGTTGTATGTACCTAATTTGAAGAAGAACCTTGTGTCCATTTTGACAATGTCAGACAAAGGGTTCAAGGTGGAGTTCATTGATGGAAAGGTACTTATCTGGAATAAGAACTTCAAGGAAGATCTTTCTATTGGTTTTATAGTAGATACAATATACCAGGTTGGAGGAAGTCCATTGGGGACTATGACATGTGATACAAGTCTTCAAACAGAGTCATGGCACCAAAGGTTTGCACAACTTCATTTCAAAGCCCTTCCCAGAGCAAGGAAGGTGGTGACATGGATGCCCGAATTGAGAGATGATCATGAAGGTATATGTCAGGGTTGTGCCAAAGGGAAGCATACAAGGGGACCATTCCCCTCAAGTGTCACAAATAAAACTAATATCTTGTAGTTGATACATTCTGACTCATCTGGTATACTACATGTGACATCCTTGGGAGGATGTTCCTATTACATGGGTTTAACAGATGACTTCTCCCGCAAGACCTGGATATATTTTTTTGAATAAGTTTCGTACCTTGAAGGCCTTGGTGGAAAATCAAACCAAGAATAAAATCAAAGTTTTGAGGACCAAAAATGGGTCTGAGTATGAGTCAAATGAGTTTAATGAATTTTTTAGAGAAGTTTGAAATAAGAGGGAGACCACAACTGCGTACACTCCTGAGAAAAATGGTGTTGGTAAAAGAAAAAACAAGACCATTGTGGAAGCTTCCCGCACCATGATATGTGACCAAGGTCTTCCGAAGTTTCTATGGGGAGAAGCTGTGAACACTGACGTGTATGTTTAAAACAGGTTCCCGCATTCTGCTCTCCCAAAAAATTCTTCTTTGGTAAGAAATTTAATGTTTCTCATTTTATATTTTTTGGTTGTCTTGTTTACTTTCATGTGCCAAAAGAAAAGAGAAGCAAGTTGGATGCTTCTAGAAAGAAGGGAATGTTTGTGGGCTACAGTGAAAATTCGAAGGCCTATAGAATCTATGTACTTGGTCAAAGAGAAGTGGAGATATGCCACGATGTCACCTTAGATGAAGATGCTTCCTTCAATAAAGTAAGAAATATTCCTAGCTCCAAGGAAGAAAAATAAGATGAAGAAACAAGGAAGTTGGAAGAGCCAAAGGATGACCTGATGCCCGATGTCGAAGGACCTATGGATCCCATTAATCCACTTCCTTCAAATAAGAGAAGACCCTCATGGCTTAGGGATACTCTTGAAGATGCTGAGAGACATATTTCCCCAAGGGGGACATTCCGTGAAAGCAAGAAGCCGAAGAGATACCAAGGGTATCTAGCAGCCATGAGTACAATAGTACAATCTGATCCTAGAACATTTGAAGAAGCCGTAAAGCATCAAGTTTGGAAGGATGCTATGCACGAAGAATATGAGTCCATTATGTAGAATGATGTCTGGAAAGTGGTCCCAAGACTGGAGGACAAATATGTTGTCACCTCAAAATGGCTATATAAGATCAAGCATGGATCTGATGGAAGTGTTGAATAGTACAAGGTAAGATTCGTTGCCTGAATCTTCTCTAAAAAATAAGACATAGATTATGATGATATATTTGTACTTGTGGCCTGCTATACCACCATCTGATCTATTATTTCCCTTGCTGCTATGCATGGATGGAGTCTACATAAGATGGATGTGAAGACTTATTTTCTACATGGATCTATAAAGGAAGAGGTGTATGTGGAGAAACCTCTGGGATTTGAAGTCTGAGATAGAGACACCCATGTATGTAGGTTGAAGAAAGCACTATATGGGTTGAATCAAGCCACTAGGGCTTGGTACGAGAGGAGAGATAGCTACTTAATGAAGCTGGGCACTTAATGAAGCTGGGCTTCACTCGAAGTAATGCTGATTCAAACCTTTATTTTAAGGTTGATAGAGAAAGGTCTCTCATTTTGGTTCTCTATGTGGACGATCTCTTCCTGAGAGGTGCTGACCCTCTCATTCATGAGTGTAAGACGAAGCTATATTCCTAGTTTGAGATGAAATACCTAGGAATGATGCACTACTTCCTAGGCTTGGAGGTATGGCAGAGGCCAGGCAAGATTTTCCTTTCTCAAGGAAAATATGTAATGAAGCTGATGGAGAGATTTGGTATGGTGGATTGTAAGTCTGTGTCGACACCGATGGAACTCAAATTTAAGAAGTTGAGTGGAAATGTTGTTGGGCTTGTGCTAGAAAATAATACCAAGTATTGACAACTCGTAGTGGCCCTGATGTTCTTAGTGAACTCTCATTCGGACGTATGTTTTGTACTGAACACTTTGAGTCAACATATGGTTGAACCTCATCACATTCATTGGATTGGTGCCAAGAATATATTGATATATCTTCAGGGCACAATCAACCATGGGCCGAGATACACTGTCAGGAGTTTGAGATTCCATCGATAACTGATGTCGATTGGGTTGGCAGTCTGGTGGATCGCAAGAGCACATCTGGATGTTGCTTCATCTTGGGTTTTGCCTCGATATATTGGATGAGCAGGAAGCAGAAGTCGATGACTTTGAGCACCATTGAGGCCGAATACATTGCAACGAGTATGGCTTGTTGTGAAGTTGTTTGGTTGCGAAAGATCTTCAGTGAGATGTTTGGGCATGTGCTAGATACCGCCGTTATCCTTTGTGATAACCAAAGTGGGATTCATCTTTATGAGAATCCATTGTTCCATGATTGATCCAAGCATATTGATATCAGGTACCCTTTTATCCGAGATATGGTACAATGAGGCGCTGTAAGGCTCGATCATATAGGAACTGATGAGAAGGTCATGGATATTCTCATGAAGACCCATAGGGAAGGTGAAGTTACTAACCTTCCATGAGAAGCTTGGAATCATGGAAAGACCCTATTTCAAGGGTCTTGATTGAGTTGGACTATGAGCTATGGGAGCTCTAGGGGGCTTGAGGATAGCTTCTTGGAGCTATAAGCACTCACAGGGCTAGGATTGCTGAACCTTGTGGTGCTTCTGCCCCACTGTTATGATATTGAGTTGGTTCACCTCTCTTTGATCTGTGCCTCGCACACATCCTACCCATGGAGTTTTAGACTCATGGGAAGTACCTCTCATTTGGCCAATGAGGTGGGAAATGTGGATAGAGACCATAGCAAGATCGATGGATGCATCCAATATTTCCGTACTCTCTATGTGTAGGATGGAACGTGTCCAACACCTTGATCTGGGATCAAGTATGATGAGTTTTTATCCTAAGAATTGACTTTGGGTCAGTAAAATAACTTCGGGTTAGTATGAGACTCTTTTGATTCCCAGAGAGGTTTTTACCTCTAAACTAACTTCAGGTCAACTATGTGTGATGTCTTTGTGACTCAAATTTTTTTCTGAAATAAAGAGCTAGCAAAGAAAGTTATGGCGGGATGATGCACGATGTTTCGTTTGGTACATGATGGATGGCACTTGTGGACAGATGGAGTTCTCCCTAGTTGAGAGGGAGTGTTAATTTTGGGCAACTAGGTCCAAACTCCATGTTGCACTACTCATATGATGATGGTAATATTTTTGTTGGATTCATCTTTTGGAGAGGTGTAAGATTGAACAAAATATCATCTTGATCGGATGAGCAGAACATTGATTTTGAATTTATTTTCCACATGTGTAAGGTCGTCCAGAGTTTTCCCACATTCCCAAGAGTTGTGTCACACACCCTCATTGATGAATATAAATTGGAGAGACTTGGAGATTATTTTATCATCATCTTATCACACATTCTCTCATTGTGTTCTGATTGGTTCGATAGCCTTTGGAGGCCTTTTTCCCTCACACGTGTGGAGCGAAGATGCTGTTTTCTGTGCTGATTTGTTTAGGGCTTTCTATTTTCTGCGCTTATTTATTTAGGGATTTTCTGCTGTGACATTGACCAATGTTGACCATGGTCAACCCTTGGTTGTTTGACCTCAACATTCTGCAAAAATTCCTATTTTAGGAGGCCGTACAGCTGGGCACTAAAATTGAGGAATTCAGAGCTGTTTGACCGAAGCTCTAATTTGTTGTGTTGACTTTTCTGAAGCTACATGCATTGAATTTTCTGTGCTGTCCCTAGTTTAAATTGTGTTGAATTGTGATGAGATGTATTTGAGGGCTATGGGTGTGACACATGAAAGTGTTGGCTGACCGAGAAAGACTTTGCTGGCTAAAGCATCCTGTTGATCGCCGTAACGCCACAATATCTCATATCTTTGTTGGATAAAAGGAATTATAAATCTGATCTATATTTGGATTGTCTTATATTGATCTATTATTATGTTCTATCATCATTTAAATTTTAAGTTTATGTGATTTCTATTTTGTATTGGGCCTAAGAAATATTGAAGTAAAAGTGCACCAAACATATAACACCATGGTTATCTAAATTTAATAGAGCTTGAGGCCGACAAAGCTAGATTCTCTTTACAAAGCCTTTCAATTTTCTATTGTGAATTTGTCAAGTTATTATCTAGTTCTATGGATTTATTTAACATATGATCAGTTTTTCTTTCCCTAGTAACAAATAATGTAGACCTTGCATAAGCTATGTTATGCAGAATTGTGATATACGGATAAACCAAATTCCCTACGTGTGGTGTTTTTCACTTAGAACAACAGAGGAAATAATAAATATCAATTTCTCTAAAACAAGAAGATATACAGGATGGTAAAGGAGCCTACTTGTGATTCTTTCGCTTCTCCTCCTTCTATTTCTGTTGCCGTCACTCTCAATCCACCTCAAGTCACAAGATCGATTTCTGCAAACAAAAATATAGAACAACAAAAAACATGCAATATATAAGATATCTACTTATATTACTCAAATCAAATTGATTATATCTAAAATACATTTATCATTCAAGAATACATTGCACAATAAATAGATACATATGTATGGGAAAATGAACAACAATATTTATTAAAGAGTAGAAGAGAAATATTACAACCAATGGATCAATTTGTTGTCAACCTGCTCCAACTTCATTCTAGCCTCATCACATCCAACATCATACCAGCAACATATCGGTACTTTCAATCTCTTATCAAATTAGAATCCAAAAACATAACTTTACCAAAATTATTCCTTCCTAGCACTAAGATGAGTGCTCAATTTATAGGGAAACTGATGGTAGTTTTTTAATGAACAAATTTCTAATAACAAGAAAGACATGTTTCCAAGCTCAAAGGTGTTATATGGATACTTGGATTATAAGTTTGACACATGGAATATTCTATAAGGTAGTGGCCATATGAAGATTCCAGGAATAATGAGAATTCCTCTCCTAGATGATCAACGCATCCTTGAGTGTCGGGAAGTGCACTGCAATGCACCCTTGCAAGGAGGTTTTCGCACTGCAATGCAGTTAGTCCCTTGCAGGTGAGCGTTGGTGAGTTAGTAGGTGATATAACATATACTTCAAACCTTGGAAATATCACAATAGAAGCCATGAATGAAATGTTATTCTCTTAGGGCATATAACAATTGATATATAAGGGAATGATGTCCAGTTTGACCAGGTCATGGGGGATGATGACCAAATTGACCTATAACAGCTGCACCTTAAAGCATGAAGTCAAAACAATAATAGTATTTGGATGAGATGCTTTACGATTTGATGAGCCGTAACTGAAGTGGACGGTGGCCTACATAAATCTTACAATACATCACATCATGATATATTTCATCTTGATCACGAATTGCCGAGGGAGGCATTCCCATGCTCAACACATGAAATATCTAATAACATGTACATAGTTCAGAAAGTCATCTACATTGGAATGTTTCCCAATACATACATGCCTATAGATATAGGCCCATGATCAAATGACGATCTGTATGTAAAGTCATCATACAGATGACGTGTACAAAAATCGAGAAATCGCAGCCCAGATGGATTAAAATAGATCCAGGGTCTTCTTATCTCGTTCGCTCGATCGTTCAGGTAAGTCTAGCCATGCGAATATACGATTTGTAGTCGAAAATGGGAAGGCATCGTTTGATTACTAGCCAATGTTGTGAGATGTTTAACAAAGGTGAGAGAACCACCATTTATGTTAATGGATCTCAAGGTACTGTAGTATAGTTTGCAAGACATGAATATATGATTTGATGTTGAACGCCAAAAAAAATATTTCAATCAAAGTTCTGGAAGCGAGAAACTTGTCGATGATGTAACAAGCCTCAGGGTACTGGAAGATGTTTCTAAGTAAACTTCCTGGATGATGAGATGATGTCGATAGGAAGCAACTTTATCGCGAAACGAGGGTTACTGATTTCAGAGAAAAAAATTGACTTGATATAGAATTTTTTAGGGATGACTGTCATGAAAATGAATGTTTATGAGTATTGTAGAAGGATGAGGATTCACTGGATGACTTCTCTAGAACATATCGAAGACACTGAGATGAGTTGACAAAATTGAGCCAAAACCGAAGTGAAGGTATGATGAACCATAGGTATGAAAGAACCTTCAAGAATATTACCCAACCCAAAAGTCACGATGATGGACTGAAAGTGTCATGTTCAAGAGTGACCTGCTACCATAAAGTGTTCTGTTCACTTTCCCAAAATTTCCCCGGTCATTTGTCGACGAGTACCTCTTTAATTTTTAACAAGCTTGAGGAGGATAACACATTATTGATATATAATTCAACCCTTCGGATGAATCCATTGCTATTTAATAATTTAACGAGTCTAGTGATAAATGAAACTCAATTCTTGCCATGATCGACAAGCCCATCACTATTTTATGTTTTAATGAGCCTAACGACAGTGACAACCCGAACCTTTTTCATATTTAGAGAGTTTGAAAAAGAAGACAAAAGAAATATCCATGAGTTATTTTTCATAAATTTGTTGCTTAGGTCCAAAAAAGTGTAAAATGATACCTGAGAGAACCTCTTAGCCATGTTCGACTAAGGTTTTCCTTTTTCGTAAATAATCTATCTTAGTCCAGAAAAAGGGTTAAACTTGTACTAAGTATATGTCATTTCATTTACTTTTACAAGCTCGAAAAGACAAGTGCTCGACAATATTTTTCACATTATCGGAGTCTGAAAAGAGCTAAAAGAAGACTCCAGGGGTTCCTTTTTTGCTATTATCGAAGCTCGAAAAAGAGATAAAAGTGCGCTTCAAGTCCTTTTTCATTTTTATCAAAGCTTGAAAAATAAGGATAAAAATATGCTTTGTGGTCAAATCATTCTTGAATAAGTGTGCATGACTAATCTACTGTATCAACTGTAAAACTTGTTAAAAACACCATCAAATGGATTAAAAATACCTATTTCATAAAAAAAATGAATGAGAACCATAGTCACAACATTAAATATGATTTGTAATAATCAAATTGACTAATTAAAAGAGTTTTTACCATTCATTTTTACCAATTGAAAGTTACCATTTGAAAATTGGAGTTGTGAACCAGTTTTTTCTCTCGAACTTTAGCAATTGATTGTGAAAGATTCTATGGATGATTTCCCTCGTCATTCGATCCATGTTGGAACTATGAACCTTCTCTTTCTTTTAGTAGCATTATGTTTCATTTCATTGCAAATTTTTAGGGTTTTGAGCCCCTTAGGGTAAATATAATATAAATCGAGGGCAACACACCATTGAATGTCGAAAGGTGCATTGTAGTGCACTGAAATTGAAGTCCAAGTGCATATGCAATGCATTGTCCCTTGACTTGGGGTGTGTTGGGCATAATTTCCATTTTTGTTTATGGATGTGTGCCTAAATTTTCCCAATTTTTTTACATGAAATGTATCCTAATGAATCTTATGATTGTGTTTCAGTTATTCATCAGATCAAAATGAAAATTAAATGGAGGGAAAGAGAACATGAAGAACATAACATGATTGTCCTAAAAAATCCTAGTATGGTAAGAGCCCTCAGAGACGGCGGGTTGCTAAAGTACTTCAGATTGTCGAGTATGAGGCAAAAAATGGAACTGTTGGAGTTCCTTGTTTTTTCATGGGATCCAATGATACAGGATTTTCACATTGGGGAAAAAGTGGTCCCAATATTGGTGGAGGATATTTATTTTCTCACAAGATTATCGAGGCGAGGTTCACCCATTCTCTTTCAGGATATGCTCTTGGAGGAGAGACAATGAGAGATTACATATTTCAGCACCTCCATCCTGGGACTGAACCTAGTAAGGATGAGAAAATAAACATCCACAATGTATGTGATTTTCCTTTGAGGACCATCCTATTCACTATTGCAAATCTTGCCGATTCCGCTAAACTACATGTGGCAAACATATCATACATACAGTATGCACTAGAGTGTTTGGAACCAAAAATATTTAATTGGGCTAAAGCTATCCAGTTTTAGATGAAAGAAAAACTGACCAAGGCAAAGGGAGGAAGGAAGAATAATTTCAACTATAGCTCGATCCTGATCTCCTTTCTTTAGAGCAGATTCCATTGATGAAACCCCAACATGTTACACTGGGTATATCTAGCCCTAGAGATCCAAGGATGTAGAAATGGGTAGAACTGATGGCTAGACATGTTGGTCAATTGACCATCATATTCTCTACTGCATTCTTCACCTGGTTTAGATGATATATGATTGCCATCAATGATTATGCATATGCATACGTAGATTTACGAGGAGATCTAGACTTGATTCTACCAGACGACGCTCAATGTGGTGCAATTGGTAAGAATGTTTTGACCATGTTTTTTGATTTTTCTAAGGTTTATATATGTTTTTTTTTATTTTGATGTTTCCCAAGACTAAACTAAAGTTTTGATGTATGTAGATGTAGGTCGAGTTCGACCAGTGGGTCAGCCAGAGCAGAGAGCAGAGGATCCAACAGAGAGGGCTGTTGGGAGAGAAGTCCTTCGGGATTTTGATATGATCGAGAGTCTTGTTGAGCTACAACAATACATAGAGGGATTAACTCTCGGGATTCCAGATTTCCAGCTTGAAGAGTTACCCATGAGACTGCAGTGCCACACTATTGGCATTCCTAACCATTGGATGTGGTTATTGTGGAGGATATCTAGATCAATATCTTGTTATCACAAGCATCACTAGTTTACTTTGAAATTTTGCATACATTTTGAGGTCATATGAGCAATGTGTCTTGGGCACAAATTTGTAAAAACCTATAGCTATCTATTTATTTATTTTTAGTGTTTTCCTATGTTTATTTCATAATCCTATTCAATTATGTGATGTAAATTGAAAATATGTCTTTACATGTGTTGCAAATTTCTGTTTATAACATAATTAGCTAAGGAATGAGTTAATGTGTTCAAGTTTCTGGAAATGTGTTGATATTGAATGAAATAAAAATGTCTTTCCAAAAGTCGAATTCTTAGGAACATACGATGCAGTGTTAGATTTCTGACAGTATAAACGCTATTAAGTTGCAGTACAACAAGTTTTGAGTCTAACCTAATGATGGTGCGGTTAATACAAAATGAAATGGCATCAGAGAGAAGTTCGATCAACGCGCTATAATTAACGATATTGTTTGTAGATAAACTAATACAAATCCCTTGAAAACTCACTAACTCACCATTCAGAGTGAAAATGACCCATGCTATAGAGGATAGATTTTGCATACTACGACTAACACCGTAAGCATACCCAACGAATGGTTCTAAAGATTCAGACATCTGCGATGAAATGTAAATCAGATTACTAACTTCAAGAAAACTCTAGAAAAACAAACTAAGACAGTAAATGAAAATGAAAAGCATATGTACAATATAATACAACAATTTACTATGCTCATGTTTAAGCATAGTAACGTTTTAGATACAACCCATTTCAGGGCTGGGCCAATGGAATTCCATCATAATCTACCAACTTGTAGGCGCCCTTAGTAAGAAATATTTTGACAATATAGGGGCCATGCCATAACGACTCAAATTTTCCTGTATCTATTACATCAGCTTCCTGATCATAAAGTAAGACTAGGTCACCCTTTGAGAAGATGCGAGGCTGGACATGTTGGTCGTATTACGCCTTTATACGTCTCTTATGCACTTCGTTGGCCAATGCGGCTTCACAATGTGTTTCATAAATATGGATGAGGTTAAAAAGACACGCTTCTTCAATAGAGGTGTTAGGTAACAAGTCAACAATGATTTTTAATGACGATATTTCACATTGGATAGGCAAGATAGCCTCTAGACTATACAAAAATTGAAAGGGGGTAAATCTGGTTGCATCACTGAGGTTTGGTATGCCTACAAAGCCGAGTATAGGATCAAATTCCAATTTTGTTTATGAACTCCTATCGTTCGTTTAAGAATATTTTTAATAGCCTCAACTTTTCCATTGGATTATGGATAATAAGGAGTATAAATATCATGCGACATTCCTAATTTGGTAGTCAAATTATTCATCACGTGATTGCAAAAATTCTTACCATGATATATGACTATAGCCTGTGGAACACCAAACCGTGAGATGACATGATTGAAAAAGAATAATGCAACTTTTTTGCCTATGTTTTTAAATGTAGGCATTGCTTCGGCCCACTTCGTAAAGTAGTCTACTACGACAATAATATAACCATGCCCCCTGGACAAACGAGGGTTGTAGGTCATGAAGTCAATGCCCCATTTCGAAAATGGTCCCACAACAATAACAGGATGCATCGGTGCTAGCAGATCCCCATAAAATCCCCATACCAAGGATCAAATGATCCAATCATAAACAAAGACTCATTAGGAATTGATGGTTCCGATGTAGTAGTAGTACTATCAGAGGGAAGTTCGCAGAGAAGCTTAGCCAAAAATAAAGACTTCTTTGACTTGGATTTGATGAATTCCACATCAAATTCATGCAAAATGACAATCCATTTTGAATATCCCCCCCCCAACAATTGACGTGATAGAATATCATGGGGCTGCAATACGAAATGAAAATGGTGTTCTAGAACAAGATATAATGGAAAAATCTTTGGACAACTTGAACGACCGCCAAGGCAAGATTTTTGACATATGAATACTTCACTTCCGTATCATTGAGATTATGACTCAAATAATATATTAGATGTTCTATCTCATCTTCTTCTTGGACCAATACCATAGCAATGGTCGTATCATCTGCGATGATATATAAGAAATAAACACTCTGATAATTGGGGGGATACATTAGTGACGCTCGGAAAAGTGTATCCTTGACAACATCAAAATATGCTTGCACAACCTTATCCCAATAAGGGAATCCCCTTTTTTAAGAGACAAGTAAATCCTTTAGCCATTACCCTGTAGTTGGTTATGAACCTCCTTAAGAAGTTAGCCTTTCCTTGAAGTTTCTATAATTGAAGAAAATTTGATGGCACAAGAAAATCAAGAATGACCTGGACCTTCAGTGGGTTGATTCAAATTCCTTCTTTTGAGATGATGAATCCTAGAAAACAACCAGAACCAACACAAAACACACGTTTGTGTGGATTTAGGCATATTTTGTAGTGTTGACAACATAGAAATATAACTCTCAAATGCATCGGGTGATCAGTCTGGTTTCGTGAATGCGCGAGTAAATCATCTAGATAAGGTTGAACAATTTTCTTAGTTTCATTGAAATAATAATCCATTGCTCTTTGAAATGTTTCCCCAATGTTATTTAAACCAAATGGGAGTTTCCGATAAGAAAACTTGCCCCAAGGATAAATGAATGTTGTCTTATGTTGGTCCTCTGGGCGGACATTGATTTGATTATAGCCAGAAAATCCATCCATGAATGAAATATTTCACATCCAACACAATCGTCAATAATCTGGTCGATAAAGGGAGTAGGATAGTTGTCTTTTGGAAAAGAAAGATTGAAATCCCCATAATCGATGCACACTCTGATTGTCCCTTGTTTCTTCATGACAGGAACAATGTTGGAAAACCAATAAGTAAGCGGTACAGGGTAAATGAAACCAGCACCAAAAAGTTTTTCAACTTCTGCTTTAATGGCAGTGGCCTTCTTCAGATGAACAGGATGAAGGCGTTGATGTACCGTTTTGACATCAGGTTACATTTTAATGGTGTGTTCAATGATACTAGTATCTATGCCTAACATTTCCTTGTAAGACCAAGGAAATATATCATATAATTCATGAAAGAGAGAGCAATAAGTTTCGAGTTCTAATGGAGAACATGACATGCCGACATGAATGTTTTCTACAACGTTGGTTTTGGTCGAAATATCGATAGAAATTGTTTATTTAATATTTGATAAGTTTCACTCAGATTCGATTGCATTAATGGGAAAATAATTCAAAAATAAAGTTTTGATCAATGGGTGATATAGTTTAATAAGATTATCTTCTTCGTAATCTTGAAGATGGGAACGATGATGATGATCTTCCCATGGTTCTCCTTCTGGCATCATGGATTACATAATGTTCTTATCAATCAAGAAAGTGGGTGAAAAAGGATTAGATGGAGTACCAAAATCTAGTTAATGATCGACCCAAATGAACGGCGATGATGATTTTTGATTCGTCACCCAAGCCATATATATATATTGATTTCTATGCTAGCTCAATTGGGCTGGGTGACAGAAAGTCATCCAACGTAATAACTTCAAAATCACCCATAATCTTCCTTAAGCCAGATGGAGTGGAAGATATCATGTAGCAGGTCTCTATATTTGCAATTTCTACTGACGTCGTAGGTGATGGTAATGCAAAGGTTCCCATTAGGGAAGAATCCTTTAAGAGTCCTACAGAAATGTTTTGAAGTGCTAGTTGGGGTGCGTGAAGTAACAAAACGCTTCTAGTTACCTAGGAATTAGAGGCAAAGAAGGAGAGTTGATTGATGACTGTAATAATACCTTTATGTGGAAAGACGATCATTATAAAATATGTAGAGATGATCGCAGTAATAGCATATACCCATGGCCTTCCGAGTAAAGTGCTGCAGTCAAGGGGTTCGTCAATGACCTCAACTTCAACAGTTGCTATTTCCCCCCTAGTTTGACATGCAGGTTATTGATGGTACCACAAGGCTTGAGGATTGAATTTCGATTTATGAACGACTCCCTTAGGTGGCTTTATTGTTAACTTAGGAATAGAAGTTGGCGGAATAGATTTCATAGATGGATTCGTGGTTGAGGTAGTAGGTTGATCAGTAACCTGACTACCGTAATATTTATTATGCGTTGACACCAAAACATCAATTGTTGGCTTCGTGAAAGATAACATAAGCACTTGGGAACTAGAATATGGATTCGTAACAACCAAATTTGTGTCTGGATTCGGAAATGGATCTGTGAACACAATGGATGTATGCGAGGTATTAATCAATTTTGAGACTTTTGCGTGGTGAGGAAAATCTAGAAAAAAGTTTTCCTCATTACAAATTATGCAAGGGTAATGAGGTTTCTGATTGTTTCCACTTTTTTGATCAGATGATCATTTTGGCAGGGTATAAATTTTCTTTTTCTTCGATTTCCCCTTTTTCTTACTTCTGGTTTGCTTGTCACTTTTTCCTTTGTCAGATGACATGACATGAATTTCGGAAGAAGGCACAGGATCAAATGCAGTAGAGTGATGTGTTCTTGCAATAATGATCGTACTGTCGCCGACATGAGAGTCCTTAGATGGAGGAGGAATAGTAAAATTAGATCGCAGCGCGTTGGGAATTTTCTCGTAGAGCATGCCAAACTAAGTGTAAAAAAAATCTAAGTACTCGACATGAGAAATGACCTGATCTTCAGTGATGACGCCACCCTTAGCGACATCCTTGGTGATATATGGTAGCAAGGACTTAATGAACCACTCAACAAGAAGTTGATCAAGAAAAAATGTCTTGACCATTCTACGAAGATGATGCCACTCATGAATATGATCAGAAATGTGAGTAGAATTATTTTTTTTGAAATTGGTCAAGAGTTCCGTTCCAGTTTCATATCGTATGGGTAACTGGAAGTGGGTTAGAAAGGTAGTAGCTAAGGTGGTGAAATTATCAAATGAAGCTCTTGGTAACTCAATGTACCATTTCGCGACTGGACAAGTGAGCGTAGGTTTTCCCCCAACATGAGGAGTATAATAAGATGGAATATATTGTTCTCCAAATGATGGGAGTACAATTGAGTTTGCCCTAGATGGAATATACCCAGATGGACCAACTTGATATTTCACTAAAGATGTATATAAAGGATCAAGCTGTTCAATACTCATTAGAAATGTACCAGATAGAATACCAGATGATGACATTGGTGAAGTTCATGGGTTTGAGGATGCACCAGAGAAGGTTTGAGATAAATATTGGTAACCAAGTGGGAAAAAAGGGCTACCATATAGATGTGAATCTGGTGATGTGGTAAACATTGATGGGGTAGCAAGAGCAGGTGCTGTTGCAACTATAACAGAAGGTATAGTTGGATATGTCGACTCAGCCATGGTCATACGACCCAATGTATACCATACATGATCTACGGGAACTCGAATTGACATAGGATCAAAGAAAGCAGTGTGAGGTGATTGAGGAAAAGGCTCATAAAGATAAATATCCGATCCAAAATGAGTTGGACTCGAAGGTGTTTCGTCTTGTGGTATTTCTTCAATAGAAATCAAACTAGGTGGAAGGATTCCACTGGCAGGCCAAAAGTATATTTCACGTGGTTGAATGTGCGATGTGGGATACTCAATGGCCACAATCGATTGTGTAGCAATCTATACAGGAAAAAATTACGATTATTCAACTTCATGATCTAAATGTTATGGTAAATGAATGACATGATCCAGATCAACTTCTAGTTGAACAACATCTGGTTTGGGAGGTATGGTCTCACTGATTGGATGGATCGTGACCACAAGTAGCTGTGAGGACTCCATCTTGACAAAAATAGATGAACCATGATTTGTAGAAACAACTTGAGACAACTATGGTATATGTGAGGATGATGTCACACCAAAGGTACTGATAGTACTAGTCTTGGTAGAATGATGTCACCTTCATCGACCATAAATGGATTCCGGTGGTAAAGGTGGTTTAAGTGCTATTATACGCGAACGATGGGGAAAGAGATGTTATTATTCCACAATGAATAATTTATTTTATAATAAAAAAAAAATAAAAAAATAAAAGGGTAATTCTAGGCAAAAGGTTTACCAAGTAATTGTGAACTGTATAATACCTACTAGTGAACCAAGAAGTACGGGTAGACAATCTCCCCAAATGTTGTGTTCAGTGTATCAAAATTTACAAGGCAGATGACTTGATTACCTATGGATGGATAGAAACCTATATTTTTCCTCCCAAATATACCCAAAGGTACATGGAGGCCCAAGTCTGTATTAGCGCTGTCTAATGTGAAACTGCACAATGAGAGCACCCCATTATACTTTTTGTACTAGAACACTGCCCGATATACCCAAAGGTACGTGGACGAGCTCCGATATACTTACATACTTGGAGTGAGGTATCACACTCGGAATGTATCACAGACAAGTTAACGACATCTACTATGTTTAACGATGCCAGAACACTTCTCTAGCCTAGACCTTCTAAATGTTATCGTTAATGTTCCAATGATTTCTTAGGTTGAATGATGCAAATTTTATGTTGTTCTTGTTTAAAAGTTTGTCTTTGAGGTTCACCGCATGATGTAGTGGAAATTCCTAAAAATGAGTGACTAAATGATAAGAAAAATTTTCAATTTATCTTTTTCAATGAAAATCCTAGCTACTAAGGAAAAGAGTAATTAGTTTTTGAGAAAACAACAAAGAGCACAAACTAAATGCAACTTTCCTAACTTGTTCCTATGCAACTCACACAATTCACTATATGTACATGCATGTTTTTATTTTTAGTTCCATTAATGTGAATGAAAGAAATGAAACTATATGCATAAATAAATTAAAAAATTTGTTTTCTTATGAGAAACGAGGAATAAAACAACAATTTCTCCTAGGAAAATGAAGAATGGAACTAAAATTTTCCCATAGGAAGCAAGGAATGAAACAAAAATTTCCTTTTAAAAAACAGAATAGATCTAATGTAAAAATGAAATACTTTGAATTTTATTTGATAATGATAAAGAAAAACACTAAAGAGACATTGAAAAAATTTACTTTTCAAAGGAGGAAGAACATGAAAGTTTACTGGTATCCAAGAGGTATCAGAAATTTGATAATACAACAAAAAAGCGGCTGAGAATGAAAGAAATGAAAAATTTAGATGGAATTTGGTTGGATGAGTGGACAATGCAGTCTCTAAGGGGAGACAGTACATTGCAGAGCACCCCTGAGTGGGATACAATGCACTGCAGTGCACTGTGTCTCGGCCAACAGTGCGTTGGGCGCAACAAGGATTGAAAATCCAACCAAAATAAAACACTTCTAATAAAATTTTTCGTTCAAATGACTGATAAAAGAAAGTAGATGCTACTGATGAGGATAAACATAGGCAAAAAAACCAAGAATGATAGGATACTCCCCAGTGGAGTCGCCAATTTTTTATGTGAAATTGTGATCTATGGATAAACCAAATTCCCTAAGTGTGGTGTTTGTCACTTAGAACAACAAAGGAAAGAATAACTATCAATTTATCTAAAACAAGCAGATATACAGAATGGTAAAGGAGATAATTGTGATTCTTCTCCTTCTGTCGCTGTTTTCGTTGTTCTCAATCCAACTTAAGTCGATAGATCGATTGCTACAAACACTAACAGAGAGCAAAAAACAACAAGAAATATACAAGATATCTACTTATCTTACTCAAATCAAATCGATTAGATCTAAAATACATATATCATTCAAGAATAAATTTAACAAGAAATAGAGACATATGTATGGGAAAATGAACAACAATCTTTATTAAAGAGTAGAAGGGGAAGATTACAACCAATGGATCGATTTGTTGTCAACCTGCTCTAGCTTCATTCCAGCCTCATCACATCCAACATCATACCAAAAACATATTAATACTTTCACTCTATTATCAAATGAGAATCCAACAACATAAATTTACCAAAATTCTTCCTCCCCTAGCACTAGGATGAGTGCTCAATTTATAGTGAAATTGATGGTAGTTTCTCAATGAATGACTTTATAATAATAGGAAATACATGTTTCCAAGTTTAGAGGTGTTAGATGGACACTTGGATTCAAATTTTGACACATATGGACTCTTCTAAAGGCACTGGACATGTGGAGATTCCTGTAACAATGAGAATTCCGATCCCAGATGACCAACACACCCTTGAATGTCGGGAAGTGCATTGCAGTGCACCCTTGCATGGAGGATTTGGCACTGCAACGCAGTTAGTCCCTTGCAGGTGAGCATTGGTGAGTCAGTAGGTAATATAACATATACTTCAAACCTTTTAAATCTCACAATAGAAGCCATGAATGAAATGTTATTCTCTTAGGGCATATACCAACTGAAACATAACGAGACAATAGACCCTATTTCATTGTGTAATATTCTCAAATGGGAAATGTAGGAATATAGTGCAAAATGATGGAAAAAAAATGTAGATCATCATTTATACAACAAAAGGCCAATATGGAGACCTTCCATATCTTATTATAGCAGAAAAATATGTTTAAGAAGTGGCCCATAAGATGCATAACAAGAAAAGCAAGCCTCCAATGAATAAAATGCCTCAATATGAGGTGCTGCAACAATATAGAAACGCTGGAAAACCCTTACATCATTATTTTATTTCTTTTGCAATGGCAGTAGATTATACATCAGATCTAGAGCTACTATGTGCTTAAAAAGTTAGATCTATATTATATCCATGCACTATACAATCTCCTCTAAAGAACCCCCTTGGGCTTTTTAGAAAGACACCAAGTACAAGTTGTAGATCTGAGATCTAAGAATGCAGATCTATAGAAAAATACAAATATGGAAAATGTGGCTGATCTGATATGAGAAATAGAATAGCCTCCTCCAATAGATCTTCAAAGTGAAGGGAATATCCCCAACACTAGAAAATAAACTCTCTAAATGGTGTGCCAGATCACTTTGCAATTGCACCTGTAGAAATAACGCAGATCTGGAAGTAAAATGCACTGTAGGGATCAAAATATGGTTGGCTTGATGCCAAGATCTGAAGATAAGCTCCAAATCCTTCAATACTGTCCTCCCAATGAATTGGAAACCTCCTCCACTGAAAAGGAGCACTGAAATGGCCTAGAATTGAAAGATCTAGTCTCCACTTGCTGCAGCTTGCAGAAACAACCAAACCCTCAACAGGATCTGCGTTGTAGTTGAAAGAATAATCTTGTAGCTAAGCCAGATAGTGGAAAATGAAATACAAACTCTCCCAAGAGCTACTCAATGGGAAGAGGTGGGATTCCAAATCAGGAACACCCAATGCTAAACAACATTCAATCTCAGCTAAACAATAAGAGAAATATATATGTCTAAACAGACCATATATTCAGAAAAATATCATATACATTAAAAACCTTCTAATGTTGCCATCCTCTTCCTTTTATAACTTAAGAGCTTGAAAACCCTAAACCACGTCCAATGATAACACTCCTTTAACACAAGGCCTCCATCTAAAACTGCACTGTACCTCATTGATGGCCACTCCTCCATAACATCGCTGTAGATTTGGTCAAGGTTGACCCAGTCAAAGTGATCCAACCCCTTTCACACCAAGGGTGCTTCAATTAAGCTGCCAAGATTTGTCTCTTTCACATTTGGCATTGATTTATTCATCATTAAGGAGAAATATGGACCTCCTTTGCCCTCTTATTATTTAAACAAAGTAATAAAACAAAAATGAATATTCCAATTAGCTCATGAATAATTGGGAATATTCCCTTCCCAAATGTTGCTTGTCCTCAAGAAACTGACAAGGTGAGTGCTACAACTCTTCTCCTCCTCCATTGGTGACACCAACATGTGATAAGATTCCTCCATAAGCTAAGTTTTCACTAATCCATCCCTCCATGAATTTCTCCTCCAAAGTTCTCATGAGATGTAAATAATCCATCCCATAAGGAGACAATAGTTCAAATGAAACAAACATGGTTTGCCCAATGTTCTCCCTGAAACATGTAGCATAAGATACATGGAGAATATCCATCCCATAGGGCACATACATACCTCCCATCCTCCCTCCATACATTCCCATAAACAGTACAAGTACATCATCAATGTATGGGATCAAAAATACATACATACAAACAAAAATTTGTGCATATGGAGGTGGATCATAGTCCCACACGTGGAACCAGTGCAATGCATCTCCTAATTGCATCAGATCATAATGTGGTAAGTGGTTTCCCCACCACTTAATTTCTGTCCAAGTCATCTCACTATGGATGAAAGTGTGAGATATATCTCCCTTTGTCCTCCAAGGGAGTGGCCATGTTCAGAAATTTTTGTGGCCCAAAGTTGGCCATGAAGTTTATAAGGTACAATAATCCTTCTTGGAGTTATGGTCTACATATATATGGTGAAAGAATGCAAACAATAATCAAATGAAACATTATTTACATGAGCATATTCTTCACCAAAATTCCTACTTAAACAAATGGAGTGGTGCATAGATCTATCTCCTTTCTCAAGAAGAGAAAGAGATGGCAGAATTAAATCCTTTATAGAGTTATGTTTCTACCCCATCTCCACATAGTTCATGCATATTTGAAAATTCTGATATAGTTCTCCTTCAAAGCCCTTCCAAGTGTAGCTTCTCATGAAGATGTTGTAGAACCTCATGGAATATGTGTGGCTGAAACATAACTCTTCATAGGCCCTTTATAGCAACTTCTCCTTGAGATTGGAGGCTCTAGATAAGAAGATTCTACCATGATAATAGATGAATCCTTCTTGGACTAAATAACCCTCCTCATGCAGCTGGTCATCAAGTATCATGCATGTATAAAGATCCTTGGAGTAATCCACCAACAGTTGGGATTTCCAATATGGATCAATATCCCATAGTGACAGTGCTGATGATCTACCAACATAAATGTATTTCATATGGCTGCTCTCCTCCTCGACATCTCCCATGCCAAATTTACATGTTGGAAGGTCTTTCCTTCCATGCTTCTCCTCCCACAGTGCAGAATCTGAAATGAGAGTGGGTAATGGTGATGTTGGGAGAAGATCTCCCTCCTCCTTGAGCCTACCCAAGACTCCCAACGTTGTATCATTGCCTTCCAATGCTCCCATCCCTCCTAGATCTATGCTTGGAGCATCATGTTGTGAGATATCTCTCACCAAATATGAATCAGGTGGCCTCCTAGGTGGTTTTCCACTAGATAATAGTATACCATGCAACAATCTCATGAGCATAATAGATGGGACTGTAAGGTCTTTGCTTGGAATATGAAAATATATCTTTGATTTCTTTGTGGAAGTTGTATGTGAGGGATATGTATGCATGCATTTGATCATTTGAGTCTTACCACTCTTCTTATCCACCCATTCCATTTGCAAAGTCTCCCAATCAGTGGTGAATTTCCCCAAAGTTATCAACCATTGAACACCCAATATCACATTGGTGTTAGGTATGTCAACCAAAAAGAAGTGATCAATCAATGTATATGTCCCCATGGTGACTGATAAGGATGGGACATAAGGCATGGATTGCATTGTTCTATCTCCTAGGACCAAAATAGAGAATCCCTCAAACACATCAGTGGGTATTTCCCTCCTTTGCACTAGTTGGGAATCAATAAAATTGTGGGTATCCCCACTATCATCCAAAACATAAACCCTCTGATTCAAGACCTTGAACTCTTAAGGTCAAGTACTTAGGTACTCCTCTCAAAGATTCAAGAGCCCTTCCAATAGGAGAAAATGCTCCATTCCCATCTCTTGATGGTGTTGGTTCTACTCCTGTAGTGTCAACGTTGTGAACTCTTCTTGGTTCATCTTCTTCTTCCTCCTCATCATTTGAGAAGACCTTTATGTAATGTGCTTTTCCAACTACACATCTATGTCAAGGTGCCCATGATTCTTGGAAAGTGAAGCAAAGCTTGCTCCTTCTTAGATCTCTTCAGACATCATCATCAAGATGTTTTTTATTTTGACTCTCCTTTGAAGGAGTAGCCTTTTCTTCCTTTCCCTTTGAAGGAAAAGAGGGCTTATGCTGAAATGTTACCTTTGCTTTTGGAAAGGCATATTGAAGGTCTATATCCCTTTCAATAGCATCATGTAGGGTAGTAGGATTGGTATATTTAACCAACCCTTGAAGAGGTTCATCTAACCCTTCAATGAACATGTACACCCTTCTTGCTGCAGACAAATCAGGAACCATAACAGGAAGTCTTAAAAATTTAGAGATATAAGTTTTTGCATTACCTGATTGTTTCAACTTTGCAACGCTCATGAATGGTGCTTCTAGATCTCTTCTATCAATCCTTTCCACTAGCCTTTTAGTGAACTCTGAATAAGTAGTCACATTGGCATGACCGAATGTAGACAAGCCATGGAACCACCAGTCACGTGCTTCACCCTCAAGGTGCAGCACTACAATCTTAGTGGCTTCCATTTCTGGAACCTTGTTCAACTAAAAGTAGATGTCAAGTTTTTCTACCCAAGATTTGGCAGTACACTTGGATGAACCATCAAAATTGGGTAAAAATAATCTTCCCATAGTGTGGTGTCGATCATGATTATGAATGAATCCACCACCTCTATGATGATGCCTTGGTATCCTATTGTCCTTTATTTGAAAAAAACTCCTTAAAACTCAAGTGATCTTTTAATCTCTAATTTTGAGACTCATATTCTTCAAAATAGTCTTCAAGGGATTCTTTCTCTTGAAACCGTTCATTTCCCACAGCCAGAAATGTAGGCATGGTAGAGCGTTAGGAAACTTGTGGCCGATGCACTGGTTGATCATTCCAGTGGTGAGAAATGCTAGAGCCTTCTCCATAATGAAATCATTTAGGGATTCCTTGAAACTGTCCATTCTCATCTCCTTGATCTCTCTAGCAATGTCTTGGATGGCTCTAAGAAGGATCTTAGGGAACTCCTTCTCTTCATCTTCACCTCCAAATAAAGGGAATTTACCCTTGCCTTCATTATCATTTGTATAATCAAACTTTCTGTGTCTTATATTTTGATACCTCTTCTCTCTGTCAATAAGAGGCTCTCCTTCTTTAGATGAAATATTGGCTTTTTAGAATGCGCAGGCTATGCCAAGATGATGCTCTGATACCACTGTAATATTCCCGAATGCGAAATGTAGGAATGTAGTGAAAAATGATCAAAAAACAATGCAGATCATCATTTATACATCAAGAGGCCAATATGGAGACCTTTCATATGTTATTACAACAGAAAAATATGTTTAAGAATTGGCCCATAAGATGCATAACATGAAAAACAAGCCTCCAATGAATAAAATGCCTCAATATGAGGTGCTGCAACCATATAGAAAATCTAGGAAACCCTTACAACGTTATTTTATTGCTTATGCAACAAAAATAGATTATACATCATATCTAGAGCTGCTATATGCATAAAAATTTAGATCTATATCAGATCCATGCACTAGACAAGATCCTCTAAAGAACCCCCTTGGGGTTTTCAGCAAGACACCAAGTACAAGTTGTAGATCTGAGATCTAAGACTATAGATCTACTGAAAAATAAATATCTGGAAAATGTGGCTGATATGATATGAGCAACAGAATAGCCTCCTCCAATAGATCTTCAAAGTGAAGGGCAGATCCCCAACACTAGAAAATCAACTCTCCAAATGGTGTACCAAATCACCCTGCAACCGCACCTATAGAAATAACACAGATATGGAAGTAAACTATGCTGTAGGGATCAAAATATGGTTGGCCTGATGCCAATATCTAAAGATAAGCTCCAAAGCCTTCAAATTATCCTCCCAATGAAGTGAAACCTCCTCCACTAAAAAGGAGCACTGAAATGGCCTAGATCTGAAAGATCTAGTATCTACTTGCTGCAGCTTGCAAAAAAACCAAACCCTCAACAGGATTTGCACTGTAGTTGAAAGAAGAAGCTTGGACGTAAGCCAGATAGTGGAAAATTCAATACAAACTCTTCCAAGAGCTACTCAATGGGAAGAGGTGGGATTCTCGATCAGGAACACCCAATGCTAAAAAACATTCAATCTCAACTAAAAAACAAGAGAAAGATATATGTCTAAACATACCATATATTCATAAAAATATCATATACATCAACAACCTTCTAATGCTGCCATCATCTTCCTTTTATAAGTTAAGAGCTTTGAGTTGTTGAATTCAGAATCTCCACAGTATGCATTTTTGCGTCTACGTTTCGGGTCTAGATCAAGACCCATGATCAGGGCAAATCCTAAACCACATCCAATGATAACACTCCTCTCACAAGTTAAGAGCTTGCAAACCCTAAACCACATCTTGTTGGCCGGATAAATCGTTCTTGCGGACAAGACCGATCTCCCTAGTGTCAGAAGACAATCTAGCAACAAACGAACAACTAAGTTTGTCTTTCTCTAGATATATTCGTTTTACAAATAAATGTTATGAAGGTGTCGATCCTACCTTAGATCCAAATGCTTATTTGCGGTCGCAGTGCTTTCGTTGCATCAATAATCCTTCGTCGCAACAAGGGCCCTTTTGTCACAAGAAAGTATCATCTTTCGTTGATCTGCAATCACAAACAAGAAAATATCAATAGCACTTGTATAACAAATAATTATAAAACATACCTATCATAGTGATCAAGGAATCTATGAAATAAATGATCAAACGACAGCTTAAAACAATCGAACGACAATTTATTGAGAAAAACAGAACTTGATTGTATTAATCTTAAAATATACAGAAGAACCTTACAACCTTTGCCTTGATGTTCGAAAGGCCTTCCTGGGGTTCGAAGCAGGAATCTCCTCTACTTTGATAAGTCTTGCACTCTTCCTCCAAAAGCATAAAGAGGTATGTGATCTTTCCTCTCAAAAGCTCAGCAGAAAGAAGTCTAAATCTCAACATCACTTCAACTCAAAATCTTCTCCAAAAAACTTAACCTTTGAGGCTACCCAATGCCTCCTTTTATAGATCAAATGAGGAGGTTAGGATTCCACCTTTAAAGGGATAGAATCCTCCTTCAAAGGGATAGGCTCCTCACATCAAGGGATTAGTTCCTTAAGGTGTGGGATACATGCACCTTACCAAAGCGTACTCATCCCCAAAAAATCTCATCCAGAACCTTCCAGAATTGACCAAAAATCAACTTTTTTGGTTTAATTTCGCGCTTTTTTGACTTTACAGGGGTATCGCAGGCATTACACTAGAAAAGTGCGTTCTAGAACGTAGTTTATCTTCACATTACCTGCGTACCCTAGCTAAAAACGCAGGTAGGCTTCATATTAACTACGTACCCAAGGTTTTAGAGATTTTTAGGGTTTTTCTTCCAGTTTCAGGGCTTGGAATGAGGAACAAAGGTTGTAAGACTTGCAGAGGAGGCATGTATGAGTGTTAATGAGCTCATACAGTCAGCAAAATGTCAAGGTGACGCAAGCATAACAAATTGCCTCAAGTGCGGTGGAGTCTGAATAGATGAAGATGAAGTCTGTCATATATGAAGAGTGAAGTACTTTATCATTTCAAGGATCATCCGTGAAACTCCTCATTGAACTCACAAAACATTCAATGCAAAATACCAGATATATATATAATCATATCATCGCTGAGGTAGGCATTCCCATACTCAGATCAAAAACTAACTAGAACTAACTTAAATTGTTCTGATACAGGAATGATTTTGAATACATAACAGTATAGACATATGTCGACACAGCATGGACGCAGCCATCTGTTTATAAATAGTCTATTGTATGAATGATAACAAAATTCCTCGCAGCCTGGATGGTGGAAACTAGATCCAGGGTCTTGATTTTCGCATCTCGAACTAGTACGATTCTATCCATGTGAATAAATGTGTTGAAGTTGAACATGGTAGAAACCACTTGATTACCAGTCAATGATGTGAACTGTTAACAAGTGTGAGAGAAACCACCAGTAATGTCAATGGCTCTCAAAGTACTCAGTACAATCCATGAAATGTGAATGAATGATCTGAAGTCGAACATGTCACGGAATCATTCGATCGAAGGTCAATGATGCAACCTATCGTCGAAGGTGAGAAACCTGCCATTGAGGCATGCAGATTTCAAGGTACTGACGATTTCTAGATCAACTTCCTAGATAATGAGCTATCGTCGATAGAAAGTGATCCGTCGTAGGCAAGCCCACAACACGAAATCATAGATCAAGTTTTGAAAATATATCGGCAAGGACTGACTCAGGGATGGTCAAAATGGAAGACAAATATTTCGCAAATGAATGGTTTATTTGAACTGTCCTCTTGAACACATAACGACACTGCAGATGGCTTGGTAACAATTGACCCAAAGCTAATACCCAGAAACCGGCTGAAGAATTTCAATATGGTTTGATTAACTGTTAGGCAAAGGATTTCCCAACCCAGGTGAACAAAAAGTGTCGTGTTCAAGAGTGGTTAACGGTTTTCCGAATAATCAAAATGTAACAAACAGGTTCTTTTTTCTCTCTTTTCCCCCACCATTTCTGGCAAGTACCTCTTTATTTTTGACAAGCTTGAGGAGGATAACATTTGCTTGTTTATAAGCTCATCCTTCGGATGAGTCCAACTTAGTTTAAGATTCAAACCCTAAGAAGGAGTGGTTCGTTCCTGTTTGAAATTGAACAAGTCCTTTACTGTTAAATTTTAACGAGTCCAGTATAGGAGAAACTCGGTGTTTTTCAATTTTAGGGAGTCAGAAGAAAAAACTTAAGAAAACTCCATGGGTGTAATTTTTTGTAAATTTAGTCTCTCGAGCCCGAAAAAGGATAAAATAATGCGGGAGAGAACTCTATTGACCGTAATTAGTCAATGTATACCTTTTTCGTAAATAGTCCATTTCAGTTCGTAAAAGGGGTAAACTTATACTGAAGGGACGATCATTCATTTACTTTAACGAGTTCGAATAATCAAGTACTCGGCAATCTTTTCAATTTTAGAGAGTCTGAAAAGGGCTTAAAAGAGAACTCCAAGGTTTCGCTTTTTCGGTAAGTTTTAACGAGTCCGAAAAAGGGATAAAAATGTACTCATGGTTTTCACTTTTTCGTAAGTTTTAACGAGTTCGAAAAAGGGATAAAAATATTCTCATGTGGCCGACTTTCAATTTAATTTATGAGCAGGAAAAGACGGAAAGAACTCGACATTTTCATGTGTTTTACGAGAATGAAAGATAGCAAAATAATCTCGAGATTTTCATGAGTTTAACGAGTCTTGAAAATAACCGAAATTGACTCAAGATAGGTTTCATTTTTATAGAAGCTTGAAACAGAGAAAAACTATGCTTCAAAGTGGTTTCATTTTTACACAAGCTTGAAACAGAGTGAAAACTGTGCTTGATGCCCCCTAAGCGTAACTGCTAGAGCGCATGCCCCCCTAGCTTCATTTCATTCAACTAAGTACACTGGTAATAAATAGCTAGATGGAATGAAGGTTTATTTACGAGATCATATGAAAGACCTGACCTAACTAACCTAAATATATGACCTAACATTTACGAGGTCTATTCAAAGACTCGACTCAATTAGGGGAGGATTTGTTTCATTTTTTAATGAGCTTGACACAGGAAATGAACTATGCTCATGTCAACGTGTTTCATTTTTTAACGAGGTTGACACAGTAAAAGGAACTATCCTCAGCTAACTACTTATTTCTAATCTACCTACATAACCTACTGATTCATTTTTTAATGAGGTTGACATAGGAAAAGAACTGTCCTCATACTTGATTCATTTTTTAATGAGGTTGACTCAGTAACAGGAACTATCCTCTGAACAACTGATTCATTTTTTAACGAGGTTGACACAAGAAAAGAACTGTCCTCAAACCTAATTCATTTTTTAATGAGGTTGACTCAGTAACATGAACTATCCTCTGAACAACTGATTCATTTTTTAACGAGGTTGACACAGGAAAAGAACTGTCCTCAGAAAATACCTATTTCTAATCTACCAATCTACTCTCTACAATCTACCTACATGTTTCATTTTTTAAGGAGCTTGACACAAGACAAGAACTCTGCTCCAGACACCTGTTTCATTTTTTAATGAGGTTGACACAGGAAAAGAAACTATCCTCACAGAAGCTTGTTTCATTTTTTAAACGAGCTTGACACAAGAAAAGGAACTATGCTCTCGACTAACTGATACATTTTTTAACGAGGTTGACACAGGAAAAGAATCGTCCTCATACACACTGATTCATTTTTTAACGAGGTTGACACAGTAAAAGGAACTATCCTCACACCCACTGATTCATTTTTTAACGAGGTTGACACAGTAAAAGGAACTTTCCTCATTCACTGATTCATTTTTTAACGAGGTTGACACAATACAAGGAACTCTCCTCACTCACTGATTCATTTTTTAACGAGGTTGACACAGTACAAGGAACTCTCCTCACTCACTGATTCATTTTTTAACGAGGTTGACACAGTACAAGGAACTCTCCTCACCCTCACTGATTCATTTTTTAACGAGGTTGACAGCATTAGCTGAACTCTCTCATCATCGATTCATTTTTTAACGAGGTTGATACGTTAAAAAGGAACTTCCTCATTCAATCGATTCATTTTTTAACGAGGGCTGACACAAGACAAGGAACTCTCCACACTCAATCGATCTATTTTTTGCAGGGTTGACACAAAGACAAGGAACTTCTCATTCATCGATCATGGCTTCCAACTAGAAGAAACACATGTCAATGGACACACCTTGATCATGGCTTCCAAGAGGTCTTCATCAGAAGGAAGAATAGTTCTTTGGAAGGAACACATGTCAAGGGACTCAAAAGGGATAAGAACATCGCGTTCAAATAATCCCATAGAGTTTTCCATGTCAATTACCGGATCTAAGTCAAAGGAAGACGAACAAACAGTGAGAGGCTCGCTTACATCGGTAATTGAAAACATGGGACTAGTTGCCACATAATTAACTCGTGGCGGGGTAGATACCACTTTCGAATCAGGAACATTTAGGGGTGTCATATTATTGGTAGTCGAAACAAGACTAGGGAATGAAAGCTGGTCTACAGTCACAATATTGCCATTGTGAGGGAAAGACATCATGCGAAAGAGTGTCAATACGACAGCTTTCATTGCATAAACATAGTCTCGCCCAAGGAGTAAATTGAAATCTAAGGGACCTCGAACTACCATAAGATCAATACATATAGTTTTACCTTCCAAAGTAATAGAGAACTTAGGAAGGATCCCTAAAGGTTCACTAATGGTTCTGTTAAAAGCTTTCAGATTCTGCGTAATAGGCACAAGCTGAGGGGAACCCAAAGCTTTCCAAGCAGTTGAGGATAAAATACTAACAGAAGCACCTTCATCTACCTGTGTGCGGTGAATGTCCCTACCACCAAACTTCACGATGATTTGGAAAGGGATAGAGGAAGGAAGACGAGGTTCTGTCAGTCTATTCCAATCAAAGGAAAAGACCTCAGTACTTGGAGGGGGTTCCGTAGAAACAGGTGAAATGCCCCCCCGCGTAGAAGAATCTGATGTAACAAGAAGAACCTGAGCGGTATGAAGTTCATTCTCTACAGGGAGAATGGGATCGACCGAATGTGAAATCGAATCGATCGCTTGATCAACTAATGGATCATCAACCTAAGTGATATGAGTTTCACTCTCCAATGGAAGAGTGGGATCGACTGTACTTGAAACTAGATCAATCACTCCGTCAGTTGACGGTAGGTTGGGAGAAAGTTTACGGTAACCAGTTGGAAATTCTTGCTGTGGAATAGTAAGGTTTTCCAACAATTTTGAGGCTTCATCCATGTGAGGGAAAATGTGAGTTTGATGACTCCCTTTGCATAACTGACAAGGAAACCTAACTTTACCCTTTTTCCCAGGAACCTGACTATCACTGGTTGATGGATCAACAGAAAGTTGATGAGATTTTTCTGACCATACTTCCAAGACATTTGGAATACCAAGACAATTGATAAGGAAGTGGTCACCCTTACAAAGCCTGCAAGGGTATCTGGGTTTACGATGCATGTTGGAAGTTTCCTCAACATTACGAACACTTACAACCATGGTTGGTTGGTTGACTTGTTTCTTATCTTGCTTCTTCTTCTTCTTCTTCCCTTTCTTCTTCTTCTTAGTCACCTGGTTACTAGCGTCAAGGCTTTTACCAAGCGAAGAGGAAGAAATGGAGGAAGAAATATTAGGCGAAGAAGGTAAAGGGTCAATAGAAGGTTGGTGATGTTGAGATGGTGAACTTTGTTGAGGTGAAGCATCCAGTTGAGGTGGAACAATTGGAGTATTCGGGGCCAACGAAGTTGAAAATAACCATATCGGTAAACCTATTGTAAATCCAGGTAATGAAAATGTAGCCATATAAGGAGGACCAACATTTCCAAAGCAAGGAAAAGTACTAGGAATCTCGTTAAGAGGGGTTCCTTGGTTGGTAAATTCCGGAACAGTTGCCATTCTATTCAACTTCAGTGAATTTTATTAACAAATTAAAAACTAAAATTAACAACTCACAATTTACACCTAACAATTAAAATTCACAATTCACACCTATGGTCTCTAAAAGTAAAAACAAACAAATTAACACGCGCTATCAAATCTAGGAATCAAACCACACCCAAACAGTAACTTCCCGTACTAAAAACACTAGTTAGTGATGAAATCCAACATCGTAGAATTTAATACAGAAAGGGCGGTTGGAACAGTTACCCCGAAAACCTGCTTAATGAAACAGACTGGCACAAGTTTCTTCACAAAACCATCTCGAGTGAAGAGAACCCCCCAGAGAGTCCAAGTGAGTCTAGTCGACGTCTGCTTCAGGTACAGTGGGATCTTCCCTCCACCGTCACCTTAGGAAATAATCCTATAGATTATGGCCACTAAGGTTACCAATAGAAACAAATATACCTGGGGGAACAGTCTACGATCTGATACACACGCAAGGGCAGAGTAACAAAGCTCAATCCCCTTGAAGGCTCCTTGACATAATCCAAGGTTTACCGACAAGTGACCCCAGGCTCCTCGACAATGGTCAATCCGAGGTTTACCGTTTTTAATACGTGTATATCTGCTATCGTTCACAATGAGGAAGGATTGATTACCTCACTGGTTCAGATATGATCTCGTGCTTGACTCCTTTAGGAGGAGCTTCCCAGAGCATACATGCAACAATTGGAATTTTTCCTACCACAAGATCAACTACTTGTTTGTTTTACTATCTTGGAGAGTTAACTAAAACCTATTCCAAGACACTAGCCTAAGCTAAATTGGTGGAAAGAGCCCTAAAAAAGTAAAAATTACTAGATGAATTTTAATTAAGCGCTGTGTTATTTAGGCTGTTATTACTCAAAAGGTAAATGGATATGAAACCAATGGTGTTATGACCCGACAGAAAACTGAATGCAATCGAATATGATAATGTAATCTTTTCAATTCGATGAATCCTAACTAAAGTAAGGAGAGAGTTTCCATTCACTTCCAACAATGCAAAGATTGATCACTAAGAGAAAATATAACAAATTCTCTAATGCACTAATTTTATCAAGAAAAACTAATGCAAATCAATCCCAAAACATTTTTTTTTTTTTTTTATATTTTTGTGTTTTTTAAAACAAACATAAAAACATCTAAATTTAAATCAAAGAAAACTGATCTAAATCTAAGATTGATTTTTCAGAATGTAAACTATGCAGTTGTAATCTATGCACAATTCACATGAAAAGTATGCAAATGTAATCTATGCACATTTTTCATTCATATTCTGAAAATGAGAATTATAATTATGCAAATGTGATCTATGCAAGAGAATTCTCAAACACAAGATGATTCTAATGTAATCTAAGAACCAATCAAGTGGAAGTCAAGAAAATCGGGTGAGAGTTCCAAAGATCAAAAAACACTCAAAGGCGATTAACACTCATACACAATTTAGCCCCCCAAAAACAAAAGCAAAAAGATGCAAAATTGTGAAAAGACTGAGACAAACCTCCAAATAATGACCAAAGGAAATCAAATTAAGAATTTCTTCAAAAAAAAGACTCAAAATACCCAATTAACTTAATGGAGATTGATGAGATGAAGAATTGCTGAAAGAAATTCAGAAACAAGAGATTTTTGACAGAAAAATACAGATCTGGGTAGATGCTAAGAATCCTAAATTAAATCTAAACTAAACTAGAAAAAAGAAATCTGGAGTTCTTCCAAAATTTTAACAGGGTCCGCAGGCTCCTAGAAGTAACAGGTGCGGTCCCGCACTGGTTACTTAAGGAAAGTGCGGAGATGCCCGCACTGTGTGTGAAGACAAAGTGCGGTCCCCTGAAAACTTCAAGAAAAACATAAAAGACTTCAAAACTTTCAAAAACAAAGAAAAACTAAGCTACCCAAGCAGATATCCATCAATCAAAAACCAGGAAAAACTTTTCCTCAAATCAAAATAAAAGAGAACCAAAAACAACAACTTTCATTCCCCAGTGGAGTCGCCAATTTGTTGGCCGGATAAATCGTTCTTGCGGACAAGACCAATCTCCCTAGTGTCAGAAGACAATCTAGCAACAAACGAACAACTAAGTTTGTCTTTCTCTAGATATATTCGTTTTACAAATAAATGTTATGAAGGTGTCGATCCTACCTTAGATCCAAATGCTTATTTGCGGTCGCAGTGCTTCCGTTGCATCAATAATCCTTCGTCGCAATAAGGGCCCTTTTGTCACAAGAAAGTATCATCTTCCGTTGATCTGCAATCACAAACAAGAAAATATCAATAGCACCTGTATAACAAATAATTATAAAACATACCTATCATAGTGATCAAGGAATCTATGAAATAAACGATCAAATGACAGCTTATTGAGAAAAACAGAACTTGATTGTATTAATCTTAAAATATACAGAAGAACCTTACAACCTTAGCCTTGATGTTCGAAAGGCCTTCCCGGGGTCCGAAGCAGGAATCTCCTCTACTCTGATAAGTCTCGCACTCTTCCTCTAGAAGCATAAAGAGGTATGTGATCTTTCCTCTCAAAAGCTCAGCAGAAAGAAGTCTAAATTTCAAACAACACTTCAACTCAAAAATCTTCTCCAAAAAAACTTAACCCAAAAGGCTACCCAATGCCTCCTTTTATAGAACAGATGAGGAGGTTAGGATTCCACCATTAAAGGGATAGAACCCTCCTTCAAAGGGATAGGCTCCTCACATCAAGGGATTAGTTCCTTAAAGTGTGGGATACATGCACCTTATCAAAGCGTACTCATCCCCCAAAAATCTCATCCAGAACCTTCTAGAATTGACCAAAATTCAACTTTTTTGGTTTAATTTCGCGCATTTTTTACTTTACAGGGGTACCGCACCTATAACACTGGAAAAATGCGTTCTAGAACGCAGCTTATCTTCACCTTACCTGCGTACCCTAGCTAAAAACGCAGGCAGGCTTCATATTACCTGCGTACCCTGAGTTTCAGAGATTTTTAGGGTTTTTCTTCCAGTTCTGAGGCTTGGAATGAGGAACAAAGGTTGTAAGACTTGCATAGGAGGCATGTATGAGTGTTAATGAGCTCATACAGTCAGCAAAATGTCAAGGTGACAGTTTTCAGTGTAACACATCTAATGATAACACTCTTTTCACACAAGGCATCTCCATCTAAAATTGTGCTGTACCTCATTAATGGCCACTCCTCCATAACAGTGCTGTAGATTTGGTCAAGGTTGACCCAATTAAAGTGATCCAACCCCTTTCACACCAAGGGTGCTTCAATTAAGCTGCCAAGATTTGTCTCTTTCACATTTGGCATTGATTTATTCATCATTAAGGAGAAATATGGACCTCTTTTTCCCTCTTATTCTTTAAACAAAGTAATAAAACAAAAATGAATATTCCAATTAGCTCATGATTAATTGGGAATATTACACATTGGTCTTGGGGATGATGTCTATTTTGACCAGGTCACGGGGGATGATGCCAAAATTGACATATAAAAATCTATTTATAGAATATTTTTTTATAGTGTATGACACTATAATTCATTCATTTGTCACTAAAATAATTTTTTCAGTTCCCTGGCTAAGTATCTATGTCGTTCTTGAATTTTTTTTCTAGAGTCGCGATCAAATATGAAGCTTGCAATATCTAGGACCTGACTTCCTTCACTAGTTGAGATACCTATCTCTCTAAGTGGCAGGTGTCCTCCTATGAGTGATATTGAAGCTAGGGTATAAGGATTAATATCCATGTTGGGAAATATGACCCGAGCTTCCTTCTTGGCCTGCTCTTTCTGTCTAGTTTCTTCTTATGCTTGTTTAAAAACATTTTATTTCACCAGTGTTTCCTCTTCATGTTTCTTTGCTACTTCTTCTTGTTTTATCCTTTCTCCCTCCCACTTCTACTTTTCATATCTTTTTTTTGCCTTTTCTCTTCTTCCATTTTGTCCTTCTATTCTACTTTCATATTTTTTTGTTTCTCTTTATTTTATACCTCTTTCTCCCTTTCCATATTTTGGGTATATTTCTTATGGTTGGAATCCTTACCATTAGATGATTCTATGTTGGTAGGTTCAACACCATTTGTGGGTTGAGAGGTACCAACTCCACATTGTGTATTTACAACCACTACAACATTGTAGAATTTCCTGATATTTTCTTCTTCATCAATGCTTTATGCTTATGTCCATTTTAACTTTAGCTGCTTACGATGAGCCACATCAATGCCTCTAAGATCATATATGTGGAAAATAATCTCACCAAATATAAAGCATTCCAAATTGATGTCTTCAATTTCTTATTATTCATAAATTTTAATGCAGTATGTGCCTACATATATTGGGGAAGTAGGCTATGGTGCCTTCTTTGATCATACTAACATGCCTCTAAGCCCCATTCTCACTTGATACACCAATCCTTGCAATATCACTTTGTTAGTGATGAATAGAGGGAGTTGGTGTGGAAGTTTTCAGGTTCTAAATACTCTAATGTATGTATCATCCAATGGTGTAAACCAATAACCTATATCATGTAATTATTCCTTAGCTTGGTTGGACATACAAGGTAATTCAATGTTGAAGAGAATTTGGAATAAGGGTGATATAAAACCTTCAACTCTTTTTTGGTAAATTTCCTATAACGAGTATCCCATAAGTTCTTGAAATAGATGACTGACAATGTATCTTTTGGGAAAAATTCCATCTCCATCCTAGTAGATAAAACTAACACTTCAAGCATATATCATCTAGCTTATATAATGCCATCTATAATTCATGTTTTTTTCTTGATTCCAAATTATGAGCTTCTTTTACTCTTATCTGAATGAAATATACTAGGATCTATACCCAATTGAACATGCTTTCTTCTTGAGTGAAGATTTATATTAATGGAACCTATGTTTCTTCAAATGTTTCTGCATATGGTTTTCCAGACAATCGACAACACATGGTCACTACCAGCTATCATGATTTCCTAAAAAAATTGGTCATGTAAACACTGACAACTTTGGTTCAAATTTTTCTAGGGTCTTTCCACTAGGTTTTCATGATATACTTGTTGTTTAGGCCAAAAAATTAATACCACTTCGCTGTGAGTGCATCTTGATAGTTAGGAAATTTTTAATATTTTGAAATATAGGGGTATACATATGCTGCTATAACTACATTGTGACTATTTATAATGGTCATGTCTATAAAATTAATGCATTTTACTGTCCACTTGATGGTCTCTGCACATGAGAATATAACGAGATGTTATGAAACTTTATGTAGCCATGATCTCCTGACATTCTCATACACTTCATCATCCTCTTCCTCCCGATGGATTTCATTTCATTCAAAAAAATGATATACCTTGGATGAGGTTATTGACATGGATTTGTTAATGAAGCATGCTATATAAATGTATGTTGGGACTGGAATTATGGAACTTTATTCTTACCTTTCTTCTATAACATCTTCAATAATTTATTTGCCTTCTCTCGTCTTATGTCGGGCCGTATTTTCTTTTGATGATGAAATGGAGAGACACTGCAAGTCTACTATACATGAAATTTCAAATATTATTCATAATGATAAAATATATTATAAAAAAAAAGAAAATTAAGTGCGCGATGGATGGGAGTAGCTCTGTGTGTGACAAGTCAATGCATTGTTGCACAAGGAAGGATTGAAATCTACAAAGAAGCGATGCACCATGGGGAGTGTGCAATATGGGTAAAAATAATAATGGAAAAATTAATGATAGTAGCATTAAGAATGTACACACAATTGCTGCATAGGGTGGAAGAGTAGACTACAAAGGGGATCTGCATTGATGCACACGAGGCCAATAGGTTTGGAAATAATATCATGCCATGACATAAGGAGGGAATGGGCATGTTATGAAAAATTATGGAGCGACATGATCTATAATATTAATCAAATTATAAGGCTTGCACCATTGTAGGAGAGAGGATTGCAAGCTAAAGATGAAGATCACACAGTTGCGTGCAGAGAAAATGCATGTTTCAGGTTGGGATTGTGCCGCAACACAGGGTCTGGTTGAAGTAACATTTCATAGCACAAAGATATGCAAGAGTTTGCACCATTACACAATTAGGAAAAATTGGGTAAGGTAAAGGGTAATGAGGGTTTTGGAATTTGTTAGGAAGAACATTGTGGATTATAGAGTGATTAAGAAGAGTAATAAGGATTTGAATGTGCACACACACACACACACACACACACACACACACACACACACACACACACACACATATATATATAAGTGTAAGGGATAACAAATGGTTGATCTATGAAATGTCACAAAAAATTGTAAATAAGGAAATAATTACAAAGGCAGGGCACCAAGGCCTACTTAATGTGTAGCACGATAGTTTTATCCTTGGTAGTCATGCACAACTCAAGAGAAAAATAACAACACTAATTTGATGCGATGCACCAATGAAAGAAGGATCTCTTGCAACAAATATACAATACGAAAATGACTTGGGGCTATGGCATATATATAACCTTTCACATGTGTGAGGGGAATTAATGCATCGATAATTCCATTGTGCAAGAAAATTTGTGTGAATATTTAAGGCGATGCACTAATGTTGAGAGGATGCACTAGGATACACTAAGAGTATGCACAACAATAACTAGTGAACTTGCATTGCACTGAGTGGTTACACAACACCAACTTACATAACTACATTGCACATAAAAAAATCCATAATTACGATCATATAAAGTCATATTTCGCCAAAATTGCCTTATTTATTAATAGATCTTCAATCGATACAATATTTCACTTCTGCGCACACAACATCAAATTCTGTGCACACAGCTTAGGACAAGGTCTCTGCGCACACAGCCATCAGGAGCGTTTCTACCTAGACCGACCAAAAACTAGATCAAAACATAAGCATATATCGATCTATCTATCATTCATTCATGTCTCTATGTGTCTCTTCTTTAGTCAACTATTGCATATTTAATTCTTTATAAATGCACACATACAATGGTTTGAGACTCATGGTTTTCCCTTTTATGCATTACAATAGTTAAGGGAATTTGACCCACCCCAAAGCCCCTTGATATCTGCGCGCAACGCTTACAACAAAAAACTTATCCCAAATTTATCAAAAGTGCATTACCTGGGGGACTCTACTCTAATAACAATCCTCATGGTTCATCATACATAGATACAAAATTCCCAACCTGTGGAAACCTCTTTAGATAATATTCTCCCATGTAAGAATATTTTTATGCCCCACATGCCAATTGAATCATTTAAGTTTAGGGCGCATATGCCATTTCCAGATTTTCCTCAACCACCCACATTTTGGAGCCATAGAATAAGACGAGAAGATGTAACTATAAATTTACTCTACGGAAATGTCATTTCTTAGAGCTTTCCCATTCCAAGCAATGACATTCGACCCATGCTTGAATGTGATGCTTGCGAAAGAAATGATGTTGACATATGCATCCTATCTTTGTGCCAATGATCCCTCAAGGCCTAGGTCACAAACTCTAATCCAAAAAGGATACAAGTGTAGAGAATCATTTTGAGATCGTAATTGGAATATGAAGCGAATCCCACTAGAATGTATATGTTGGAGGATATTCATTGGTAAAATATGAACCCCTTGTAGCCCATGAATTAGATCCATTCCTATCTCCATGTCCGCACACAAAGAAATATCCCAGTTGAGATTTCCAAGAAACCAAAACTTCATTTTCATGAAAACCCATCCAAATCATGGATCCATTCTTATTTTATTTTTCTCCTTTCTTTATCCGTGACAGGATTGGTTATCATAATAAATATTTTTTAGCAATGTTTTTCTACCATATGCTAGAACCAAATAACACTCGCCATAAATGTTTTATGATCAAAGACCGGCCAAAAATTTCAATATCTTTCAGAACCTCCCTCCCTCCTATTTCTGATGTGTAAGGGACTTTAAAATAACCAAGTGAATCTTATCCTATACCCGAGAACCCAACCATTTAAAATGATAAATGATGGAGTTTATTTTTTTAATAATATTCTTGGGAAGGAGGTATAAATGTATCTAGTATACTGAAATAATTTTTAAAACGGCCACCAACGGATATCCATTTGTGGGTCCAAGTTAGTAAGTGATCCTTAAATTTCTAAATTATCGATTGTCAGTATTTAACAATATATTTGTTTTCTTTCAGATTGAAACCTATATATTTAAAACCCAGATCCAAGTCTATTGTACCAACATATAAAGAAAGTTAATCTTGTTAACTGAAACTTGATCGTTCGAAGACTAAATGAGTTGTGATTTGTGAATATTCATGTGAATACTTGATACTTCTCCAAAGTTTTTTGTGATCAATTGTACATGTTCCCACTAGGATATAAAAACCACTCCAAAAATTAAAACATCATCAACAAAAATTAAATGATAAATAACATATTTTATAGTAACCATAATAGTAGAGAAAAGTCCCAGTCATTTAGCTTCAACTATAATCCTGCTCAGTATGTCCATGACCAAAATAAATAATCATGGGGACAAAGAGAATCCTTGGAAATGTCCACAAAAATCCCCCAAAAAAAGGGAAGGAACCCCATTAATCAACACCACATAGTTATAACACAACCCATAATCCATTCCACCTCATTGGCAGAAAGTCCAATTTTATGCAAGATCAATCTAAGGAAAGTCTAATCTACACAATCATAAGCTTTGTTTAAATCCAAATTTAAGATAATAGCCTCATGTTTACAGGTTTTGATGGAATGGATACATTATTGGTAAATAGCCACCACATCCTGTATCTTCCTATGCTTAAAGAAACCAAATTTCTCTTGAGAAATATGCATAGAGAGATTTTCTTTGATGCAGGTGGCAATGATTTTCAAAATCAACTTATAGGTGATATTACAAAGAGAGATTGGCCTATAATATAGGAAATAGAATATATTAGAGGTCTTAAGAATGAGATTGATAAAGGTGGAATTTAATGAGCTAGAGATATAATGCCCAATCCTGGACTCTTTAGCCATCATCAAAAAATCGTGGCCCATGAGATACAAGAACTGGATAAATAGTTCAATAGTACAACCATTAGACATAGGGAATTTATCCCTAGCAAATGTTTTAATAATGGATTATATTTTAGCCATTGTAATCAACCTGCCCACCACACAGTCATCCTCCTTTGAAAACATACAAGGGTAAGACTGAATATATTCAATATATATTTTTGAGTCAACCCCAAACCTCCCACTAAAAAGTCCCCCAAAGTAGCACACAAATTCCATGTGTAAATCCTTTAAACTAGAAATTTTCCCTTTTCCTTCCAAATTTAGTTCCCAAATGGTATTATCATGTCTCTTTCCAGTGGCATAATTATGGAAGAACTTTGTGTTTTGGTCCTTAACAAAAATCCAAGTCATGTAACTTTTTAATTGCTACAATTCGTCCCGTAGAAATAAGATGCATCCTTTTCAAGCTTCAAGATCTATGAGAAAGTTTTGGTTCTCCTCGAATAAAAAACTAATGAATATCAAATCATTTAGACAAGTGATTTGTTGCTCAATCCAACTTAATTCCTCGCATATAATCCATTATTTCTCTTTATCCATCTACAAAATTCCCTTTTTAATGCCCTCAATTCCCCCCCATCAACCACATCCAAGAACAACCCTCCGAGAATGACATTCCTAGGCATGTCAAACTAATTCATTAAAGTATAGATCCAAGATCCAAGAGTGGTTGAATTTAAAAGGGATCCCTTTCTATGCATATTCCCTTTTCCATTGTAAAATAATTGGGGAATGGTCCGATGACCTGGAAGCGGACACCAAAGATCTTAAATGTCCAAACACCTCCAATAGATTCTCGTGAACCGAAAAATGATCTAGTATTTTTGTAAAAGCACTACGCCCTAGAATTTCCATTCCTCCATGTTGAGGGAATAGGAGGACATATGTCGATGTGGAAGTTCTTGTTGAACAAATTATGAAAATATTGGCCCATAGGGTCTAATTTACCCTATAGACCCCAATATGATTACCAAAAACTGTGATATTTAGGTCCCCTGTCAAGATAAGGGATCTAATCTTTAAAATTCCATAATCATCTAATCTACCTCAAAAAAATGCTTTGGATTTATATGGGGCATATGTGTTTAATAGGTGTAAATGCTCATTTGAACCCCTAATAAAACCAGTCGGGAGAGTGTCTGCAAAGATATGGAATGCCCGAAGCTTAATCATCGAGGGATTCCACAAGGAAACCAAACCACCCGATAGACAATTGGAATTTGTGAAGACAATATGCCAACGTGGGTAGAGATTAAGAAAAAATGAGCATGCCCAATCCCCAGGGACCATCGTTTCTTGAATCAATATAATAGTAGGATGAGTGGTCGACAAAAGATATCAGAGGAAATTTTTTCTATGGATATCCCCTATCTATATTTTAACCCCTATAGAAATTATCTACAAACAAATTATTAAAATAGAAAAATACACAATGGTGAGAACATAAAAATATACAAAGATATTTTCTCTTGGAACCCAAACTAGGAAAACCATATTGATTTTTTATTATATTCTTTTCAATTTTACAATACATTATATACATGTCGAAGCATTCATAAACCCAAATCCATTAACCTTGCATTAGAACATGACCATAGTTCTCTTAAACGACACTATAAAATACCATGGGAAAAACCATTGTGCCCAAAACCATGTGAAAAAACAATGCATGAAACCATGAGTAGGTCCACCTACCATATTTGGGTCTGCTCCCCATCCTTAGGTTCACCCAACTGTTATTTGGTCCACTTGATGTTTTTTCCCGAGGCACTTCCCCAAACCCCATGCAACAGGGCTACCGCCCCCCTGCAAACCTCTGCCTACCTATGACCTTTTTTTGTGCTCAAGACAACGTACCAACACATGGATTTAGTCATGTAAAGAATATCACATACCCAATATGATCCCACTTGTTTTATTTCCACACAGGGAGTGATAGGAATGTATAGTCATTGGTCCAGGGATGCAACACCCATTGTTTCTCTACACCATGAAAACTTCTCAGTTCTCACAAAATTTGTTAATGCATCTGAAATATTCTTCAAAGTGTCCACCTTTACTAACACCACCTTTTTTTCCTCAAACTGTCCCTCACAAAGTGATTCTAAACATCAATGTGCTTTGCCTTTGAATGATAAGTAGTTTTCTCTGCCAATAAAATTTCACTTTGGATGTCACAGTCTATCCTTATAGCTCGTTGTACCAACCCCATACTTTAACACAATATCTGCAACCAAACTGCTTCCTTTCTTGCATGAGTGGCTACCATGTCTACAACCTTTGTAATTGAAAGTGGTGACTACAGACTGTCTCTTGCTCATCCAACTGATTGCTCCTCCAAGTAGGTTAAGCACATACCCACTTGTAGATATTCTCCAATCCAAATATATAGCCCAATATGATTAAAAAAAGACACAAATGTCCACAAATATGTCCAACCCTATTCTTCCATGGTAGCACATAACACAATCACTAGTTCCACAAAAATACCTAAAAAACTACTTCACTGTTGTCCAATGCTCCTTTCTTGGTTTTGACATAAACCTTCTCAATAATCCCACTGCATGTGCAATGTTTAGTCTTGTAAAAATCATTGCATACATAAATCTACAACCTACACTTGCATATGGAACATGAGACATGTGCTCTTCCTCTCCTTGTGTCTTGGGACACTATTAAATAGATAAAGTTACACTTATAGGAATAGAAACCTTCACCGGTTTACTATCCTACGTATTAAAAATCTGCAATATTGTCTTGACATAATTTTTATGGTTTAAATAGTGCTTCCTATTTTCCAAATATCGTTTAATTTCCATGCTCAAAATATACTTTGTAACACCAATATCCTTCATGTCGAATTTGGATGAAAATTGGGTCTTCAAAGCCTGGATAATTACTTTTTCATTTTCAATTAACAACATGTCATCCAAATACAATACCAAATAAATAACACGGTCACCAATTAATTAAAATAGAAACAATGATATGATTTTATTTTGTGAAGCTAAGTCCTCGTATATATGTATCAAAATTTTGATACCACATCCTTGGTGTCTGCTTTAACCCATATAGAGAGCCTTTTAACCAACATACTAATTATTTCTTACGCTTCACTGCAAAGCCTTTTGTTTTCTTCATGTAGATCCCATCTTCTAGATCCCCGTGAAGAAATTTTGTCATCACATCCATCTATTCTACCTCAAAATAAAAAGAAACATCAACAAACACATGTAATATAATAGAAGCTAACTTGGCAACAAGAGAAAAAATGTCACTAAAATCAATTATTGCCACCTGGGAATAACCTTTTGCTACCAACCAAGGTTTTTATTTCTCCACCTTACCTTTTGCATTCATCATCTTCTTAAACACCCATTTTATTCAACTGGGTTTCCTTTCAGCCGATAACTCCACCAGATACCAAGCTTCATTTTTTCCAAGGCTTCCATTTCTTCAACCATGGTTTTTTTCTCGAGTTTTCCATCCTTTGAATCCTTGAAAGTTCTAGTATCATCATCAATAATAGACAAAGAAAAAAATGAACATAAAACATATGGACTATACCTCTCTGGGTGCGTTCTCTCTCAAAATGGGAGTGTGTAACTCTTCCTTTTTAATTCTCGTTCCTCTATAGAGTTTGATTCTTCCTCCTCCATATCAAACTCTATCTTCTCTGGTTTGTTTTCCTTTGCTTGGAATTCATGTTTAATAACATACTTCACTTCTCTAAACACCACATCTCAACTGTACACAACCTTCCTAGTTTCTGGGTTCCAATGCTTGTAACATTTTAAACTATCCTTATACCCAGTAAAGGTGCACCTTTCAAATTTACTCTTCAACTTGGTTATTTTATCCTTTGGAACATGCACATATGTATTGCAACCAAATACCCTAAGATGTGTGAGAGAGAGTTTATTACTAGTCCAAACCTCATGTGGAGTCTTATCCTCCAATACTGATGAAGGTGATCTGTTAAACAGGTGACATGCAATATCCATTCCCTCTTCCCAAAATCCTTGCCCTAATTCGACACCATTGAGTATGCTTATTTCTTTTTCCTTCAACATCCTATTAATTATTTATGCAACTCCATTTTGCTGAGGCATGCATGAAGTAGTATTATTCAATGCTATACCACACTTCTTATAGAACTATTTGAATTCCTTCTTCTAGAACTCTCCACCATTATCTGTCCTCAACACCTTACTCTGTTTGATTTTCCACCAGAGAATTGAATTCTTTAAGTCTTTCAAAGAATTCATATTTTAAGAATATATCCATGTATTCCTAAAGAAGTCATCTATCAATGATACAAAGTACACATATTTATCTAGATATGGAATCAAAATAGGTCCAAATACATCACTGTGCACAAGCTCTAATATCCTTTTCACCCTCTTAGTACCAAAGGTGAAACTCACCCAATTATTCTTCCCATATATAAAATTTTCATAGAAATAAAAATATAGAGAGAAATTAGACATACATTCTACCATACCATTACCATGTAGTGTTTGAAGGCCCTTTTCTCCAACGTGTCCCAATATTTTATTCCACAACATAGCCTTTTCACCAAAGACTAGAATATTTTCTACTCCAATTTCAGGAACACAAAATTGTTTCACCCATCAACAAAAATTCTACCTAGAAGTTTGTACAGAGTTATGATTATAGCTATCCTCATCAATACCAATTCTCCTTGAACCATCTTGCAGGTATATTTCTCAAACATTTTTTTTTGACACCTACAACATCCATAATGCTTACATAAATTAGATTTCTGGCCAACCCAGGTTTGTGCATAACACCAAGAAGTGTTATAATCCTTCCACCTTGAAACTTAAGCTTGAATTTTATACATCCTATAATTATGATCTTTCTATCATATCCTATGGAGACATCACCACCATCATATTTAACATACTCACAGAACCACTCCCTATGGGGAGTCATATGAAAGTATGCACCCAATTCAATCGACCATGTCTCATGATCTACTTGTATACTTGAAGAAGAAGCAAAGTGCACATCCCCACCTTCATCTAAGGTAGTTTTCACCTCTACAAAATGAGTATCATCAGATCCCTTTCCTATATCAGGATTTTTAGATCTAAAATCCTTTTTGTAGTTCCCTTCCTTTTCACATTTCCAACGTACCTTTTTTGGAGATTTAGATTGTAGAAATAACTTGTAATTTGCAAATGCTGATGAATTAATTTTCTTTGTAGTTGAGACTATGGAAAATCATCCATACTCATATTAGTGAAATCACTCCAAGGTGGCTCCAGCTCTGCTATCTCAGCCCTAGAAGGAGGATTTAACATATTTTCCAAGAGTGCATCCCTTGCAAACATCATGTTGATCAAGGGTGCATTTTGGAAGTGTAGTGGTGATCTGTTGCATTATTTTTAGAGCTCCATGGTATAGGTGTCCCATGCACCTATGCCATATATATCTAACATATCAGCCATGAACATGTTCTTCCTTGCTACTCAATGCAATGCATACATCCACCTCTAACTTGTAGATATTTTTAACTTGAACACCATTTTTTTTACTTGTCCAATAGAAAAATGGTTCATATATGACTTCCCTCTACTGAACACCACATCATATCCTCTCTTTTCAAGGATAACTATAGAAAATAGATTTTTCTTCAGACCAGGAACATACATTACATTCTTTAAGTGAATATTGGAGCATGAATCCCTCTCAAAGGTGACAATGCCAATCCATTTGTTACTATACCTTCCATCATCTTCAAGCTCTATGTGTAATTTTAGGTCCTCCTCTAAGCTGCTGAAGATATCCTTATTTATTGTGATATGAAATGAAGCACCATAGTCTAAGTACCATACACTACCTCATACAATACTTTACATGCAAGAAATGAGGGTGAAATCCAACTCGAATTATGATGTGAGAGCATACCCTACTACTATTGTCACAATATTCTTACTGGATTTCTTATGTGGATACTTGATTTCATAATGTCCATAATCATGACAACGAAAGCATTTAATTTTACTAAGATATTTCTTCTTGCCATGGTTTTTGCTCGATTATGCATTTCTTTGCATCTTCTTTCCTTTATCTTTATTTCATTTTCCTGATAAAGAAAAATATTCTTCTTCATCAATTATAGATGTGATGCCATCTCTAGTGTTTCTTCTTCTAACCTCCTCCTACACCAAGTCATACCAAAGTCTCTCCCAATCTAGGAGTTTGTATCTTCCATTAATTGAATTTTGATAGCTTTGCTAAGACTTCAGAATAACAAGGAGTGATGTGCTCACAAGTTTATATGGTGGTGCATTCTCTCCAACTCCTCCAAGTGCATCTCTCACCCAGGGGAATCTGGATAAGCATTGGAGGATAGTTTCATTTTTATTCATTTGAATGTTACCGATTTTATCTTTTAATGCCATATTCTTGGAGTCACTACTGCTTTCGAATAGATTTTTGATAGTTTTCCACATTTCAAAATCAATCTGATTTCCATGCAAATTTGAACGATATGGTCTCTAACTCCCGCCAGAATAATCCTACTAGATTTTGTAGTATCTTTCTTCCACTGAGTTAGCTGTTGTGCATCTGATGCTTCTAGCTTTGGAATATTAGCTTTTGTGTACTCTAATAAGCCATTATCATCCAGCACAACTTCCATTCTATATTTACAAGCATATAAATGTGAAGTTACCTCCAATTCATACTCAAGCCTCAATCCACTGAAAAATAATTTTCCCGAACTAAAAAAATTCCTTCACCACAAACCATGATGTTTGAAATTTCTTTGAGAGATGATCAAGAACCTGGTTTCTATGTAGTTTTCAATAGATTTGATACCATGTAGAAATGAATTGAAATTTGTAGCTTCTAATGAATTGAGAGTGAAATCAATTGACACAAATTTCTTCTACTAAATTCTATGGAAGGAAATCTGACAATAGAAACACATGCAATAATTCAATCATAAAGAACATAGTTTTTACTGGGGAACCCAACTGGGAAAAACACCTCCTCTATTTGTATTATATCAGATGAGAAAAAATGATGTATTATAATGAAAAATTCAATGTTTTAATCTCAATATGCACTGCAACTATGATCTCATCTTGAGTATGCTTTGGGAAATACTTAGCCCAAAATAGGCCTCCTACTTCCTCCTATTTCCTTACACAATTCCTACTCATAAATAATAGGGAAGCTCCTATTTCCTTGCACAAATCACAAGAGAAATGACTCACCTATTACATGAAAACACTTTACACTCATTAATATACAATAATGATTAAAATTATGCCTTTTTCCTCCACTCCACTAGGAAATTTGAATTGCATGCATGACTAGGGATGTTTTCAGTAAATTGAATAGTTAACTGAGAGATAAATGAGTTAACAACAATTATAACTTATCAAATAAACTCATACTGATTCTATTCTAGAATAGAGCTTAGATAACTGACTTTCACTAAATATAACTCCACTAGATAACTATATCTTAGCAATCAACTCATGCACAACTATACTTCTTTCCTACAAACTCAAATTAACTAACTTAACTGAGTTACTTGGCCATGCTACTCTTACTATCTAACAACTCATCACACTAAAGTGGAAATTCAAAATTCTCCATTTGAAAAAGAGACAAGTCAAATGAAGCCTTTTCTTGCGACAATTTAACATAGATATCCCTCTAGATTTAGATCTACCACTTGAGGATTTATTTCTATTTTTGTTCTGGGATCGTCCTCTTATAGATAAGGAATCTCCATACTTTTCTGTCTCATCTCCTTCGACAACAAGAATGAAGCTATTTCATCAAATTTCAAGGTAGTTGTATTGATACCTATAACAACTACCAGACTATCCCATGAGTCTAGTATAGAACAAAAAAAATTGATGCACTTATTTTCATCTAAAATTTTAATATCAATAGATAATAATTGACTTATCATTATATTAAAGGCATTCATATGTTCTATAACCGAGTCTCCATCCCTCATCCTCAGGTTATACAACTTTTTCCACAGGAATAATTTATTCACCTAAGACTTAGATTGATATAAATTCCCTAATGTGTCCCAAAAATACTTGGTCGTAGCTTCCCTTGATACATTCAACAATACTGAATTTGAGAGACACAATATTATTTTTCTCTTCTCCTTCTGATGTAACTTTTCCTAGTCTTCTGTCGACATTCCTTTTGGTGCCATACTTGGATCTACAACGATCCACTGATCTTTCTCACGATTTTTAGATCTAAAATAATTTTTTTAGTGCACTTCTTTTTCACATTTCCAACATACCTTTTTGGAGATTTAGATTGTAGAAATAACTTGTAATTTGCAACTGCTAATGAATTAATTTTCTTTGTAGTTGAGACTATGGAAAATTCTCCACACATATATGAGTGAACTCACTCTAAGGTGTCTCTAGCTCTTCTATCTCAACCCTAGAAGGAGGATTTAACATATTTTCGAAGAGTGCATCCCTTGCAAACATCATGTTGATCAAGGGTAAATTTTGGAAGTGTAGTGGTGATTTGTTGCATTATTTTCAAAGCTCCATGGTATAGATGTCCCATGCACCTATGCCATAACTCTCTAACATATCGACCCTAAACATGTTCTTCCTTGCTACTCAATGTAGTGCATGCATCCACCTATAGCTTGTAGATATTTTTAACACGAACACCAAATTTTTTTACTTGTCCAATAGAAAAATGGTTCATATATGCCTTCCCTCTACTGAACACCACGACATATCCTCTCTTTTCAAAGATATTTATATAAACTAGATTTTTATCAAGACCAAGAACACACATTACATTCTTTAGGTGAATATGGGAGCATTACTCCCTCTCAAAGGTGATAGTGCCAATCCCTTTGGTACTATACCTTCCATCATCTTCAAGCTCTATGTGTAATTTTAGGTCCTTCTCCTCTAAGTTGCTGAAGAAATCCTTATTCCATGTCATATGAAATGAAGCACCAGAGTCTAAGTACCATACACTACCTCGTACAATACTTTCCATGCAATAAATGAGGGTGAAATCTAACTCGAATTGTGATGTGAGAAAATATCCTACTGCTATTGTTGCAGTCTTCTTACTAAATTTCTTATGTGGATACTTGGTTGCATAATGTCCATAATCAAGGAAACGAAAGCATTTAATTTTACTAATTTATTTATTCTTGCCATGCTTTTGGCTAGATTCTGCATTTCTTTGGGCCTTCTTGCCATTGTATTTATTTCCTTTTCCTGCTAAAGAAATTTTTTCTTCCTCATCAATTCTAGATGTGATGCCATCTCTAGTGTTTCTTCTTCTCATCTCCTCCTAAACCAAGTCAGACCAATGTCTCTCCCAATCAAGGATTTTGTCTCTTCAATTAAATGAATCTTGATAGCTTTTCCATGACTTCGGAAGGCCAAGGAGTGATAAGCTCAGAAGTTTAGATGGTGGCACATTCTATCCAACTCCTCCAAGTTCATCTCTCACCCAAGTGAATTTGGATATGTATTGGAAAATAGTTTCATTTTTGTTCATTCGAATGTTCCTAAGTATATCTTTTGATGCCATCTTCTTGGATTCAATATTGCTTTTGAATAGGTTTTTGATAGTTTTCCACATTGCAAAATCAGTTTCGTTTCCATGCAAATTCGAAACCATATGATCTATGACTTCCTCCAGAATAATCCTCCTGGGTTTTGTAGTATCTTTCTTCCACCGAGTTAGTTGTTTCACATCTTATGCTACTAGTTTGGAATATCAAATTTTGTGTACTCTAATAAGCCATTATCATCCAACAAAACTTCCATTATATATTTATAATCATAGAAATTATAAGTTCCCTCCAATGCATACTCAAGCCTCAATCCATTGAAAGACTTTGTTCCTGAACTAAAAAAATTCCTTCACCAAAAACCATGATATTCAAAATTTCTTTGAGAGATGACCAAGAACATTTTTTCTATATAGTTTTAAATGAATTTGATACCATGTAGAAATAACTCAAAATTTGTAGCTGCTAATGAATTGAGATTGAAATCAATAGACACAAATTTCTACTAAATTCTATGGAATGAAAACTGACAATAGAAACACATGCAATAATTCAATCACAAAGAATGAATTTTTTACTGGGGAACCCAACTGAGAAAATCCCCTCTATTTGTATAGTATCAGATGATAAAAATGATGTATTATAATAACAAATTCAATGTTTGAAGCTTAATATGCACTACAATTTTGATCTCCTATTGATTCTACATTGGACAATATTTAGCTCAAAATAGGCCTCCTAATTCCTCCTATTTCCTTACACTGTTGGGTGTGTCTTATATTCTTTCCACGACTAGTCCCACGCACTGTACGTTGCGCCGAGTGCAGCAGGGGGGTCACAGGGGGGGCGGCAGTGCCCCGACGAATTTTTTTTTGCTGTGTGGTCCCACTCATAGGCGGACCCACCCATGTTTTGTGCATGAGTTTGCACATGGTTTTTTGGGGTACGATGGTTTTCGACCCCTGGTTTTTTGTAGATCCGGTCAAGGGAACTATGGTTATGTTCTAATCCAGGGTTAATGGATTGGGGTTTATGTATGCTTTGGCATGTATATATATGTGTTGTAACACTAAAAGGAACATAATGAAAAATCAAGCTGGTCGTCCCGATTTGGGATCCAGGGGAAAATATCTATGTTTATCTGTTTTATGTTTTATGCTCTCGCTATTGTTTATTTTCTGTTATAATATTCGTGTGTAGATAATTTCTGTTCAAGGTTAAAACCTACATTTTGTATCAGAGTTGTTTCAGATTCAAGGGGACGCTTTTGCTGCTGAGGGTTTTTTGCTCGGGCCTGAGGTAGACTCTATTAAGTGGGAGATCTGCGGGATCAATTCTTGCGGTGAAAGAAGATGGCGAGTGGTGGGAAGATAAAGATCAAGAAATTTAATGATCAGAGTTTTGAGTTGTGGAAGCTCAAGATGTAGGATCTGCTGGTGGATAAAGACCAGTGGATCGCGGTAGATCCAGGTACTAAACCAACAACAATGTTAGATGAAGACTGGAAGAAACTGGATCAGAAGGCTAAGAGCACAATACGGTTGTGTGTCTAAGATTAAGTATTGTTGAATGTATCTAGGGAAGCTACGGCGAAGAATTTGTGGGAAAAACTTGGGACTTTGTACCAATCTAAGTCTCTGGTGAATAAGTTGTTCCTGCGGAAAAATTTAGTATAACTTTGAGGGATGAAGGATGGAGACTCGGTCGAGCATACGAACGCCTTCCAATACGTGGTAAGTGGAGACATCATCTGTTGATATTAAAATCTCGGATGAAGATAAGTGCATCATTTTGTTGTATTTCTCTACCGGACTCGTGGGACGGTCACAGATTTATTGAAAATAGGTCGCAATATAACTACCTTGAATTTTGCTGACATTGTCTCAGCCTTGTTGTTGGAGGAAATGAGACGAAGAAATATGGAGGGTCAGAATGGAGATTCCTTATCTATATGAGGAAGGTCCCAGAACAGAAACAAGAATAAGGTTTCGAGTGGGAGATCTAAATCTCCTGGAAAGTTTGTAAAGGTGTGCTGGAAATGCAGAAAGGAAGGGCACTACAAAAATGACTGCAAATCTAAAGCTCCTGAGAAAGGAAAGGGATGTGATGATGCTCCTTCTGCAGAGGTAAAAACCACCCTGGATGAAGGTGGGGATGTGTATTTGGCTTCTTCTTCAAATACACATGTAGATCATGAGTCATGGTTGATTGACTCAGGTGCATCCTTTCACTTCACTCCCCATAGGGAGTGGTTCTGCGAGTATGAGTAATATGATGGTGGTGATGTCTTCCTAGGGGATGATAGGAAGGCCAGAATCATCGAACATGGAAAGTTCAAGCTGAAGCTACAAGGTGGAAGGATTAGAACACTTCCTAGTGTTCTGCATATTCCTGCATTGGCCAGAAATCGTATTTCTGTAAGCAAGATGGATGATGCGAGTGTAAAAACAGTGTTCGAGAAAGATGCCTACAAGATGGTTCGGGGAGCACTGGTATTAATGCGGGGAGTTCGGACTGGAACTCTGTACAAGCTACAAGGTAGCACTGTTATTGATGGGTGTAATAGTTCTGTGGTTCCTGAAAGTGGGACGGAAAGTCTAGCTGTCTCTGGAGAAAAGACCATGCTATGGCATCAAAGGCTTGAACATATTGGAGAGAAGGGCCTTCGGATACTGCATAGAGATGGTATGGTAGAAGGTATGTCTAATTGTTCTCTGGATTTCGATTTCTGTGAACATTGTGTATATGGGAAGCAGAATCGGGTGAGTTTTCCTTATGGTGCTAAGAGGGCAAACAAGATATTAGAACTTGTGCACAGTTATGTGTTTGGACCTGTGTCAGTTCCATCACTGGGAAAGTCTGTGTACTATGTTTCATTCATAGATGACTTCTCAAGGAATACATGGATATATTTCTTGAGGAAGAAATCTAAAGTCTTTGACAAATTTAAAGAATTTAAGGCACTAGTGGAAAACCAGACAGAGAAGAAGATAAAGACACTGAGGACAGATAATGGTGGGGAGTTCTGCAAGAAGGAATTTGAAGAGTTCTGTAAGAAGTGTGGTATAGCACGACAGAAGACTAATCCATACACACCTCAGAAAAACAGAGTTACAAAAAGAATGAACAGAACGCTGATGGAAAAGGCAAGAAGTATTCTCAGTGGTACCGGGCTAGGACAAGAATTCTGGGCAGAGGCAGTGGAGACTGCATGTTACTTAGTTAATAGATCTCCTTCATCAGCGTTGGAGGATAAGACTCCACATGAGGTATGGATTGGTAAGAAACCCTCTCTTTCACATCTAAGGGTATTTGGATGTGATGCATATGTACATGTTCCAAAGGAGAAAAGGACCAAGTTGGATAATAAATTTGAAACTTGGTGCATCTTTATTGGGTATAAGGATGGTTTAAAGGGTTACAAGCTTTGGAACACAGAAACAAGGAAGGTTGTGTACAGCTGAGATGTGGTGTTTAGAGAGGTGAAAGATATTGTTACACATGAAGTCCTACCAAAGGAACCTGAGAAGATAGAGTTTGAGCTAAAGGAGTATGAATCAGACTCTACAACAGAAGAAGATTCAGAAGAGGAAGAGCCACAAACTGGCTTTGAGAAGATGGGTTCGAGAAAAGAAGGAAACCGAAGGTATAGTCCATGCAGCACATTGGGGTTTTGCCCTTAACTATAGCGATGATGATCCCGGAAGTACATCGGGGGAGGTGTGTAGATTCAAAGGATGGAAAACTCTGGAAGGAGTCCATGGTTGATGAAATGGCATCCTTGCATAAAAATGAGGCATGGGATTTGGTGGAGTTGTCGGCTGGAAGGAAGCCCATCGGGAGAAAATGGGTGTTTAAGAAGAAGAAGAATGTAGAATGCAAGGTGGAGAAATACAAAGCTCGGTTGGTAGCAAAAGGTTATTCCCAGGTGCCGGGAATTGATTTTGGTGATATTTTTTCTCCTGTTGCCAAAGTTACTTCTATTAGATTACTTTTATCTGTTGCTGCTACATTTGATTTTGAGATAGAACAGATCGATGTAAAGATAACATTTCTTCACAGGGATCTAGAAGAGGAGATCTACATGAAGAAACCTGAAGGCTTTATGGTGAAGGGTAAGAAAGAACTGGTGTGCAGGTTGAAGAAGTCGCTGTATGGGTTAAAACAATCACCAAGGATGTGGTATAAAAAATTTGATACCTATATATAGGGACTTGGCTTCACTAGAAGCAAGGAGGATCACTGTGTTTATTTTAAATTAATTGGTGATCGTGTTATTTATTTGGTCTTGTATGTGGATGATATGTTGTTGATTGGAAATGACAAAGAAATTATCCAAGATTTGAAGACCCAACTGTTCTCCAAATTCGATATGAAGGATCTTGGTGCTGCAAACTATATTTTGGGCATGGAAATTAAGAGAGATTGGGCAAAGAGGAAGCTCTGGTTAAACCAGAGGAAGTATGTTGAGACTATATTCAGAGGTTTAATATGTAGGATAGTAAACCGGTGAATGTTCCTATTCATGTAGGTGTAAAGCTGTCTGTTGAATAGTGTCCCAAGACACAAGAAGAAGAGGAGGATATGTCCCATGTTCCATATGAAAGTGCAGTGGGTAGCCTAATGTATGCAATGGTCTGTACTAGACCAGACATTGCACATGCAGTGGGAGTATTGAGCAGGTTTATGTCAAACCCAGGGAAGGAGCATTGGACAGTAGTGAAGCGGGTTTTCATATATTTACGTGGCACTAGTGATTATGGCTTGTGCTACCAGGGAAGACCAGGATTGGAAAGAATGTTGGACATTCGTGGTTTTGTTGATGCAGACTGGGCTGGAGATCTGGACCAAAGAAGATCTACAAGTGGGTATGTGTTTAGCCTATTTGGAGGCGCAGTCGGTTGGATGAGTAAAAGACAGTCTGTAGTGGCTCTTTCAACTACAGAGGCAGAATACATAGCAGCCACTCATGCAAGCAAGGAAGCATTTTGGTTGCAGAGATTGTGTTCAAGTATGGGGTTGGTACAACAAGCTATAAGGATAGACTGTGATAGCCAAAGTGCAATTTTCTTGGCTAAGAACCCTGCTTATCATTCAAAGACAAAGCACAATGATGTTCAATATCACTTTGTTAGAGATATGGTTGAAGCTAAAAGGGTGTTGCTGGTAAAGGTGGACACTTTGAAGAATGTTGCAGATGCATTGACGAAGTCTGTAAGCACTCAGAAGTTATCTTGGTGTAGAGAAACAGTGGGTGTTGAAGAATTGGCCAAATGACTAAGCTCTCTTGTGGCCCCCTGTGGAAAGAAAACAACAAGTAGGAGAATGTTGGGTGTGTGTTATATTATTTCCATGACTAGCCCCACGTGCTGTACGTTGTGCCGGGCATAGCAGGGGGGTCACAAGTGGGGCGGCAGCCCCCCCTGTCGGGGTCTGGGGCAGTGCCCCGACGAATGTTTTTTTGGTTTGCGGTCCCACTCATAGGCGGACCCACCCATGTTTTGTGCATGAGTTTGCACATGGTTTTTTGGGGTACGATGGTTTTCGACCCCTGGTATTTTTTAGATCCGGTCAAGGGAACTACGGTTATGTTCTAATCCAGGGTTAATGGATTAGGGTTTATGTATGCTTCGGCATGTATATATATGTGTTGTAACAATAAAAGGAACATAATGAAAAATCAAGCTGGTCGTTCCGATTTGGGATCTAGGGGAAAATCTCTGCGTTTATCTGTTTTATGTTTTATGCTCTCACTATTGTTTATTTTCTGTTATAAGATTCATGTGTAGATAATTTTTTTTAGGGTTAAAACCTACATACACAGTTCTTGCTTGCAAAGAATAGGGAAGCTCATATTTCCTTGCACAAATACCAAGAGAAATGACTCACCTACTACTTGAAAACATTGTACACTCACTAGTATACAATAATGATTACAATTATGATTTTTCCCTCCACTCCGCCAGGCAAGTAGAATTGCATGCATGACTAGGGATGTTTTTAGTAAATTGAATAGTTAACTGAGGGATCAGTGAGCTAACAACAGTTACAACTAGTCAAATAAACTCATACTGACTCTATTCTATACTAGAGCTTAGATAACTGACTTTCACTAAATATAACTCTACTAGATAGTTAGATCTTAGTAATCAACTCATGCACAACTCTACTTGTTTCCCACAAACTCAAATTGACTAACTTAAATGAGTTAATTGGCCATGTTACTCTTACTAACTATCTAACAACTCATCCCGCTAAAGTGGAAGTTCAAAATTCTACATTTGACTAAGAGACAAGTCAAATGAAGCCTTTTCTTGCTACAATTTAACATAGATCTCCCTCTAGATTTAGATCTACCACTTGATAATTTATTTCTATTTTCATTAGGGATCATCCTCTTATAGATAAGGCATCTCCATCTGGCTCTCCATAATTTTCTGTCTCATATCTTTCAACAACATGAATGAAACTATTTCTTCTAATTTCAAGGTAGTTGTATTGCTACCTATTGCAATGACAAGACTATCCCACAAGTCTAGTATAGAACAAAAAAAAATTGATGCACTTATTTTCATCTGAAATTTTAATATCAATAGATAATAAATGACTTATAATTGTACTAAAGGCATTCAAATGCTCTGTCACCGAGTTTCCATCCTTCAACCTTAGGCTATACAACTTTTTCCACAAGAAAAATTGATTCACCTAAGACTTAGATTGATATAAATTCCCTAACGTGTCCCACAAATACTTTGTTGTAGCTTCCCCTAATACATTCAACAATACTGAATCTGAGAGGCATAGTATTATTTTTCTCTTCTCCTTCTGATCTAACTTTCCCTAGTCTTCTGTTGACATTCCTTTTGGTGCCATATTTGGATTTAAAATGATCTACTAACATTTTTCCACCGACTTATCCTCCATCTTGAGCTTCCACAACTCAAAACTTTGGCCATTTAATTTCTTGGTCTCTATATTTACACTGTTCATCATATTATTTCACAATAAAAATTGATCCCACATATCTCCCACTGTAGCAGGGTTTACCATAGGCTTGAGAAAAACCCCTCAACAACAAAGACATTCCCTTGATGTTGAAACTACTTTGATACTAAATGTAGGTTTTAATCCCATACAAAAATTACTTGCAAAAAAATTCTTAAAAAAAAAAGACAATGTTGAGAACATAAAAATATACATAAATATTTTCTCTGGGAACCTGAACTGAGGAAACGATATTAATTTTTCATTACATAATTTTCAATGTTACAATACATTATATACATGATAAAGCATTCATAAACCCCAATCCATTAACCCTAAATTAGAGCATAAATATAGTTCCCTTACCCGTATCTACAAAATACGATGGGAAAAAAACATTGTGCCCAAACCATGCACAAAACCATGGATAGGTCCTCCCACCATATTTGGGTCCACCCCCATCATTGGGTCTACCAAAATATTATTGGTTCGACATAAAATATTTTTCCCTGCGGTGTTGCCCCGGACCCCGTGCAGGGGGACTACCTCCCCCTTGCAAACCCCCTGATAGGGGGGAAACACTACGTCTAGCACAACATAACAACACATGGAGCTAATCGTAGAAAGAATATAACACATACCCAACACCATAAACCCCTAATATTGAGGGACACAATAACGATGGAGCCCAACATGTAATGAACGATCGATCTCTAAGGGCTTAGGATTCACATTTAGGGAGGATAGAATCCTCATTGATCTCAAGATTTTATAAAAAATAATTCATGATAATAGATCCAAACACACTATCATAAAGGGTCATGTTGGTGTGTCGACGATGATTTTAGTGGATAGTCACATTTTTTCACAAAATTAGGGCTAATCCTAATGTGCGATGGAAAATGAGAAGAAGAATGGATGGTAAGCGACATAATTTCCAATTCTAGTGATTTGTGCAGAAAATAAAAGTCACTGCGCATTGAATTAGTGGGGGAGAGTGAGGCCAAAATAGTCCAAAAATGGATATCAGGGGAAAGATCATTTAATAGATATTTCACGGAGAAGAGTGGGGCTAGAGAGTCCATGAATTAATTTGCACAATCCAATGCTTTGAAGGGTCGTCTAAGCCTTTATCCCTAAATAATTAAAGGACTACTGGTGGAGAGTCGAAGTGAATGAATCATAAATCCAAATCATAGGGTTAAATAAAGGGGGGGAGTGTCGATGCGAAAAGGAGGGAGGGCGTGGGATCACCATGTACATCGAAATAATTATTAGTAGGATCCTTCAGAAAAGAGTGATTAGGAACAAAAGGGGTGTTGGGATAATCAATAGTACCTAACGGAGCATCTAGTGTAGTCGAGTTGCTAATATCCAGTTCCTTTCCACTAGTTTACGTATAGGAGTAGGACTTCCCGTAACCACGATGTCTCCTGCTCCACATAGGAGTAGAATTAACTTCAAATATTTGCAGACATCTAGAAAATAGATGCCCGATCTGATGAAAAGTGAGTAATATGAAAGGATTCCCAAAAATTCGACACGTTTGTGGTGGTATGACTCTCCCCAAACAAGATCTATCTTAGTTGGGAGACCTACAAAAAATTAGGCTCCACAAGGAGCCATGCAACCCGCTTGTCCAAACTGCTAAAAGATGTGTCCTTAACATATATAAACTTTCCAATAAAGTTACCGATTTCAAAAAATGCCTTATTCGACCAGCTGCAGGGGAATACTTTAGAGAACCCATTAAAGCCTTAGACTCGGAATATCCAATACAGGGTTAAAATCGACGAACTAGTGCCATATATATAGAACAATATGTTTGTGAATCCATGGGGAAAGCATGATCTTCTTAGCATCCGATTTATTTAAGAAATAAAATTTAAACCCTCTGTTTAAGAGCAAACTAACCTTGGGTCTATTTTAGAATCAAGAACCAATTTTCCTCCACCCATTTCTTCATGGCTTCCTTGTCCATCTGACCGAATTCCCAGCGGATTACTAAAGTACAATGTTGTAGCCCAAAGATGTGATCCCAATAAATATCACGATCGAAAATCAATTAATTAATCTCCTCAGAAGTGTGGGAAGGATTTTTTTGAGGTGTATGATGACCAATGTATGTGTTTTGATATCCTGTATCTTGTCTATAAGCATTCTGTGTCTCACCAATATCCTTAGTGTTTTGGAGTGATGATATAATATGAGTCTGGGAAGCGAGGGGGCGCAAAGATTTCATATGTGGAAAACACTTGTAGTGGGCCTACGCCTCCATCTTGACACATATGAGTTACTTCCGTATATGAGGATAAGTGGCATTGCATCTTGGCGCCACTCGAAAATGGTGAATTCTTTAAAAAAACACCAAAAAAAGGCAAGTACTGGATATATTAGCATAAAAACAGGCCGCACAATACCCAATCCAACTGTCACAACCAGAGAAAAGAAAGAATGTGGAAAATTTGGAGGTTAAAAGTATGGGAACCTCCATTCACCAAAAATACAAACAATATAACCACCCACCTATCCTCCATAAATAAATACACAATTAAAACAAGATGGGCTGCGAAGCAACTAGTCCCTGCTAACAAAAGAAAATAGGACTAATAAGTATCAATTCATTCACTGCAAGGCAGATATTTTTGTTTGATGTATGATATTTTATGCATTACCTTCTATGATAACTTCTAAATAATATTTTGGAATTTAGACAATTCAAGAATAGGGCATGCCATAGGTCGGGGTCATTCGTTGTCTCTAAGACACACATAACAGAAATAAATTTTATGTGTCGCCTACATTGTCAAGAGGTTGGGTGGGAGTTAGATATTCTCACCATAATTTGACCATGTGACTTGTTACAACAGGTGACCTCTGAATAGTGACCCACCAGAGTCAGTGGTCAGATATCAACTCCGCTTTGTAGCGCTTAACACCGGAAACCAACTATCACCGGAAACCAACTATGTTGTCACTCCTACGACCTCTCCATCTTCCCATTGAGTCTGTTGACTTCATTCGGTCTACTGTAGAACCACGTTGTTAAGTCCCCTATCCTGATTACCTACTTACTCTCACAATGCCTAAAGGGTGTGGACGCTATTGGAATTATAATTGCAACAAGCCAAAATTGAACAAAGCAGAGCAACATATTTGCTTAAATTTTTGGACAACAACTTGCCATCTTAACTTCAAACTGGATAGCATTGCATAGTTGGGGTTTAATTTATGCTTGTGCTTGCACATTAATTTTTTTTAATTTTTTAATAAAAAGTCAGAAAAATAATAAATTAAATTAAATTAAAATAAAAATAAAAGGAAAAAGACTTGTCACCAGAACCTTACATGCATTTTAGGTGTCAGAGCTATTGAAAAAGTCATTGATATTTCATGGTTTTCCTCCTTATTTGACATAATTTCAAAAATAATTTAGTAGTGTATGCTAATCTTATAATAACGTACTTAAAAATATAACCTTATTATCTTGAGAATGTAAAAAAATGAAAGGTGGGATAAATTAAAGATAAATTCAATTAATTACATGTAATAACATGTCGTTCTTGATATTTGTTTTAGATTTTTTTAAATGGAAATTAAATTAAAATAATTCCAGCTCAAAGTCGATGGTTAAATTATACCTATTCCCAAATTAATGTAGTTCAAATTTTTTATGATGCAGCCATAGGCCACAAATATTCAATTGTGCAAAGTTAGAGGAATTAACCCCACATTAACCCACATTATTCTCTGAGGTTCACCTTTTAATTGCTAATGATGCATGGAAGCTATCCATTAATGGCTCTCGGTTTTTAACTCCTTAATATAAAATTTTACCTTTAAACCTTTCCACGACTTCACCTTACCTTATCTCATGCACAACTTCCACTTTAACCAAACCTAGTTACCATGGTTCTAGGTCCTACATAATTCCTTTATACACACACAATGGATATAACATACATATTTTATGCAATCAACATTGCATACCTTTAAAACAAAACTCATGTAAACCCAAACCTTTTTATATATACGCAGAAAATTCTACTATAGGGTCCACCATAGCTTCATTGTAATCGCTTGATCGCAAGTTTAAACACTTTACCATATATAGTTAAACTCTAGGATCAACGATGAGCGCCTATGCACTGTTGTGACACATGGATCCTTCCATCACATTACAACTTCCATCCTTTCCACGTCGCATCACAATCAAAACCATTTTCCTTGCAAACTCTTTAAGGCTAAAACTTAATTCTTGTGAAGTGCACTATTGCATAGTACTGACACATCGCATCTCTCATCGCATCGCAATTATCAGAATTTACCGCATCACAAGTTATCCTTCTTACCTTGTGAAATCCTTCACGCTATCTATTGTATTTTTCGAAGTGCGAAATCGTGACTCGCTGTCCACCATTGATCTGTTCCTCTTTTACCTCTGATCTAATCACGACCGTCCATTCATCTCTGTAGAAATATCTAAGTGTTCTTTGCCTTTGTTGGTTTCTCTACTTTATGTCGCTCTACAATTCTGCAATATAGTCTCCTCTATGCTAATCTTCATTTACTCGTTCAAATTTCTCCAATGCAAATCTCTATTGAGTGTTTCCTCTGTTTATTTAACATCATTTCGAACTTGAATACAAAACATTCTTTATATTATTCTACTTCTTCCAGACATAGTGATTTTCTCTTTACTCGAGCTGTACACGCATCTATTTATTCCCGACTGGAATCACGTAGATTCTACCCAGCCGTAAGTATTTTATTACTCAGAAAGACTTTAAGCATTCCATTTGAATTCATTCATCATGGTTTATCACATAAAACCATAAATTCAAAGTTATGGATCACTCAACACGTAAAAGGAATAACACACACATTCACAATGAATTCAATTTACTCATTCATTAAACAACTGTACATATACAAATAAAAAATTGTTTTACAATCTAGATTTGGCCTGATATGCTTTTACTTGGCCCTTTTCTCTTTCTTTCTATCTATGCCCGTAGGCTTACAATCAAACCTCCTATCTAAGAATGTTGATATTTTTTCTACTGTTTGTGCCTTTGAGGCTTTACAAATTTACACAAAAGGTTTTGTAACCAATTTTGGTTCATATCCATAGGTTTCTCAACAAAATCCTAAAAATCTTCTAAGTCCTTAATTAGTTCCTAAAATCTCTTCTTTATCCCTTGAGGATCTCAACATTCAACTAAATCCTAAAGATCCTCCATAAATCCATAAAATCATGAACTACTTTCTAGTCTAAGATTTACAATATTTCAGAATATCTCAAACCACACCAATCACTCATCAATCACTCATGTTCTCCTACATTCAAGAACATTTATAAATATGCCTCTCAATAATTAATTAAACCCTATTCTAAATGTCTCACATAAATAAATCAAAATATTTAAAATTACATTAATTAAACACTTAGGAAAACCACACTTTTGAAAAACACAAGACCCCCTAGATTCTACTAAATATACAAAATTTTGGAACCATGATGCTCCTGCATCAGACTCCCACAGTAGAAAATAATCATGATCTCCAGATCATGTGCTTCCAATATTTGTCCTCTTGGATCCCATACTTTGTTCTGTAATCTATCTTTGGCTGCTGCTGTTGTTTGTTGCTATTCTCTAGGTCTCCACACTTTATGTTGCATTGACCCACTGGCTATGCTCTCACACTCTGCTGGTGTCTTTCTCTTATTGCTGCTTGGATTTCTTGTATTTTTCTTCTTCTGAGGCACCTTCATCATCAATCTTATTATTATTTCAATCTCTATGTTCAGTTTATCTTCTGACTAGTACTCTCTCTGCCCATTGTTGTTGCACTTAGTCCACTCATCTTCAAACTGTTGTTTGTTATCTTCTAAAAGTTGTTGGATTCTTACTACCGCCCTTACATCCTTACACTCTTGTTTATTTTTACTTCTATCTCATCTCCAAACACATCATCAATATGCTATTCATCAATTCCAACATATTTTCCTTCCTCTTTCTTGACAACTTTGAGTGATTGTCCTTCACTTCCTTGACTGATTCAGACAGTCAGTTTAGCTTCTTCAAGCACATTATCTTCATGCTTTACATATTCCTCATCATTATGTCTTACTTGGAAACTTCCAATCTTCTTCAGTTCTAAAACTAACTCTCCTTCAACTTGAAACATGTTTGTCTCATCTTCATCAGAACCTGTAATCATAAAAAAATTATCAAAATTAAAAATATAAGGCCTCATTTCCTTTCCCTTCTTTGGAAGCATCTCAATATGTTTCTATGAGTTTTCCTCTAACTCCTTTGTCAACACATCAATATGCTAATTTAAATTCTCCAAAGAACTCACGAGACTGTCAACTAGTCTCTCCTCCATATCATCTGTTTCAAGGATGTCTCCCTACTCTGGTTCACAATAATGAACTCCTTCCTCTGAAATGTCAATTTGCTGAACTCTGACTACCATTCTCTCTTATTTATGAGTGTCATTAATGAAAATTTATTTTTTTTCCTTCTTCAGAAATTTATCCTAAGTATATATCCTCTTCTTTTCCAAATTTATTCTTTGAAGGTCTAACTTTCTATATATCTCAACAATTTCAATTGGAATATAATTTGGAAACTTTACTTAGTTTTCAGTACCTTCACTTGTTGTTGACCAATCATCATATGACCCTTCTTCCTCTGCTAAATCTACACACATGTCTAAATCATCATGCTTAAAAATTCCAAACTCATTAGGCCCAGTAAATACCTTTTCTTCATCTTCCTATCTTAACTCATATCTGCTATTCCAATATTCACTGTTACCAGCTCCAATATTCTGCTGCATATTTATATTTCGTTTATGAGATCTTGTTATCTCAGTCCTAATCTAAACATATTTCAGATTCTTCTCCTTCTTCTTAACAAAATCTTGAGTTTCTTCATCATCCTGTGATGTACCTGCAATCATACACAAATCATTAGTTTTAAAAATACAAGAACTTTTGATCCCGTTTGATGCTTCAGGAACCAATCCTACACAATGTATTTTCTGGATTTCAATAGATCCTCTTTGTTGTGACTCAAATCCTTTGAGTCTCTCCTTCTCCAATAAGTCAATATGTATCTTCTCAAGTTCTCTGAGCTCACTTATTAGTTTGACATTCCATCTTCTTTTCAATAGGTTCCATCTAACCAGTTTCCTCATTCTCCATCCATGTCTTTGGTATTCATTCTCTTTCTCTTGTAGCCATCCCTGTAGTATTTCCAACTGTACTCTCATCATTGCAATATTTCTCTCTCGCTCCTCATTGCTCATATTACCTTTATGGAATTATCTAGAACCTCTTCTATGACCATCCATGGCCATCTTCCTCATGAGCTCATCCATGCTCGATTAGTGATATGCAATTTAACCTTTCTTGTAGAAATATCCTCTTGCTACTCAATACCCTATTAAGCTTCCTCTCTGAGCTTGATCTCTCCCTAGTAATTCTCTCTCTTGGTTCACTCTCTTGAACCTTTTAGTGCTTCATTGATCCTCTGGCTGCTCTACTCAGTCACCTCTCTCTTTTCTTCCAACCTCTAGTTCGATAGGTTCATTGCCATCATCATCAAAACTATACTTGTTCTTAGATACAATCATAAAACATCTTCATAAAATTTATTTCAATCAATAATTCATCATTAATTAATTGAAGACATGAAGACCATACCTCACTATCCAATTTTTTGAACAGATTTTGCTGTTGCAGTTTCTCTTTTCTATCTGCCGACTTTACCTTCACTTTTTTCAGTTGTCAATATCTATTCGTAAGCAATTTTCTCAATCTGTTCTTCAATCGGAGCTACTTTCTCCCGAAGTAGATTTTTCTTCTATCTCTTCATTGTTCTTTCAAAAATCAATTTATCAATCACCAATCTCAAAATCAATAAGAAAATCATTTTCTTTCTTACCTCAATCAGATTCAGATCTGATTCTTCTCTTTGCTTTTGCTGCGTCACTCTAATTCTCTGAAAATTCTTCCCGTTATATTCTCTTCAAAGAACTCTTGCTGTCCTGATTTCGCCCCCTAAGAACATACTTTCTCTAGCTTCCTCCCAAAAGAGCCTTTTCTCGCTCTAATAGCCAATGATGTAGCCATAGGCCACAAATATTCAATTATGCAGAGTTAGCGGAATTAACCCAACTTTAACCCACATTATTCTCCGAGGTTCAAATTTTAATTGCTAATGATGCGCGAAAGCTATCCATAAGTGGCTCTCAGTTTTTAACTCAATATAAACTTTTACCTTTAAACCTTTCCACGCCTTCACCTTACCAACTTATCTTGTGCACGACTTCCACTTTAACCAAACCCGCTTACCATGGTTCTGGGTCCTACATAATTCCTTTATACACACACAACGGATATAACATACATATTTTATGCAATCAACATTGCAGACCTTTAAAACAAAACTCACGTAAAACCAAACCTTTCTATATATAGACAAAAAATTCTACTGTAGGGTCCACCATACCTTCATCGCAATCGCTTGATCACAAGTTTAAACACTTTACCATATAACGCTAAACTCTAAGATCAGCGATGAGCATCTATGCACCGTCATCACACGTGGCTCCTTCCGTCATATCGCAACTTCTGTCCTTTCCACTTCGCATCGCAATCAAAACCATTTTCCTTGTGAAATCTTTAACGCTAAACCCTAATTCCTATGAAGTGCGCTATTGTGATGTAATGACACATCGCATCTCTCATCACATCGCAACCGTTAGACTTTACCGCATCATAAGTTATCCTTCTTACCTTGCAAAATCCTTCGCGCTATCTGTTATCTTTTGCAAAGTGCAAAATCGTGACTCACTGTCCACCGTTGATCTATTCCTCTTTTATCTATGATCTAATCATGAACATCCATTCATCACTTTGGAAATATGTAAGTGTTCTCTGCCTCGATTGCTTTGTCTGACTTATGTCGCTCTACTGTTCTGTAATACAATCTCCTTTGTGCTACTCTTCCTTTACTCGTTTAGCTTTCTCCAATGCAAATCTATATTGAGAGTTTCCTCTGTTTCTTTACCACCATTTCGAACTTGAATACAAAACACTCTCTATATTATTCCACTTCTTCCAGACTTCGTAATTTTCTCTTTACTCGACTTGTACACACATCTATTTGTTCCCGACTAGAATCACACAAATTCTACCCAACTATAAGTATTTTATCACTCAGAAAGAATTTAGACATTCCATTTGAATTGATTCATCATGGTTTATCACACAGAACCATAAATTCATAGTTACAGATCACTCAGCACGTAAAAGGAATAACACACACATTCACAATGAATACAATTTCCTCATTCATTAAACAAATGTACATATACAAATAAAAACCTGTTTTACAATCTAGCTTTGGCATGATCTGCTTTTACTTGGCCCTTTTCTCTTTCTTTCTCTCTATGCCCGTAGGCTTAGAATCAAACCTCATATCTAAGAATGTTGATTTTTTTTACTACTTTTTATGCCTTTGAGGCCTTACAATTTTATACAAAAAGTTCTGTAACCAATTTTGGTTCAGATCCATAGGTTTCTCAACAAAATCCTAAAAATCCTCTAAGTCCTCAATTAGTTCTTAAAATATCTTCTTTATCCCTTAAGGATCTCAACATTAAACTAAATTCTATGGATCCTCCATAAATCAATAAAATCATGAACTAATTTCTAATCTAAGATTTACAATATTTCAGAATATCTCAAACCACACCAATCTATCATCAATCACTCATGTTCTCCTACATTCGAGAACATTTACAAATATGCCTCTCAATAATTAATTAAACCCTATTCTAAATGTCTCACATAAATCTCTCAAAATATTTAAAATTACATTAATTAAATACTTAGGAAAACCACTCTTTTGAAAAGCACACGACCCCCTAGATTCTACTAAATGTGCAAATTTTTGTAACCATGATGCTCTTGCATAATTTTATTTCATTTCTTCTGAATCCACCGTTTTTCATCTTCAAGCAAGCACAAATAGGGAAGACATAAAATCCTAAAACTTAAACATTGATAATTTTCTAAGAGTTTTAGGTAATTTATTTACAAAATTACACGGTGAAATAACTTTGTATATGTAAAATAGTATAATTTTTAGAAAGTATAAATTAAATAGTGCATGGTGTCAATTTGATCTCGGTAAATATGGATAATTTCTCTCTAGAGTCTCTTCTACCTACCAGATGGTGACATTGATTTCTTGGGAATACACGTTGTGAGATCTACAACATGGCAGCATTGAATATTTCTTGGGAATACACGTCGTGAGATCTACGATTCCTGATGATGGTAATCACCCTCTGGCTCTATGTCACCAGCCATTAAACGTCACTTTCTTCCGGCAACTAGGTCATGGAGGATTAGATTTCACATGTAATGGAGCAGGTAAAGTATCTTGATTCATGGTTCTCTGCTTCTTTTATCATTTGCGCCACTTTGGTTGCCCTTAATTACTAAATTTGCAGTCATGTTTGTGCAAGGGTTTTGGTTTCCCTTAATTACTGAATTTCGAATCTTGTTTGTGCAAGGGTTTATTTTGGGCCAGGCAAAAAAATTTGCAAGTGGCACATGCACCTCTATCTTTAATTCGTTTCCTATTGAGTGTCATGTGGAAGGTGAGGGTTCAACAGAAATTTCTTCTCCTCACAAGTTCGTTCGTCTAGACACGTTTTTCTATATATTCTCTGTATATTTTCTTCCCTTTCTTCTCTGTATATTGTATATTATCTGTGAAGCATTGTGTATATTGTGTGTTTCTGTGAGATGTTTGTTTATGTATTATGTCTCTGTCCATATTCTCTAATTTTGTGTTCACTGAAAGAGGATAATGGAAAGGATTCAAGGAAAATATGCATGGTAAAATGAGTTTTAAAGGGCCAACACGATTCCATTTTATCTTTAATTTTTTTAGAATTGTTTGCATTGTTGCTATAATTCTATTTTATTTGTAAAATATCTGTAACTATTTCCTGGTGTTCCAATCTAATTGATTTTCTTTGTTACAATTAATAAATCAATTTGTTGCTTATTTTATGTTCTCTATAATTTAGGAAGGAGGAATCAATGTGAGAATAACAATGGTTAAGAACAACAATTGAGTGATGATCAAATAAGAACAAAAATTGTGTGTTCGTGCTCATCAGATGACAAGTCGAAGGAAAAATATTCACAATGTTGGAACACTCCGTAATTACAAAGAGTAAATAAAGTTATTCTTTCTTCTACACTTATTGGGTTACTATTGAATGGTATTAAAAACTTGTTATTATTCTATCAGTTACTGTTGTTCTTGATTTCTACATTTCTACAGGTGAGGATTTTCTTGCTACGGCTTCCTAGAGCCTCACGACCTTCAAGTCACATTCGAGGTTATTCTTTTGATTACTCCTTTCCTTGTTCCTTTCCATGTGCAGACGATTGTTATCATAGGTGTAGATGACTGTTATCATAGGGTTTATGTAGGAAATTAAAGGCTAGCTCTTTCATCCCTCTCAGATAAGGGTTTTTCTACGTCACATTCGACATGATTAAGGTTATCATTTGAGTGTAGACGACCTCATATAATACCTTAAGGAACGACTTACGGCCTTGAGTTTTTTTTTTTGGATTATCTCACTGCAAATTTTCTCATTTATTGTATCTATGCTATGCATATTAAAATTCCTTTATGTATATTTATTTACTCTTAGTCAGCGGAAAAGAAATGAAAGTTTAGTGGATTTTGCAGTAGTAAGCTTCTTATTTTATACTTATAGTTTTACAATTCTTGGATGAATTTGAAAAATAAATAATTAATCTCTTCTCACCTATGTGTAAATTTTTCCTAAATTTTTCCCTGTATTATCCATAAATGAAATATCTTTCTAATATTTTCAAACCAAGCCAAATTTTATGATAAGAATTAGAAATTAAATTTTTTTTTTTATGATAAGAATTGGGTAAAAATGTGAAGTTGGGTTACACTTTTGTGAGAATCGGGGGCATAATTTTTTTTTCCTCAATAGTTTGGCCGAACTCATTCTTCCGTTTACATTGATGATGTATTGATAGCGTGGGAAAACATATTTTTAGCCAGAGATGGGAAAATCGGCAATAAAAGTTTGACTGAACTCATATATATATATATATATATATATATATATATATATATATATATTACCCGCGAACTTTTACAGGTTTCACATCTCTTTCGCAAGTTTCTTTTCTGATTTTCTATGGCTCTGTTGTGCTGTTGCTCTGTTGCGCTGTGGTGAGCTCTGTTGAGTTTTTTCTCTATTGCGCTTTGGTTGTTTCTCTGGAGTTGCGCTGCGACGAATTTCTGTGAATTTCCAGGTAAGTGTTTAAGTCTTGATGTAAATGTTGCCTCATCTTAGTATAAGTCCTGATGTAAGTCCTGAATTGCCTCATCTTAATGTAAGTCCTGAATTTCCAGTTAAGTGTTTAAGTCCCATAAAATTGTTTAGGACTGCAGCTGTGACCTGTCACGCAGAATGCAAGCTGAAATTTACAATAATATATTCATAATTTATTTATTGTCTGTTATAAGTGCACAATTGTGACTGATTGCTTACTTAGATAGGATTAACTTAGATGGCTTAGTATATGGCTTAATTCGCATAATCTAATGAATCCACTTAAGCTTAGTCCAATAAGTAAACAAGCCTATACCCCTTTCCATTTCCCTGCCCTTGCTTTTGGGTATGGGTATCTTTGTGTTTAAGTCCCATAAAAGTGTTTAAGACTGCAGCCGTGACCTGTCACGTAGACTACAAGCTGCAATTTAAAATAATGTATTCATAATTTCTCTATTGTCTGTTATAAGTGTGCAACCCACTACAAAAAAAATACCCTCTATCAGAGGTTATAAAGGAGGGTTTTAGTGTTATAAAATGGCCAAAATTGTCTAAAAAAAATTTGTTACAACATCCATTTATGGTTACGGAGGTTTTTCCAGAGATTTTAACGGAAATTCAACACAACTAAAAAAAATGGGTGGCCGAAGGTTATTACAGATGTTTTTTCATCAGTGCGCTACTCTGGATTTAATGCACCGATGCGTACATGAAGACGGAACCTTGGGCTGTCTCAGTTGAATGAAAGCACCGGGACATTTAGGTGTAAAACTACACCGGGTGTAGTGTTGGTCATACAACGCATGGGGCCGTTCTAATTAGCCTTGGGATTTTTGCAGTTCCCATAGGTTGTATCAATGCACTAGTGCGTATGCCTTTATGATGCACCGGTGCATCGTATCACAGAAAGGCACCGAGATTTATAATTGGCATCGGTATTCGTGCAGTGCCCATTGATCGTAAAAATGCACCAGTGGTTATAGATACATAAACGCCCTGGTACACAGTATCACACAAATGCACTGATATTTAAAACTGGTATCGGTATTTGTGCGGTGCCCATAGATCGTACAATGACAACGATACGTATAGACACATAAACACACCGGTCGACAGTTACTGACACACACCGATTTTCATTTTGTTTTTTTAGAAATATTGACCTATGACAGTCCAATTATTGTGATTGTTTTAAATTCATTATTCATCAAAAGTCGACACATCTTATAACAGTATTCATATTAATTACATTTTTATTAATGCATTTGAATGTGCTGTTTGGATTAATTTGTTATATCATATCAGAATTATTGTGGTTTTTTAAAATTCATTATTCATCAAAAGTTGACACAAATATATCTTATAACAATATTCATATGAATTAAATTTTTATTAGTGCGTTTGAGAACGAAAATGGAGAACGCAATAGTGACAATGGAGAACAAAATAGAATAAATTAAAACACACACACACACACACACACACACACACATATATAAGAAATTCCTTATCATACAAAATGGGACAGTTATTAGTATCCCTTTGTCTTTCAGTTGGGACACTATGTCCATTACATTAAAAAAAATGTTTGATTTCACACAAATATTTCAAAAAATAAAATGCCTTGCTTTGATATCCAAACATAGTGATCATCATTCTTCGCTTGAACTGCTATCACTGCTAGAGCTACTTCCATGACCTGGGGTTATTTTCAGGAATGTTTTGTTCATGGCATTGATTGTTTTCTTCTTCTTCACCTTCCATCTACAAACATAAAATAAACTAAAATGAGTGTATATACATTGGTGAGAATAATGAAAACTTCAATATTAAATAATATACATCAATGTAAATCGAAATGAAAAATGACGTATCATAGTAACAATTGACTCATAAAATATACACATTCTTTCAAAACCATGTATCATGCCATCTTTCAAAATTTCATCTGTTGACGCAGTTCCATACTTTGTTTCTTGCAAGTTTTATACCCCATAAAAAATCATATATTTAATATAAAATATGTTTTTGTTCTATTAATTATAGACAGAGCTAAGTAAAACAAGATCTATAGATGCTTACAAATTCCACATTTAAATTCTGATATGACAACATATAATCACAACCCATATTTAACCCAATTTCAATCAATTCATCTGATGGTTCTTATTTTTATGTTAGCACTTGTTTTAAGACATTCAATGATGATTTTTGTAAAACAACTAAAAAATACAAAAATGAAGTCTAGTTAAGTTGTTATACGGAAGAAACAATTACTCACAAACTTAGAGATCAACACTTTTCTTCCTTGTCTTTCTATTTTATGTGCTAGATGGGTTCCATTTTCTTTTCTTTTCTGTAAGAAAATTCTTGAAAATTAATATTTAATGCTAAATTGTTTATTTATTGTACCTAATGATCGAAAAATTCAACGATTACATATTACATTTGAAGCACGTTGTTGTTGAGGTGGCTCCTCCTATGATGCAATTTTTTCCATTTCTTTGACCATCTCCTTGTACACCTTTTTGGACATTCCTACTGGCATATTTTTGATATCAGCTCGTTCATCTTTTGAGATTTTCATAATCTTCTTGAAAATGTAACATGACAATAAAATATTTAATTTTTATATTGATATATGAAAAGTAAATATAACAAAAGTGATATTTATAAATAATTCTAGACAAACATTTAAAGGAATATTACTTTTTCATTCCTTCTTTTTTGTTGTTGTACATTTTTTCTATTAAAAGTCTGACATGTCTCATTGACCAATTCTCTAGAAACTCTTTCTGTAGTTTAGATAAAATTTGGTTCTTGAAATCATTGTGTTGATTTTTGTATTGTAAGTGGAAAGAACATTTATACATTCGTTCCAATAGATCCCTCAAACTTTTGTAAAAGTTTTTCCCCCTTTCGTTAACTTCTAGCACCACTCCAGATGAGCTAAGGAGCAATTCATTTTCATTTGCATGTTCTATTTTTTTCTTTTCTTAGAACAACATTCCTTTTCTGAGTTGTTTGTCCCTGTAGAACATTAAATAGATGTGAATTAATAGACTATTTGACACATGTTATCTAATAATTTTAAGTATATTATTAATGATAATTAAAAAAAGAAACTCATATTGGATCGATAATATTTTTTCATTCACCTGATTCATCCTTTTGCAATTTTTCCATTAAACTTTTACGATCTTTTGGTCCTAGATCAGAAATAATCATATCTAACTTTGTCATTTTGTGGGTTTGCATGATACACAGTAAAAAATACATATTAGTTAAACTTACATATAATTCAAAAATAATATTTTTTATAAATAATTTACAAAGAACTTACCTTATTTGCTTTTCTTGATATGTTATCAGTATTTTCGTTACTTGATCTCTTGTCAGTAATTTCTTTATCAATATGAAACCTGTACCATATCATTCATTAATATATTTATAAATAAATTCTCAACTTTTTAGGTAGAAAATAAATCTCAAGACACCGGTGCGTCTTTCATGAGGAACGCACCGTAGTCGATGCGTGGGGATATTAAAAACGCACCGCAAAATAGTATAATAGACAGTACGGTGCGTTGGGTATTATAAACACGTCGCAAAAAAAATGTAATAGATTGTACGGTGCGTGGGGGTATTATAAACACACCGCAAAAACAACGTAATACACCGTACGGTACTATCCTCGTTAAATGGAACACCGATGCCCTATTTCAGATATGGCGCATGGATTTAGAAAAATTGTTTTCAATTTTTTTATTACAAAGCAATTGCATGGTGTGCTGTATAATACAATGAACCAATGTGGTAGGGTATGTAGGGTGCATTGATAAAGAAAAATCCATTTTTTCCAAAAATTCACACAATGGCCAAATGGATTGGGATTCGACTATGCAAGTCATCCCGTGGGTTGGACGTCAATCTAAAATGAAAAACCATATTTATGAAATCACAGAAATAGAGAGAAGAAAGGGCAAAAACAAAAAAATGAAGGGTTTAAGGTAAAAATGGATAAAACTACAGAAAAAAGTAAAAAAAAATAATCAAAATCATGAGATGGTTTGAAATCCTATGATACAGGGTTTGAATCACCAGAGGTTTGGTTTCTGATTGTCTGAATACTTCTATTCGAACGTATTTCGCTGCTCCATAGTGCCCTTGTGCTCTCTTGCTCCAGGTCTGTCTCCTGCAAATATCTGGCTGAAAATTTTAGCAAAAAAAGTGAAATAATGAAAAGTGTTTAGTATTTAAAGAATTATTTTATGAAATTAGATTTTTGAAAATATTTTTCCACCCATTTTTCAAATTGCTGCTTTTTTTTCACTTAAAGAAAATAGAGTCATGTTTTTTTATTTGCATTTATTCGTGACTGTTGCGGAAGAGTTGTGAAGCACCGATGCTTCTTCGTAATACGACACACTGGTGCGTATTATGATTATAAGCGCACCGAACTATATAAAGTCATTTTTTTTTTTGTATGTAAGATCATAATAAAATAATGATAATTCTAAAGTACATGAATTTATTTTCATTATTTTCTAAACTTTATTATGTTACAAAAATTCATATTATTCTAGATTTGTTATTTTAAAATTACTTGCAAATTTACAAATTTAAATATTTTAATAAAATCATTTCACATTATTACAATTAAAATTTTCACATTAATAAAATTAAAATTTTACAAATATTTTACATACAATTACAATTAGAATTAGAATTAGAATTTTACATTAATTTCACATACATGAATTACGATTAAAATTACAATTACAATTTTAATTTTACATACAATTACATTTACAATTTTACATAGAATTACATTTACAATTACAATTTCAATTTTACAAATATTTTACATACAACTCAATTAAAATTACAATTACAAATACAATTACAATTTTAGAATTTTCATACAATTAGAATTAGAATTAGAATTTTACAATTTTTCATATATACAATTACAATCATTTCACAATAAATTAAATATTACAATTAAAATTAAAATTTTACATTAAATATTTTACATACAATTACAGTTAAAATTACAATTAGTACAAATACAAATACAATTTTACATACAATTAAAATTTAAATTTAAATTACAACCACGACATAATATTTAATAAATATCATGGTCATTTAATATTAAATTAATTAATAAACATCATCACGATCATGATAACCATCATACAAACATCATATTCGACTAAAAAACACACTCAAACATCAAATTAACATTATATATTAACATCATCACAACACAAACATCAAATATACATCTCATGTCAAATAACTCATGCTATCACATATACACATCTATCTGCAAGCTAAATGTTAAATGAACATATCTAAAATGACCTATCAATATGTGCCACATCATGATGATCACCAACATGTAGATTAAGTACAACTGCAATATGAACATAAAATACATGGACCATATATATATATATATATAACTGAATAATGTTAAAAATGTACAACTGTAATATAAATGTCATGGATCAGCTGGTGGTAGTATAACAACATCAATAACAGTACAAGTGGAGGCCTGCTCAGTAAAGGGTGCAACCTCGACGATCAATAGTCGAGCCTGCTCATGATCATGATCACTAGTACTGATGGATGCATTAGCTGGTGGTAGTATTGTCAGAAAAATTATATATTCTAGAGAAATGCAACACATAAAATATGCGGAAAACACAAGCACACAAAACACATAAAACCAGAGAGACACAGATATACGTGGTTCACCCAGTTTGGGCTACGTCCACCCTGAAAAACTAGTCCTTCCTTTCTATTATCTAGCAAAATGAAGAGACACAACCTATAACAGACCCGCTGTAATATCCTCTGTTCTCTCTCACAGTCTCCCTATCTGTTTCTCGCTTTGCGAATACACATACAATACACAACCGCAATACAATACCCTCATTAAAGTGATGGGTTGCCTTCTAGGGAGAAAAACCCTAAACTAAACATAACTTCTACCGTCAAATCATCTGCCTAATGAACGGTCCAGATTGACTAGAAATTACTATACTTTTACAAGGCAATTTTACATCTGTTTCTAGCTTCGAGGGCATTGCCCCTGAAACCCCTCGCCAAGGGGGGGCTCCATAAAGTTGCAGCCACGCCCCTGGACCCCCTTGGCAGCGTTTAATTACGGGTAGCGTTGCCGCCCCATTAAGGTACAGGGGTCCAATGCTGTGATACAAAATAAACAAGATAATCAATCTCCACACCCAACAAGTACAACATCAATATAAGCAGTAGTAGTGGAGGCTTGCTCAATCAATAGTGTAGCCTCGACGGTCGATGGTCCAACTTGCTAATGATCATGACTAATATTGATGGATGCTGCAGGCTGCTGACTGGACGTGGCCGATGGTCTAGCCTCATCTCCATGATGACTGCTAAATGATGCTAGTGGAGCCTCATGCTCATCAGGTGCAGTGCGAGGTGAACGATCATGAGATGATGAGTCGCTGCTCGTGGACTGTCCATCACATGTTGCGGCTTGACTACGCCTATAGCTACGGACAGTCCTCCTCAGTCGTGTAACAGTTTTCGTAGCTCCTAATACATGTTGCATCAGGCTATACATGTCATGCGACATGCCTCTCCACATTCGTAACAAACTATCATTGGCATGTATGTCTCTATAATGAGCGGGCCTGATGCCCGTATCAATAATCAATGCACTAATTTGGTTTCCCAACTCCATCCTATATCTAGTCTCAGGTTGACCGCACCTAGCAAAAGGCGGTACTGGTGCACCAACAGGAGAATCTTTCTTTGCTGCGCCAACCTCATCCTGATCATTCTTATCCTTGGCATCGACCATGTCCTGATCGTCATGAGGATCCACACCTGGATCATGTGGTGGATCCGACATCTCCTTGCCAACAAAAGAGACAATGTCTGCAAAATATATAAAAGTACACAACAATAATTAGACAATTTCATTACACAATTTAATAAAAACAAGTTAAAGAACAAGTTAGAATAAATATAAATAAAACAGTAATATTACCTCTATCATCTGGCAGCTCATCATCTATGAAGAGGATGTTGGGTCAATCTCGCCAATCTAATCCATTATAAGGACATGGGACCATAATGAAGGGATGCAACCCGTCAACACTGGCTAGTAAGTCTAGTGCATAATGTGATATCTTGGCTGGAAACATAGTGTCTCCCCTCTTGGGCATCATCTGCCCCCACATGTGCATCCGGGCCTTGAACATCGGCCTACAAGGCTGTCGAACAAAAATAGGTCTCATCTCTGGAAACCTCTCAAAAAATAAACAAAAGATCTCTAAAGCAAAAGGGAAGTTGACCCTCCCTTGTACATGAGCACGACATCTATCTAAGGTCATATAAAACTGCCAAAAAAATATGGCAGACCACCTAACAAGTCGTGGCTGTTGTACTAATGAATAAAAATAATATAAAAGAGAGAAAATAATGAATTTTCCGTCATTAGTGTTGTGTAAAATGGTCGAAATGATAAGTGAGAGGCACTACACATCTTGTCTACTAAATGCACCTATACGTAATTGACCTCCAGGTACCTGAAACTCTAAAGGAGACAGTACATGTGATCTAATGTATCTCTAGGAGTAAAATAACTGACTCCCTACTACAAAACTAGTTGGCACACCTGAGAATGAGGGAAAATCTACCCCTCTCCTTGATAGTCCTGTAATAAAATAAATATCCTTCTCACTGGGTGTGTACCACTGGTCAGGACCAACCTGGAAAGCTTGTCGGTGGGCATTCCACCTGTGGATAAGATATCTCAAAAACACACTATGGGCCTTTAGTGAGGTATCCTCGTCATAGAACTTTAGGAGGCCTATTTGCCTAAGGATCCCCTGGGTATCTACTGTAATAGGGTGAAGGTATGCATCTCTCTCCCTCTCTCGGGCCTCCCATTGGCGAATCATGTCATATTGTTCCACCTATTATTGCTGCCATTCCTCCTCTTCTCTTTGAATCATTGACATATTAAATAATTTTTTTATATTAAAACATATATGTATTTAGTAATATACACATATATTTTTTTTTGAAAAAAAAAATCGACTAGTTGGTGTGCCGCAAAAACAGTCATGCACCGATTCCGGTGTGGCTTAAGTTTGTAGCACATCAGTGGCGATGCCCCTAATGAAATACAATGCACCGGCCTCGGTACAAATGTCTTTTTTTCAAGCATCTTTGACTATATATAAGGTCATAATAGTGGTGCGTTGACTAAAATATACACCCTGGAGCATATATTCATGTCAGCGCACCGACTTCATAATAATTACATAGTTGACGGTGCGGTATTTTACTTAGCTGCACCGTTAAAATACCGCACCGTCGACCCTCTCGGAATGCTGAATGTGGTGTGCTGACATACACCGGGGTGGATACTTCTGTCAATGCACCGCACTATGATTCCCATGGTCAACGATGCACCTGTCTAAATGAGCGCACTGCATTTTATTTTATTTTTAATTTAAAATTATGCGGGGTGCCTTTCGGTACCACCCCGAAAACGATGCAGATACCATTAGCACCGGTGGTGGTGCGACCTACAAATTTTATAGGCAGCACCGCTATCTGGTGCGAGCCGAATGACTCAAGTGCATTATGTGAATTTTTTTTCTTTTTTCTTTTTTAATGGTTATTTTTAGGATTATTTCAATTCTAATTCGCTAAAAGGCTTAATTATGGAAAAACTAGAAAAATACCTATACATTTTGCCGTCGAGGAGGCATATTGGCTGTAAAATTTGCAAAATAAAATTTGCCCACCGTTTTTCAAAATGCAAGCTGGAGATTGGTGGCCAATGCAGAGTAGGAGTGCATGCAATGGGTGCAATGAGAGCATCGATTTCATGGTGGCTCAGAGAAGGGGAAATGGCACTGGTGCTTGAGAGCTCTAGAGCAATGAGGAATGTGAAAAATGCGGTTTTTCGTTGTAATTTTTTATTTTATTTAACCCTGTTCCGGTTCGCGGGGTTTTATAGGCACACTGGTATGCGTACTTACGACTGCACCAGGCGGTGTTAGAATTGGCGCATTGTTTATGATGCACTGGGGTGGTTCCCTAACATCACACTGGGATGTTTCAGTTTTGGCACGCTGTTTTGATGATGCACTAGGGCGGAATATTCGTAAAGCACCGGTGCAAAATAATCATAAAGCACCAATTTTTTGGCCTTAATTTTTTATTATTTAATGCTATTCCAGTGCGTGATTTTTATAGGTGCAACGATGCTCTTGGATAAGAACACACCGACACGTTTATGTTTTGGTGCGGTGTTTTATGATGCACTGGCGTGGAAGAGTAGTGAAGCACTGGTGTGTTACCATAATAGGACACCCCAGGCGGCTGTGTACGTCGCGCATGATGTCTAGTGTGCCAATGTTTTGTGTGCACTAGTGCATTTTATGGTAGAGTGCATCGGTAATTGAGAGCTCAGGAGCACTGAAAAAATGAAAAATCCAGGTTTTTTTCCATAATTTTTCTTTTTTATTTAACCCTTTACCGGTGCACGTGGTTTATAGGTGCACTGGTTCTATTTCTTATAAACGCATCGGTCGGTTTGTGTTTTGGCGCATTGTTTTATGATGCACCGGTGCAGTTTCTTTCTACCGCACCGGATGGTTTCGGTTTTGGCGTGGTGTTTTATAATGCACCGACGCGGAAGAGTTGTGATGCACTGGTGCTATAGAATAATACGACGCACCGGGAAGGTGTGTATAGAGTGCACAATTTTCGATGTGCCAATTTTTTTGTTCGTACCTGTGCTTTCATGATTCCAGAGCACCGAGGTGATGTTTAATGATAAGCGCACTGAGAGGAAAACATCCGAAAAACCCTCCGCCCGCCAACCTCCTCTAGTAACCTTTGCTAGAAACGGATGTATGGGGTATTTTTCTGTGGGGTTCCTCAAAAACATCCACTAGAGGGTATTTTCCTTGTAGTGACCATGACTGATCACTAAGAATGCAAGCTGCAACCTCTAACACTTTTATAGGACTGCAGCCGTGATTGTTGATGTAGAATGCACGCTGCAACCTCTAATAATGTTTCCATAGATTGTCTAGTGTCCTTTATAAGACAAAGAAATTGATCAGCCATGTGAAAATAGGTGTTTTGCACTATGTTTAGTAATTTCTACTCGGTTCTACTGTGTCATGCCTTCTTGACTTCTATTTTAGTGTCTACTTAGTTCTACCGTGTCATACCTTCTTGAATTCTATTTTAGTGTCATTCCTTCTTGACTTCTATTATAGTGGCTGCATAAATTCAGTACAGTTTCCTTTCACTGGTAGTTTTCTTTTGAATTTTACTTCCTCAAACTCCATATGTCTAAACATGTAGCTGCATACTCGTTGTAACTTATTACAAATTTCCAGTATTGGAACTATGGCTATGCAACCAAACTGTTTCATTGAATAGTTACAATTTAATATGTAATATTGTATGGTTACTGAGTTTAGATGAACTATGAGCTACATGTATTTCTGGTTACTTAAATTGTGTTTGTTGTGAATAAATGTATCTACAAGATGTTTTACTTGTTATATTTCCCTTATTTTATACAAGTTCCCTTGACCTGTTTCAGTAACTAGTCTGTTGAGAATCTACTCGGTTCTACTGTGTCATGCCTTCTTGAATTTTGTTTTAGTGGCTGTATAAATTCAGTGCAGTTTCCTTTTACTGGTAGTTTTATTTTGAATTTTACTTCCTCAAACTCCAAATTTCTAAACATGTAGCTTCATACTCATTGTAACTTATTACATATTTCCAGAATTGGAACTATGGCTATGCAACCATACTGTTTCATTGAATAGTTAAAATTTAATATGTAATATTGTATGGTTACTGAGTTTAGATGAACTATGAGCCACATGTATTTTTGGTTACTTAAATTGTGTCTGTTGTGAATAAATGTAGATCTATAGGATGTTTTATTTCTTATATTTCCCTTATTTTATACAAGTTCACTTCACCTGTTCTAGTAATCAGTCTGTTAAGAATCTACTCGGTTCTACTATGTCATGCCTTCTTAACTTCTATTTTAGTGGCTGTATAAATTTAGTGAAGTTTCCTTTTACTGGTAGTTTTCTTTTGAATTTTACTTCCTCAAACTCCATATGTCTAAACATGTAGCTGCATACTCGTTGTAAATCATTACATATTTCTAGAATTGGAACTATGGCTATGCAACCAGACTGTTTCATTGAATAGTTACAATTTAATATGTAATATTGTATGGTTACTGAGTTTAGATGAACTATGATTCACATGTATTTTTGGTTACTTAAATTGTGTCTGTTGTGAATAAATGTAGATCTATAGGATGTTTTACTTCTTATATTTCCTTGAAAATTTATTGGATGCATGTCTGAATCATTATCACCAAGTATATTATTTATGAAGAAATGAATGCCATGTCCTTATATTACTCTGTTACACAGATTCATAATAAGTACCATCTCTTTTCTCTTTTCTCTTTATTAATTCACTATGGATAGTTTATATATAATATATTCCAGTTCGTTTGTTTCCAGGTTGCATGATATTCCACCAATGCGTAGTTTTTCCACTTAACCAGGAAAGTTCATCAATTTGATAGATGTGTTATTGGAATGTTCAGATGATTTCAGTGCTATTAATATAATTTCTCTGTTTACTTCACTCTATTTCCATATTGCATATCACTGTTTTAATTAACTACAATTATTTTCATCCCTCTCGGTCCCATTACCCATAGGGATCAAGTTAATTTTCAATAAACATTCAAATCTGTAATCTCTGAGATTTAAATTACCCGTAGGGATAAAGTTAATTTTCAATAAACATTCGAATCTATAATTTCTGAGATTCAAGTTAACGAGACATTCGAATCGTAATGTGTAAGATTTAAATTAAATTCTCGTCGCCAATATATATATATATATATAAACTCTCTTCCTTGTTATACACAACAACTAAGTTGTAGGTAGACTTATTGTTGAAACATCTTGACTCACCTCCAAAACTACTCAAATTCCTTTATTCAAAATTCATAGTTGCAGATAGAAACTTTACTTGAGTCGAAATCCTAAAAAACTTTGGAATTTACTTCCTAGAATATCAATTCTAGGATTTACCCTCTCAAATATATGAAGGGTTGGGTAGAATCTTAACCTCTTATTTTTCTTCTTTTAAAACAAAAAAACACAACCCATATATTTCAATAAAATAAATGGAATGGAATCTATATGTGATTAACCTTATTTTCCATGTTTTTTCCATTTTTTTTTGTTAATTTCCATTTTTTCTAAAAATTATTATCCTAAATAGTATAAATTATTTTTACCTTAAAATTTGCCAAATTTTTAAATAGAGACTATACAAAATTATTAGTTTCTAAACTTTAAAATAAATTTCCAACCTTAAAATTTTCCTTGCTCTCATAGAATTTTTAACTTCCATAGGATTTTGTCTATCGGTTGAGTGTTAACTTCTACAAGTTCTAAAGGTAGAGTTTGTAAAGGACCAAGTAGCCTCTAGATCTCATCTTTTCTCAAAGGTGACATATTCAGTAAATGCCCCTATAGTCAATATCTGCAACAAATCTAAATAGAAGTTCTTAATTTTAATAGATCCATAAAACACAACCACTTTAAGGAAAACTGTTTACATATGTCATTTCTCCCATAAATTCTTAGGCATAGTTTTTAAAGCATACATTTCATGTTGGCTTTCTCCCATTAACTTTAAAGCATGTTTTTTGTAAGTGCATAAAATAATTTTGAAAGCCATGTAAATGTCATTTCTATGAAGCTTTAAGGCCTAAAAATTGAACCTAAGGTGGTTGAATTCCATAGAAAATTTTATGGGAGAAATTTCGCCTATGGGCGAAATTAAAGGGTTTTAAATTTTTATTGGGCAAATTTTTTGTATCACAGTATATTATTTCATTATTTCAAATCGCCCCAAATTTATTTTATAAAAAAATTACATGTAGAGGTTAGCCCACCTTATTTTAAGGGAAAGGGTAAAAAAAATAAATTTATATTTCAAATCGCCCCAAATTTATTTTATAAAAAAATTAGGTCTAGAGGTTAGCCCACCTTATTTTAAGGGAGAGTGGGAATTAAAACACCTTATATACAACTTAAATCTAAATCTACTGGATCAAATCTCCTTTCACTCTAAAGAGGGTTTCATCTTAAAATATTTGATCCCTCTGAGCAAAATAAAAATAATAACATTAAAATAAAAATAATTTCATGGTATTTACCCATGGTATTGAAACATGGTATGAGAATGAGAGATATCAAATAGCTTGTGACGCAAACCTATTTTCACTGAGTAAAAAAAAAATTGAACCCTTTTGAGGTTTAGAAGATGCTTCAGAAGTGGGTATGTTTTTTATTTTATACTTTTTATTTTAAAATATTGTTAAGAAGAGTAAATAATTTATTTCCCCATTAAGCTAGAGATTTAAATATAATAGGGCAATTGACATTATGGATTGTGTGAATTTGAAGATGATGTTTATATAAATAATTGTATTCTTTATCTAAGTGAGTTATAGCTTAGTGAAAATATTTTAGTATTTTTTGTATCAATGCTTCAAATTAAAAATCACTTGGACTATTTTTCCAACACTATAATGTGTGGAAAATTCTGATATCTTGAGGGTAGACATTTTTTTAACAAAATATTCTTGTAATTTTCTCACAATGTTTGATTTCATGGAATATTTTCCTTCCTCCATGGAATTCATGCAAGGCGAGACTCCTCCTTTAACTAAGCTTCATGAGTAGCAAAATCTTCTCTAGGAAAGGATTCATCTTAACTTCAGTAAGTTCGAGTGACCTTTACTTTCATTTTAATACCTTTATTGACAATATCTAATATTTACATGTTCAATATCATTTTAGCAAAATCTTATTGAAATTTAAACTAAAATGTTATATTTTCTAAAAAATAAATCTAATTAAAAATGAAGCTTTGGAAATTTATTTTTAGCAATGGCACAATGTTTTTCACCCTCTTCAAAGTTTAACTGCATTGGCTTCAATATTTGTAGGTATACATTGTGTGTGTGTGTGTGTTTTTTTTTTTATACTTTTAACTTAGATGAAACTCATAAAAGGAAATGCTAAAAGTGATATGAAGGGTTGTTTAAAAATGAGATCATCATAAAAAAATTTATATTATGGGTAAGAGAACCCGTCGTCAAATTTAACCCCTGAAGCCACGGATTTTAAACCTTCACAATTTCGGAATAAGTCTAGGTGGTGTTATTAACTTTTTTTTACTATATTCTTAGTTTAGTTTAATTAAGTACGAAAACATTTTATTGAAAAGTAAGTAAATAATCTCTAATTATTTAATATTTTTATTTTTTAATGAAAATTATGAAAACATTTCCTTAGAAAGTAAGGAAATAATGATTATATATATATATATATATTATATATATAATGAAAATTATGAAATAAAATTCTAGCTATTTTTCATTTCTTGAAATGTATCTTCAAATACATAAAAAGCTAGATTATACAATACCAAAAAAATTACTCAAAAACTAAAAAGTGATTTTATCATAAATAATAAAAAACAAAAAACAAAAAAAATTATGGGATCAAAATTAACACACATGTTACTTTTAATTCAAATAAAATATAGCCTCAATCCCACACATAAAGTTATCTTAAAAATTTTCAAAAATAAAATAAAATATTTTAACCAATTTCACTAAAATTTGTAAGGAAAATATATAATACTTTTAACACATAACCTTAATCTTATAAAAAACCAAAATAATACAATCATAAATGAACACTGAGTTTCAAAAAACTAGCTGTATTTGAAGCTTTCACCACTTCTACTAATTTGATAACCAACATGGGAGGGAATGCCACATTGTCCTTCCAATAAAAAAACATCCAATACCATTGTAAAGTTTGTTACTAATAATTTTAGAGGTTATTATATTAACAAGCATGAATTTTTAAGGAATAATCTTCCAAATCCAACGACAGTCTTATCATTCATATAGACACATTCTTAAATTTAAAATAATTACTCAACAAACATTTCAAGATTGCATACAAAACTTCCCAGTTAATGCAGGATCAAATGTAGGCATAAACTCAGTAACAAAGTTGTCCAGTTACACAAGAGATCTAAGTTATTATAGAACGAAATGTAGGCATAAATTTAGTTATGAAGTTGTCCAGTTACACAATATATCTATGATAATACATAATCTATGAATAGCCACATACTAAAGATTCACTGAATAAGGCAAAAATGAGATATTTTTAATTATCTGAGTCTTCACCACCTTCCTTGTATTTGAATATCTACAGTATGAAGAGTGAGTTATCCATCACCTCCCTTTATTTTTAGCGTTGGTGGCCTTATGTTCCCATTTGGGTGCAGAGGGAACAATTCGAGAAATTCTCCCCTCTTTTCATATTTTGTTGAAATTTCTAGTCCCTGCTCATTAAATAAAATGTAACTTAAATTAGAATTTGAACAATGTATTTGAGAACTTTGAAAACTAGAATATGAACAACGTATTTGAAAAATTTGAAAATTGGTTGTTGAATGGGGAAAATTCATGTGAATATATGTTTGAAATCAATATTAAAAGTGAAGGAATTTGGATGTAAATGTAATATCTGACAACTGAAGAGGAAAAGTATGTAACAAAAGAAAATATTTGATTTAAATTTTAACACTGAAGGCTCATTGCATTTCTTGAATAGGTTGGAAATCTAATAAAGAAGGTTATAGTCTACAATGGAAATATAAGCAGGGAGACAAGTGGACATTTTTGTAGTACTATGTCCTTCCATATTCATCAACAATATGGTTTCACACATTAGCTCTATTGGAATTCACTATCATGTGTTATAGAAATTCATAACATGATTTTGTTACCCATTCACTCATTATAAGTGAATCAATCATGAGATATTAATTCATGGTTGAATCAAAGGGATTATAAAAATCTTGTCATACCAAAAGATTCTTCATTCATCATATCTAACCTAGGTATCATTATCATACATGCATTCAATCATAAACAAATAAATGAATACATAAAGTATGCATAAAGGAATTCTTACTCCAATCATTACAATTCATATATATTGGCATGATTAATTTTCGTATTTGGATAGTTTCCTTCAACATTCCTGATGTTAATTGATCATTTGATGTCTCGTGGGAACTTAGATGATCCCTTAATAAACCTCTTGAAAAGCATCTTATCATCTTTATATTTTTCACAAGGTTTTATATCATAGGCTACTTCATCATCAACATTTTCAACCATCTTTGAAATTTTTTTTTTGGAATAAACTATGTGTCAATATTTGAAATGTCCAATGTTTCGAGTGGACACTCCACCCATCATCAAGGAAAAAAAAAGAAATAAAATATGAGGTGGGTTTAGTAATGAAAAGAGAATATAAAGGTAACAGAAAGGAGTTAACCATGAAATAAGAAAATGGGTTCCAAGGAATAGAAAAGATATTTAAATAATATAAAGAATAAAATATACCTCAGGAGAAATTTGAGGCATAAATTATTAAGAAGCCAACGAAGACAAATATTTATAAACTAATTAAAGGTTTCAAAAAAAATATTAAAATATGCATTAAAATATTAAATTATTATTTTTTAAATTCAAGGTATTTTGGATTCATCAAAAAATTTTCAACAAGCCATGCGCTTTGCTGAGACAATGTGGAAACAATTTCATGTTTTGGAGAATCCTCTAGAATATGGTGCGATAACAAGATTATGGAATATTTTAGATGCTAGCTATTACTTACAAGAAAACATATCATAATATTTCAAATTAGAATATTTGTGTCAAACCATTATTTTGTGATCAGTAGAGGACGAGAGGATGTTTAGTTCACTATCATATTTGAAGTCATATTTGAGGAACAAACTTGATAAACATATGGATATATGCCTAAAATTATATGTAACAAAGTATGACATTAACTATTTTTCATATGAAAGAGAACTAGCTCTTTGGAGATCATATTGTGATAGAAGGGGCGAAGACAATACAACAAACTTCTCTATTAAAACTGATATGGAACATGATATTTTGGAGGATCAAAATTATAGTTCATGTGGAAAAGATTTTGTTCAGAGTGAAGCAAATGATGACGAAATTGAGAAGTGGAAAATTGATATACTACAATATTTGATCTATTCCAATATATATGAAGTCCCAAAGGACACTTATTTTGGTATACATGTTCCATAGGTTGTGTAAGAAAAATTGAATGGAATAGTACTAGTGAGGTGATTCCTTTTATTTCATTAAATTTTTTGTTCCTCTATTTTTGGTGCAGGCTCTAAATTATTTATTACAACAACATTATTAATAATATATGCAAATTTGACATTGAATTTGAGGTAATAAAATGTTCTATACTTTCTATTCTTTATTGTTACATTGAATCCATATTTCCTTGCTGCAATGTTTTTTAAGATTGATGTCTTGATAATTAACTATTACTTTATCCCTTTCTTGTATGTGATAGAAAATGAAGCAATAATTTTATGAGGTGAGGATCTATATTTTGGCATAGGTAGTGTCCTTGTATTAAAAGATAAATAAGTACTTTAACAAGGCTTTTACTAAGCAAGAATGGGTTCATTTCAGTTAGATGCGATTTTTTTTTGGGTAGCTTTAATATCTTGGTCACTCTTAATGGTTTGTTTGTTTGTTGCATTTGGATCATTTTTCCAAGTTTGAAAATTTTGGGTTTATTTTGGTTAAAAATTATGATATCTTAAATTCTTCTAGTTTTTATTTGATGTTTAATTGATCCTTTTGTTAAGGCATGATTTGTTTCATCTTATTTTATTGATTTAAGGGGTTCGGTTAAAGTTAAAGACCTTTATTGAGTTAAAAATATATTTTGTTTGTTTTTTGGTCATGTTCATTTGAGACTAATATGGTATTAGGATTAATATATGACTTCACTTAATATCTAGGCATTCAATATGTTTTCCATAATTATTATTATTTTCTTTATATATTTGATTATCCAAGTATATGTTTCTTATATTTTTATTTTATTTCCTCTCACGTTGTGGTGTCACAAAAGAATATTCACCTTTTAGAATCTACTATTTTATTATATATATATTTTTAAAATACTTATTGTTTGTTAATAGAGGAAAATGAGCTCTGCTTAGTTAAGTGAAGAAAAAAATGGTCTATGCACTAGGATCCTATCTGTTCATCATAGAAGTCATATTATCATGAGAAGGACATTCATCTAATGCAATTATACTTTGATACCAATGAAAAAAAATATCACATGTAATTAGTTGAGAACGATAGATTGTTTAGTGTAATACTATTCTTAAAATGAAAAGCCCCTTGATGATCATTGTTTTGTCACATATTATTCCAAGTAATGAACATTAACTCACCCATTGTAGAATTTTAATGATTTTGTGTTACTACCTTTTTTTCATCGTGTAGGAAATTATGTTTCAATGCATACTCATCTTCCATTCATTCTCTTTTTTTATTTTGTGAGATTTCAAATAATTTTTTACCAAGTCAACATTATTAGAGTTGTTAGCTATAGAATAAATTGCAGCAACGACTACAATAGTTATGGTCCAAAAGTAGGTGAAAAACCTAAATATTATGATGAAACACAATATTTTTAAAGTAGTTGGTTTATTTGAACTTGAGGAATTAGAGAAGTATCTAGCTTTTAGAAAAGTGATGTATAAGAAAACAAAATAATTTTATGCAAATATTCATATTTTGATATAGATATTCATAGACCTTATTTTCATGTGAAGCCTATAAAATATGAATTACATAGAATATGGTAGGGTTATCTAGATGCGTAAAGACCAAGTTTGAGCAAAAGAATTTATTTGGTTCCACATCACATGCCTTTGGGGGTGCCTTTCCAATTAATTCCCCCTTGGGATGTGATAAGACATTTGTGGTGACATAATAAAAACATGAAAAAAGATTTTCAATAGTGTATAACAAGAACCTAGAGCAACATTACCCGTGATTTTTCTTTTCCAAAACATGGAAAATTGTATATCATAGTTTTTAAATAAATATTTTTCTTATTATTACATATTTTTCTATACATTGGTAACGAATCACTAATATTTTACAATGTTTTCTATTTTTTTGGAAGATTAATGAAGAATTTTCAATACTTTATAACCTAGTGAAAAATTCGTCAATATTTAAGAAAATTTTATAATTTAGTGAATGATTTGCCAGAAAATTATATATGTATATTATATTAATGAAAAAATAGCTTATACATTTTTCTATATACATTAGGGATTCGCCCATTTATTATACATATAAATTTTGGGGGTTTCTTAAAATTTTCCTTGCTAAAATCTCATAGAATTTTGAACTTCCATAGGATTTTAGTTTGTCAGTTGAGTGTTAACTTCTACAAGTTCTAAAGGCAGAGTCTGTAAAGGGCTATGTAGCCTCTAGATCTCATCTTTTATCAAAGGTGAAATATCCAGTAAATTCCCCTACATTCAATCTCTGTAACAGATCTAAATATAAGTTCATCATTTTAATATCCATTAACCTCAACTACTTTAAGGAAAATTGTGTACATGTGTCATTTCTCCCATAAATTCTTAGGAAAAGTTTTTAAAGCATGCATGTCATGTTGGATTTTTCCCATTAACTTTAAAGAATGTTTTTTGTAAGTGCATGAAATAATTTTGCAAACCATGTAAATGTCATTTCTCTCAAGCTTTAAGGCCTAAAAATTGAACCTAAAGCGACTGAACCCTCATAGGATTTTGAACTTCCATAGGATTTTAGTTTTTTAGTTGAGTGTTAACTTCTACAAGTTTTGGGATGGCGGGACCTTCTTCTTCCTTAGGAGATGTACCTTCTACTTCCTTAGGAGATGTGCCAGGATCACAACAAGTATGGAAAATTTTTTACTTTTAAAATTTATATGTTTTTAAGTTATATATATTCCACCTCAAAAAGTTACATTAAAAAGTGAGATATATCTATATCTTGAGTTATTTTAATTTTTTTGAATTTTAGGTTTTTGAAGATTTTCTTTTGGAGCCTCTCTTAGGAGATGTGCCAAATCCACCAGCAGAATTATTCAAATTTTCACTTTTAAATATATATGTTTTTAATTTATAATTTTTAAATTGAAGTTTAAAAGTTTTATTATAAAATGAGATCTTGATCTTGAGTTACTTTATACTTAAATTGAATTTTTTAATTTTAGGTTTCTATAGAGGATTTCTTTTCTCCATGGACTCTAGCGATGGAGATAGGAACATCCACAACATTTCAACGATTTGAACAAGTTGTCTATATATATATATATATATATATATATATATATATATATATATATATTTCCTAATATTATTGAAAATAAGTTTATATATATATATTGTATAGTTTACTGTTGGAGATGTTCCCATGGGGGAAGTTGTAGTTGACAAACAACAAATAGAGAGGGAACCTCATGAGGTATTGCATCATTTTTTTTTTTTTTAGATATTTTGTTTTTTACGTGAAGTTCTATATATTCTCACTCAATTTTAAAACATTAAATTTTAATGTTTGTACGTGTATTGTGTACAGGTTCCCCATGCTTCGCAGGATAGCTCACAGATTAAGACTTTGCTGGGAAAGACACTACATCGATCTGTATTTGATGGATGATTTCTAGATTTGATTGATATTTATGGTCTTAAATTTACTTTTTTTATATATTATCTAGATGCAGTCATATATATAACTTGATACTTGATACTTGCGAGATCTACAAATTTTGGACATATTTTATGTGAACTACATTTTGTACATGTGAATGTGATATATAATGTTTTTAAAACTTAAGTTTTAGATGGTTGAAGTACATTTGGCATGTGAAGTAATGTTGTGTTATAATTTTTTTGGTTTTTAAAACTTAATTTTTGGATAGTTGAACTACTAGTAATGTTGTGATCTATAAATTAATGTTTTTCTTTTGAACTACATTTGGCATGTGAAGTCATGTTGTGTTATAATTTGTTTTGTTTTTAAAACTTAAGTTTTGGATGGTTGAAGTACATTTGGCATGTGAGGTAATGTTGTGATTTATAATTTTTTGTTAAATTAAAACCTAAGTTTTGGATGGTTTATCTACATTTGGCATGTGATATAATGTTAAATGTTTTTATTGGATAGTTGAACTACAATTAGCATGGCATGTGAAGTAATGTTATGATATAATCAAAAAGATTTTAAAACTCAGGTTTTGGATGGTTGAAGTACATTTAGCATGTGAAGTAATGTTGTGATCTATAATTTTTTGTTAAATTTAAAATTTTAAGTTTTGAGTTTTGGATGGTTGATCTACATTTGGCATGTGATATAATGTTAAATGTTTTTATTGGATAGTTGAACTACAATTGGCATGGCATGTGAAGTAATGTTGTGATATAATCAAAAAGTTTTTAAAACTCAAGTTTTGGATGGTTGAAGTACATTTGGCATGTGATATACTGTTAAATGTTTTTATTGGATAGTTGAACTACAATCGGCATGGCATGTGAAGTAATGTTGTGATATAATCAAAAAGTTTTTAAAACTCAAGTTTTGAATGGTTGAAGTACATTTGGCATGTGAAGTAATGTTGTGAAGTACAACACATATTGATGTATCTATATACATATTGATTCTAGGTCTTGTTAGATGTGTTGAAAGCAATCATAAAATTTAAAAAATGCAATATATATATATATATATCCATTATTTTTCATCAATGCACATGTATAAAAAAGCTACTTTCAGTTAATTCCATTCTAGAACATATATATCCATGCAACATTTTTCATCAATGCACATAGAAAAGCTATTTGAATAGCCAATTGCTTTATAGAACATATATATCTAGTACTTCAACATTTTTCATCAATGTCAATAGAATTAAGCTACTTTTTATCAACGGCTATAGAATTTAACTACTTTTAGTTAATTTCATTCTAGAACGTATATATTAAGTACGTGAAACATTTTTCATCAATGCACATGGGAAAACTACTTGAACAATTAATTTCATTCTAGAACATACATATACATATACATATACATATACATATACATATATCCAATACGTGCAACATTTTTCATCAATGCACATAGAAAAGCTACTTTTAGTTAATTTCCTAGAACATATCCAACCATTGGACAGACAAATTTTGTACTATATTTTCTATCAGGAATAGCGAAGTGGGTCAAATCCCACCAAAATTCACAGAAGTGCTCCGAGTCTCTTGTCTGAAAGGAATCTTCGTACAAAACTATACTATGGATGATTTATTTACATTCCATACTTTTTACTAGAAAAGCCCACGAGAAAAACTGGTCACATTTAGTGCATGTATATATCCAGTATGTGCAACATTTTTCATCAGTGCACATAGAAAAACTACTTTCAGTTAATTGCATTATAGAACATATATATTTAGTACGTGAATTTTTTTTCATCAATGCACATACAGTAAAACTACTTGAACAGTTAATTGCATTCTAGAATATATATATATATATATATATATATATATATATCCAATACACGCAACATTTTTCATCAATGCATGTATAGAAAAGCTACTTTCATTTGATCCTAGTGTTTATGTACCAAAACAATTTGTACATGTGAAAAAACTTGCACAAATAACATAACAAGGAAAATCAATTTTTAGTTGAGTTTTGGAAGTTCTAAAACATAATCCAAAGAGAAAAAATTGTTGGGCAGTTCAATAAAAAAAATTCCAATGGAATGCCATCTTCAATGATTCGTTCATGATTGGATTTTGACATTTTCCATTTCTTAATTTTCGTTTTTTTCTTTGATTGAACCTCTATTAACTTTATGTGTGCTGCACACACCAAGTGACTATATTGAAAACTTATGACATTAGGTTCATAGTATTAAAATTAAACAAAATCCCCACTTTGATTAGTTTGTCTGAAAAAATAACCTTTCAGTATAATAGATCCTCTTTTATATGGAAACCCGTGATCATTATAGTTTTCTAATAATTTCATTTTTCGTTCAGTGCAACGCATCAAATAATACTTCACATTTTCATCATTGTCAGCAGGTGCAATTACAACAAAAACATCTCCTGCACAATAAAACAAATTTAACAAACTTATGTATTTAAATTTATTTCTAGATCTTTATCATTTGAAAGTAATTCAAATGTTACCTTCTCTAACAAGTTCAGAAACTCGATCACCATCGGATGATATTGTAGTCTCCTCTGATTGCATTTCTTCAAACATTGCATTTTGTATTTAGCTCTGTATGTTTCCAATCTTTTACATACATTTTTTTTTCACAAAAGTCATTGGATTCTATGTTGTCTATGCAAACATGAAAAAAATAAGAATATTTTCTTTTATCCAATGCAAACACATTTATGGACAACTTTGTTTTAATTGAATGCAATTTTTGAGTCCCTTTTATTGTTTCAACGTCATTTCCAATTGATCTATCTACTTCTTCGATCCCAATATGCCAAAAAAAAATTTATATGGAAATTCAAAGAAGAATGTAAATATGATATCAAAATACAATCAAAGATAATCAAATTGCGATAAATGTACACTATTTAAAATTAGATATGCAATAAAAATTAAATTGAATGTACCTTCACACTTCCCTTGATCGGTTAGTCTCATGGCTTAGAGAAGCAATGCACCATTGAAAAACTTTAGCGTCCACAAGTTGACTTGCAGAGGGGTACATTTGATATCTTCAAAATACTCATTTTATGCATGCCCGTGCACTGTTATGTTCTCCTTTTCCTTGACCAGTCTCAAAGAAATTCCAAAAATGTTTAATGTAGGTTTTCTTATGAAGAAAACACAACCAAAATAATGATCGTGTAGATTTGAATTGACCTACGCATCCATTTGACCATATCCAATGTTCATTGAATGTTATTCCACAACTTTTCAAGGAGTCATAAATATTTCCACAACAATGTTGTACAAAATATGTATCATGTGTACGATCATCACTGATATAAAAGTGATATTCTTTAATAACATGTTGATTTTCACCAGTGATTTCTATATGATCCATGTTTTGTTCAGCATGTCTATATAGAATATGGACGTGCATGGAGACTTGGTCAGAATGATAGTATTCACTCTAAATTTCTTTTTGTGGAACAAATGTGTAGTTTTTTGCGAAATCAATTTCTGACAAAATGGTCCCTGGTGGAAAAAAATCACGGGATTTTTTGAATTTCAAGTCTTTCTGTCGAGCTCTATGGGAATTCTTGGTGTACTTATAAATTTCTGCCTCAAACTCTCTAAAAAATTCTATCACAAAAATTTATTGTTCTCGTAATTCAATTCTTTTAACACTATTTTCACCTTGAACAGATATATTCATATATCTTCCATTTCACTTTCATGTCGGAAAATGATTGATCATTTATATCAATACGATATTTGTTTTGAAATTTAGTCAAATTTACACAATCATCACATTTTTTTCCACCAACATATTTCTTTTCGTAATATAGTTCATCACTTTGTCTTTCACATAGAATTTGAGATATGAAATCACGGATAGTGGAAGGAGGAGGTGAATCCTTCCAAATTTTCTACCAAATTTAAGGAATGTGTCATAATATAACTCAAATTCCACATGATAATGACAACAACAAGTGTCGCATATGGTGATAGGTTTTGCATACCATGGTTTTTGTTGAACAAAAGCACTGATTGACACATGAATTTCATGATTCTCTTCTTTGAACTTGTTGAACAACTCTATCTGAGTGGTTTCCAAGAAATGTTTTTCATGTTGAAATTCGTACTGATTTCGTGCTATTCTTCATCGCATCACATGCTTTGCAGTTGGCGAAACACGGAAATTGTTCTTCCAATATTCATATATTATTTTTTTAACATTTTCTCCAAGTATATCTTTGTATGGTTGCCTACAAATATCTCTCCAACAAGTGAGTTCATCATTTACATATATTTGCAACCGAAATTTCTGATATTTGTGCAAAGTTTTTCGTGAGGTTCCTAATGCTCGTGCCATAGATTTTACCAAGTGATTCTCTTTAGTAATTGATGAAACCACTACCATATGTATTGCTCTACGTACAACTGAAACATTTTTCTGTCTAGATCTTCTAATTGAATTTATAGCACTATTTATATTTGTATCACATTTTCATTCATTTTTTTTTTTTAATATTTGGTTGATTTTAAAATAGCCAATAAAGTCATAGCTTCTTTTAATTTCCTTAATGATAGGAGACCTTCCAACATTTGGGCTTGAACTGTCACATTTTTCTTTATGAAGTACGTATCAAAAATGCAGTTAACACGATATCGTATATAATGGTCAGCTCTTTTATCTCCATATGTGTGAGTGTCAACATTTTATAACATCTCATCATCGACTTTGATTTCATCTGCACATATTCGAATGAATAGTACATAATAAGTTTACATATTCAATACAAAACTAAATTAATAAATATATGTATAATTTCAATAATAGGTGCATGTGTTCAATATATATATATATATATATATATATATATATATATATACCTTGTGAATCAATTTCTTCACTTGAAATTCTTTCAAAATTTTCACCATCTTCAATCATTGGTTCAATATCTCTTTCACTTTCTCTTTCAAAATTTTATATCTCATCATCAATGTTTTGAGGAATATCTCTCTCTGTTTACATTGCAAGATATTTTTCAAATTAGTTCATCAAATAAAAATTAAGCTTCACATTTTACACTAGGAAAATTTTAAATATATCAAACTCATAATATTTACATTTACATACCTGCTTCAAATTCTAGTTGAGGTTGATTTTCCCCTTCAATATTTGAGAGTGCTTCTATCTTTCTTTTGCGAGATTGTCTCGTCTCTTCTCTACGTTCCTCTGGGTCTCTTTTTCGATCATATTTTCTCGTACAATTCCTTTGATTTCCCATGATAATAGAGTATGAAGTTCAAAAAATTTCCTTCAAAAATTTAGACAAAAACTCAATTAAAAAAAACATCACAAAAGATTTAATTTAAAAAAAACTAATTTTAAAATTTTTGTAAAAAATACATACTTCAATCCAAAACACTTTAAAAAATCCGAGAAAAAAAACGTCTTATAAAAATGAAACAAAGCTCAAAATATTTCCTTCCAAGTCTTACAAAAAAATTTCATTTAAAAATTTAGACAAAAACTCATTTTAAAAAATCATTATAAAAGATTTACTTCAACCCAAAACACGTACTCTAAAAAAATGTCACTTCCAAAAATGCCTCCAAAAAATGTCCATTGAAAATTAATTTCAACTTTTTAAAAAATGCCACTTTAAAAAAATACTTCAAAAAAGCCTGTAAAAAATATCACTTTAAAAAATACTTCCAAAAAATGTCCAAAAAATGTCTTTTGAATATTAAGCCTAAAAAATTCCTTTCAAAATTAAGCCCAAATCCATACCTTAAAAAACAATGAAAATTAAGCCCAAATCCATACTTTCAAAAAATATGAAGCCCAAAAAAATCCAAAAAACGTATCACATACCTCCAAGAAATGTCCTTTGAATGTATCTCTAAGAAAAGTCCTTAAACCCAAAACAATCCTTTGCAAAAATGTTCTTTGAATGTACCTCCAAGAAAAGTCCTTAAACCCAAAACAATTCTTTGCAAAATCAGACCAAGACCTTTGTAAAATCAGACCAAATGTGCCAAAATATGCTAAAATAATGAATGATTTCGCAGCAATTTATATTTCCGCGAAATGTTTTTTTGGAGGGGCTCCGTGGTATTTTCTGGCTGACGGAAAATTGGGTAAAAGTTTAGCCAAACTTTTATGTTCTTAGACTTGACGGGCCGTCGATGCAAAAAAACATTCGGCCGAACTTTTTTTAGGAGTTCGGCCAATCTAATGCGTCAACAATTACGCAGAACCAAGCTCTGAATACATATCTACAACTTTGGACTGGTTAAAATCCATGAAACATTTTGAATTAACTATCGGAACCAAGACGAGCATTTTCAAAATTGAATCTATTTTTAGGAAATACAACTTTTATATAATTTCATAAATATTTACTAATTTCAATTAATTTTGTAATAAAATGGGTGCAAACAATTTTTGAAGGTCATTATGATTTAATGAAATCATAATTCTGTATCTTCCAAAATACATTGTAAAAAAAATTGAAAAAATTATGCTGCATTACATTGGTTCGTCGTCTCTAATTGGTAGTTTTTATATTTTTAGTTTATAACTTATATGTTAAGAAATTTCTTGCGTTGCGAAACATATTCAAATATTATTTAGTTGTATATTGAATAGTTATTTTTTAATAATTACTGTCTCTTATTTTTATAAATATAATGAAATCGAAGTAAGGTCTGTCTATATTGTTGTAACATTTTGTTCTAAGCAAAAAGTTTCAAGAATACAACATTAAGTATTAACATGACACTGCCATGAATCCCTTTTGATTGTTAAAAAACACACACTCAAAGAAACACTAGGTTGACATATCAAATGTGTATAAAAAATTCCAAAAAATAAGTAATAGAAAGCTAATAAAATTTCTGACAACTTTTTTTATTTATTGCAAAATCAAATTCTAAATAGAAAAATTGTTTTAGCTTGCAGAAAGTTGAAGAATAGAAAAAAATGAAAGTTTTCTCAAAAAAGGGCAAAAAGTGTAACCCAACTTCACATTTTCACCCAATTTTATAAATTTAAAATTTGTGATAAAATCTAGTGGTAATGCAGGATTTAGGATGTTACTATAGGTGAAATAATGTTCCTACAGGCAAATCATTAATTGGGTGAACTGGATGTTACGACAGGTGAAATAATCGTTACTTGGGTGAACTGGATAGCTGCAAACATCAACAAGCTCCATAATTTTTTTCGACAATGCCATCAACATTAATGATGCCATTAACAAATATACTATATAGAAAAAAAAAATCACACTCTATGCAGAAGAATAAAATAAGTAAGCAGATGCCATCAACAAATATGTTATATAGAAAAAACGAAAAAAAAACTTTGTGCTGAAGAAAAAAGTTAGTAAGCATAAGCAGATGCCATCAACAAATATGCTATATAGAAAAAAATGAAAAGCACAGTTTGTGAAGAAGAAGAAATAATTAGTAAGCGTAGAGATAGTCGCAGAGAAATGAAGCACTAATGCCACCAACAAAAATGGTCTCTTCGTAGGTAAATGAGACGCTGATGCCATTAGTGGAAATGGTATGTGGACTCAGATCACTTAAAAGGCCAAAAGGTAATGGTATGTGGACTCGGACCAGTTAAAAGGCCAACATGTAAGCTTGCATGTGGTTGTATGTGTGCACTCAGATTAGAACAAAGGCCAACACATAAGCTTGCATGTGGTTGTACGTGTACATTTGCATGTGATTGTACTAAGTGGAAGTTCATGCAAAAATGGGCTATATACCATGGCCTATGTATTTTTCCTCTTAATACTTAGTGCTAACTAGCATTACTTAATTATAGAAAAACATATTGACAACATGTTTTTTTAACCCAAGTTTTTCGCACAATATTTTGTCTCTCTGCCTTGAGATGAGGCCAAGCAAGATCTCAAAATTTTTGATTGGCTAATAAAAGTAGAGGCAATATTTGGCATTATTTTAGAGGGTAAATAAAAAGCACATTAATACAAACTTTAGGTTTGAGAGAATACTTTGGGTTTAATTTTTTTTTTTTTTAATACTAGATCAAATTTTAAGGCATTTCGATTACAATAGTCCCTACTACCTTACAGTAGGGACTAATAAGATGTAGGAGACCAGTCTAATAAAAAATCACCACAAAGTGATCCCATTCCTTGTATTATCAAAGTCCAAAGTTGGATCTCAAATTTCAAATGTCAAACCCATGGTCGAAAGTGGTAGAATTATGTCGAATCCAGATAAAAGGTCGATGATCCCAAAATCACCAAATAGCAGAAGAGATAGATATGTGGAGCTATCACCACCTACATAGCTACACCAGATTAGAATTTCAGCTATCCCAAAAAAAGATAGTATGGAAATGGACATATACTAGGGATATAACTATTAATTTCCTAAAAAAGGTGCAAAGATACATTGGTAGGATTGTTAAATAGAAAAAGTTGTACTTTGGTATTTTTTCTAATAATATGTATACATGTTTAATAATAATTTGAAATAAGATTATAATTTAGTTATTTTTTGTGCTTTTTATAGTTTTGATAATGTAATATGTATCATAAAGTGTCTTAATATCTATAGATATTACTTTTTTTTTTAATGTAATATGTATCATAAAGTGTTTTAATATATATAGATATTACTCTTTTTACTATTAGCAAGACTCAAGAAAGAGTCAACATAGTTATAATCAAGATAACCAATACAAAAGGAGTTTCTGATAAAGCATCATGTCACATTGAAATATCAAGTTTAATTATATCCATCCAGTGAGATATCAAGTTTAAATTATATCCATTGATGGAGAAATCAAGTTTTGTTACACCAAGAATCATGTCCATATTTTGACACCTCAACATGAGGTCAAGATTACACTCAATGTAATAATTGACTTTAGAAAAATACCATTGAATGTAAACCCAAGTCTTGTTCGAAATTTTGCTAAAAAATTTATGTTTCCCACTACACCCCTTACCAAGTTACAATATTTTGCTTAAATTACTTACCAAGTGATAATTTATTATTCAAATCCCAACTAATAAACTTTTTTCAAACATCTTGCTTTAAACATTTATGGGACCTAAGTCTTCCTTATCAAGGCGATCACCAATTACTCTGCCTCTGGTGGGCCTTAAAACATTTATGTTAGCCCACTACATCCATCACTAAGATATTCTATTCAAACTTTAAAACCTTTAATCAATTAACCTTTCTCAAGTTTAATAGAAATATTTGTATTTGTATTTATATGTCTACAAGTCAAAAAGTAAATTAATTAGTAACATCAATTTTTTTTGTTCAAACTTGAATATATTTGAACAATCAACTTTTTTCAAGTTTATTAAAAATATTTGTATGAAATTAATAAACTTTTATCAAGTTTAGTAGAAATAATTATGTTTCTATTATGATGTCTACAAGTGAGGAAGTAAATTAATTACTAAAACATTTTACTTAAAATAATTTTTTTACCCCACTACATCCTTGACCAAGACATATTTAACCAACGTAATCCTATTTGAAGAAACCCACCCCAATGCAAACCCACCCCAATGCCTAAAAGACACATCACTCGTTCTATTATCATCAATGGGGGTGTGCATCTGAAACACTAGTTAAACAACCAAACCTCAATTAATGAACAACTTTAACAATCAACTTTATTCTAACTCTTTTTAAAAAATTCTCTATAATAATCATAAGAGATGAGGAGTTGTACATTGCTATTTATCTTTGTTTAGTTTTAATTATTTTTGGAGAGTCATCACAATAGATTGTATTTGAATTTTTGTTAATTTGCAAAGTGATTACCAAATTTTATGATGTTAGTAGGGAAAACAAAGTGATAAGAAAAATTTACAACAATGAGTTAACTAACAAGGATTTTGCACACCCATATATAACCAACAATAAACAAGAAAGGCAAGCCCACAACATTCACAACCACATAAAGCCAACAACTATAAAAAGTAACTCTTAATGTTTGAAAAATATTTTATTAGTACATATAAAGATAAGTTTTTTTAATATCTAATTTGATATAAGAAGTAATAATTTGATATAATATACCCGGATGCGGGTGATTAATTTTGGAACAAGGTGGGAGCCAGACGGCACTACGGCATGTAGTTGGCCTCATGGCACTGCAAATGTCCGTTGGAGACTGTACTCCGGCGTGAGACATTTATGTCAAACCTTAATGGGCGCGGTTCACAACTCTCCAAACGTAATTCGAGATCATTCTCCGCAAGGTAACCAAGATCTGGTTATTACTCCTTTAATGGCGAAGTTAATACGCTGGGACGACAATAGATTCGAGGTCTTTGATTGCAGGATGGAGAACGAGCACGCAAATAGCTGCTTCCCTCGGCCTTCTGCTGTGTATTGTTCGCCCACAGTGAGGCTCTCCTCCGAGCACACTGTCACAGGCAAGCGAACCAAGCTTCATGGTTGCCTTGAACTGGGCGACAATATTCATTTCTCCATTGCTGGTAATTGTATGTGTCAGTCCGGGATTTGGTTTGAGAATCTGCTCAGCAATCCCATAGCTTCTCCGCTCTCTCACTCAACCAACGCTCAGCTTGGGTCTCAGCATTCCTTCAGCTTTCCTGCAACGATTGACAACATGCCTCTTTTAAGGCACACAATGAGATGCCGTCATGGTCATTCCAGGAGGGTGAACAGGCGCTCCTCCCCGTCCTCTAGTACCTCGGCTGTGGACTTTATTGGCTCGGCCAGCACCTCTCATGTTGTTCGTGGTCGTATTCTTAGGTCTGAGAACTGGAACACCAACTGCCAGAATGCTCCGGCTCACTCTCAAACCAGGCATTTCTTTTTTCAAAGTGTGTTTATTCGCCCTTGTATAACAGCCACAGTCACCATTGTGTTCCGAGAATCCCCTAACGATGAGGTTCCCGTTGTTGAAGGGTGGGTTGGTCTTGGAGAGCAGAATGATGAAGATATGCCCGAACAGTACAGAGCCAGCACCGAGGAAGTTGATGGACAGGGCAATGGCATGAATGTTGATATTGAGATGATACAGGAAGAGCAGCATAATGCAATTCAAGACCGGGATAATGTAAACGCTCAGCACCAGCAACATCCGGGCGATGGACTACGCACCCCTGCTGCAGAAAAGATCATTCACTCAACTGCGGACCTCTACAATTCTGATGGCGAACCAGATGAGTTTTGGTGCAGGGTCGAGGAAGAGGAACCGGATGAGTGATCCTCCTCAGCCCCAGGTTTTTTTGCTATGGCACTGTCTTCAGTTTGCAAAATGTCAATGTGTGTTTTTTCTGGTTTTGGCAAAGGGTCTAAAGGCTCTCTTTAGATTTAGACATTGCCCTTGTGTGGGTCTTTTTTGTTGGATCTTTGTTTACACTGGTTTCCCTCTACGGGCAGTGCTAAGTTTTTGAATTTCTGCTCTATAGGCCTCCTCAGGCCCAGACCTGGTTTACTCCTGATGTACATATCTGTTTCTGATTATCAGTAGATTAAACTTATTTAGAAAAAAAAATAATTTGATATAATATTTAATAATATATTTATGATAATTTAAGATTATATAGAAAAAAACATGATTTTATTAGTTACTAATATATACTAAAATTAATGATAAATAATAAAAGTAGTATAATAAACTATCATTAATTATAAATAAATCTCACATTTAAAAGAAAAGATAAACTCACAAAATTTTCCAACCAAATTGAAATAATATTTACTAATTAAAAAAAATAAAATAAAAAATAAAAAAGGCATTGGTATATTGTTCATGTATAGGCCTTGAGAGTAGAGGAAGTGGAAGGTTACACTTGGCGGTGAAGGCATCAGAACGACCTGACCACATTGGTGCGCACGTGGTGCACGATGGTGGCGGCAAGCGGTGCGATTCTGGAAGTGGAAGTGGAAGGTTTGGCCCAGACCAAACGGAAACCGGGTGATGGCGAGGAGTTGGAGAATGGCCGAGATTGTTCGAGGGTACTCAGCGATGTAGAAGAAGAGGTTGGTTCCAGGAAGAAGGTTAGGTTGTCCAAGTGTGCTCTTCTAGAAGAAAGCTTCCAAAAGAAGAGGGTACATGAACCTGTAAGTCTCTCTTCACTGTATTCACTAACTTCTTATAGTTTGTGTTTTGACGTGATTTCGGGTGCTGTAACTTCCTCTTCCTCCGTAGAAGCAAAAAAAAAGCCTTAGCCCTCCAACTCAATCTCCGTCCTCGACAAGTTGAAGTGTGGTTCCAGAATAACCGACCAAGGTTATCACGTGTCCGTTATTGGAAAGTCACTTTTTGGAATCATCAACTACATAATTTGTCTTTTGAAGACTCACTTGGAAATTAAAATTTCAACAAATCTATCATTCGGAAAATTTTTGATCTTAGTATTCACAGCTTTCTGTTTTGAAGGCTATATTTTATTGACAAATTTCTGTTACAAGTCAATCAAAATGTTATGAATTCGTTTTTAGGACGAAGCTGAAGAAAATCGAAGTCGACTACGAGATTCTGAAGACATATAATGAGGCACTTACAGAAGAGAACAAAAAACTTCACATGGAGCTCGAAAAACATAAAGCTCTCAGAATGTCATCGCCGCCTCTCAGGCCTGCGTCAAGGTGTCCCTCCTGTGAAAGAATTTCAGCCACTTCACTTTGGGGAAATCTCCGTTTTTAGGCAGCGCTTTCCGGCGATGATCGGAGTTTCTTTCCTACTTAATCAATTTCAATGTCCATCCATGGTATTTTTAATGTCTTATAATTCACGGCTGGACAACAGCACTGTGTCAAACATATTAGGTTTTTACTAGAAGTTCACTTTCCGTGTTTAGATGAAAACTGCTAAGACTCTGTTAATTTATTTAATTTAGATAGGGCACGAAGAAAGGAATATATAGCTGCACTGATTGGGAGTTTATAAAATAAGCATACAACTTCTCATACTCATGCATATGGTAAAAGTTTTTATCTCTAAAGCATCAGTTGTCAACTAGTTAATACGCGCATTAATGTTGATTTCATAACAGAATTGACGCGATCTTTTCTTTCAAAGTTTCATTTGTGAGTTAGACAAGACAGGTAGGAAACATATGCTTATTAGAATTTTTGTTTTCATTATAAAACGATTTAATAAATAAAAGGATTATTTATATCAAATTTTTAATTGTATAATCATTTTGTAGAAATTTATAAAATTATATTTTTATTAATCATTTTAATTATTTATGAAGAAGAATTCATAAATGATATAAAATTATTTAGTTTAATCAAATGTAGTATATCATTGGAATATGTCTTTTTACTTTTTAAATAGAATTTTAACTAATTAAATATCATGATTATGACTATTAAAATTATTATTTTATATAAGTTTTGTTTCAATTATAAATGATAATTTAAATAATATCTACATATATATAATAATTGTTTATTATAATTTTTCTTTCTTTAAATTAAAAAAGAATTTGATAGTTGTAAAGTCTTTTTAATAAAATTGAAATTAAAAAAAAATATCATTTTAACCATATCATTAATAGTATTAATGATATTAAAATTAATATTGTTAATAGAAATACTATTAATATTAATAATGTTTAAAGAATAATATTTGTAATATTAATTGTTTTAAAATTGTTAATATTCAATATTATTAAGATAATAACATTTACATTATAATAATAATATGATTAATTATATTAAGATTATTTAAAAATATAATATTAACATTAATATTAATAAATAAGAATAATATTATTTTTTTAATAATTAACAATAAAATTATTAATAGAAATATAGAAAATAAAACTTCTATTCACTTTAACAATATGATGAAAAGTATTAATGATATTATCATTAATATTGTTAATATAAATACTTTTAAGATCAGTAATAATAATTAATAATACTTACATTCTAATATTTACATTTTCATGGCTATTTTTTATATTATAATATTAAAAGTTCATTAATATAATAATAACATATATTCAAAACAACAAATTATAAAGCTAAGAATAAAATTTAAATTAAATCTAATGTTTATATTAGTAAAATGTTCAGTTTATAATAAAGTTTATATTATATTTAAAAATAATATTAAAATTTATATTATTATTAATAAAATAGAATTGAATTAATATTAAAAGAAATATTACTAATAATACCATTAAATACAATATTAATAATATCATTAATAGTACTCATTATATTAAAATATATCATGAATTTTTAAATTTTTGAAAATATCATAAAATATATTAAATTTTTTAAATTTTTGATATTTAGTATTATTAAGATAATAATATCTATATTATAATATTAATATTATTAAGAATATTAATATTGTTTAAAAAAAATATTAACATTAATATTGATAAATAAGAATAATAATATTTATTTTGTAATAATTAACAATAGAATTATTAATAAAAATAAATTTAAACTTTTATTCACTCTAACAATATGATTAAAAGTATTAATGATATTATCATTAATGATGTTAATATAAATACTATTAAGACTACTTTTAAAAATTAATAATATTTACATGCTAATCATTTTAATTAAATATCGTTAAACATTTCCAACACACTAAATCAATGTCACTCATTCTCACTAGTGCTCAATGATACACAATTTTTCTTGCCCATAGTCATCCATGGGTAACCCTCTTAAACCATAATAATCCATCGTGAGCCTTAATTATAATTAATAATTATAATAATTAATTATAGTTATAATTGTTTAAACAGTTAAACTATTTATAATTAAAATAATATCTAAAATAATATATAAACGAATATAATAATATCTAAATAAGTATAATAATGGTTTAAGTAATTATAATTCTCTTTTATTTAAAATAAAAAAAGATTTTGAGGCAAAAAAATATACATATTCATTGTAACCATATCATTAATAGTATTAATGATATTAAAATTAATATTGTTAATAGAAATATTATTAATATGAATATGAATAAGTAATACTAGTAATATTTACATTCTAACCATTTTAATCAACTATGGCCAAACATTGCCAACATAGTCTTATTCTCACCTTTGTTAAATGATAGAGAAGTTTTCTTAGCCATAATCAACCATGGTAAACCTTACTCAACCATGGTCATCCTTGGTCAACCATTGTCATCCCTCTTGCCCTAGAAACCCCAATGTTTGATAACTTATGTTTTTAATAATTTTCCCTTGGGTTCACCAATTCCTTTGGTTTATAATATTCTGTTTATAGCACAACCACATTGGTCATAGTTGGTTCAACGTCGCATTGTGACAACAATTGTCTCAATGTTTAAATCAATTCCCTTGGGTTCACCAATTCCTTTGGTTTATAATATTAAACCCTTGGGTTTATTAGTTGTTTTGGTTTATAATATGAATAATCGATCAATGTCATCCATGATCAAATGTCACATTCTGACAAATGTTGTCTCAATATGAAAATCACCCATGCCCAACCATGCTCATAGTTGGTCCAACGTCGCATTGTGATAACAATTGTCTCAATGTTTAAATCAATTCCCTTGGGTTCACCAATTACTTTGGTTTATAATATTAAACCCTTGGGTTTATTAGTTCTTTTGGTTTATAATATGAATAATCGATCCATGTCATCCATGATAGAATGTCACATTCTGACAAATCCTGTCTCAATATGAAAACCACCCATGCCCAACCATGGTCATAGTTGGTCCAACGTCTCATTGTGACAACAATTGTCTCAATGTTTAAATCAATTCCCTTGGGTTCACCAATTCCTTTGGTTTTTAATATTAAACCCTTGGGTTTATTAGTTCTTTTGGTTTATAATATGAATAATCGATCAATGTCATCCATGTTTAAATGTCACATTCTGACAAATATTGTCTCAACATGAAAATCACCCATGGTCAACTATGGTCATAGGTTGTCAAACATTGCATTGTGACAACAATTGTCTCAATGTTTAAATCAATTCCCTTGGTTTCACCAATTCCTTTGGTTTATAATATTAAACCCTTGGGTTTATTAGTTCTTTTGGTTTATAATATGAATAATCGATCAATTTCATCCATGATGAAATGTCACATTCTGAAAAATATTGTCTCTATATGAAAATCACCCATGCGCCAACCATGGTCATAGTTGGTCCAACGTCGCATTGTGACAAAATTTTTATCAATGTTTAACTCAATTCCCTTGGGTTCACCAATTCCTTTGCTTTATAATTTTTTGGGTAATGGTTGTCCCTTGGGTTCACCAATTCCTTTGGTTTATAATATTAAACCCTTGGGTTTATTAGTTCTTTTGGTTTATAATATGAATATTCGATCAATGTCATCCATGATCAAATGTCACATTTTAACAAATATTGTCTCAATATGAAAATCGCCCATGGCCAAGCATGGTCATAGTTGGTCCAATTGTGACAAAAATTGTCTCAATGTTTAAATCAATTCCCTCGGGTTCACCAATTCCTTTGGTTTATGATATTAAACCATTGGGTTTAATAGTTATTTTGGTATATAATATGAAAAATCGATCAATGTCATCCATGATCAAATGTCACTTTCTGACAAATATTGTCATAATATGAAAATCACCCATGGCCAACCATGGTCATAGTTGGTCCAACGTCGAATTGTGACAACAATTGTCTCAATGTTTAAATCAATTCCCTTGGGTTCACCAATTCCTTTGCTTTATAATTTTTTGGGTAATGGTTGTCCCTTAGGTTCACCAATTCCTTTGGTTTATAATATTAAACCCTTGGGTTTATTAGTTGTTTTGGTTTATAATATGAATAATCGATCAATGTCATCCATGATCAAATGTCACATTCTAAAAAATATTGTCTCAATATGAAAATCACCCATGGCCAACCCTGGTCATAGTTGGTCCAATGTCGGATTGTGACAACAATTGTCTCAATGTTTAAATCAATTCCCTTGGGTTCACCAATTACTTTGGTTTATAATTTTTTGGGTAATGGTTGTCCCTTGGGTTCACCAATTCCTTTGGTTTATAATATTAAACCCTTGGGTTTATTAATTTTTTTGGTTTATAATATGAATAATCGATCAATGTCATCCATGATCAAATGTCACATTCTGACAAACATTGTATCAATATGAAAATCACCCATGGCCAACCATGGTCATATTTGGTCCAACGTCGCATTGTGACAACAATTGTCTCAATGTTTAAATCAATTCCCTTGGGTTCACCAATTCCTTTGGTTTATAATTTTTTGGGTAATGATTTTCCCTTGGGTTCACCACTTGCTTTGGTTTATAATATTAAACCCTTGGGTTTATTAGTTTTTTTTGTTTATAATATGAATAATCGATCAATGTCATCCATGATGAAATGACACGTTATGAGAAACATTGTCTCATTATGAAAATCCCCCATGGCCAACCATGGTCATAGTTGGTCCAGCGTCGCATTGTGACAACCATTGTCTCAATGTTTAAATCAATTCCCTTGGGTTCTGTCTCAATGTTTAAATCAATTCCCTTGCGTTCACCAATTACTTTGGTTTATAATTTTTTGGGTAATGGTTGTCCCTTGGGTTCACCAATTCCTTTGGTTTATAATATGAATAATCGATCAATGTCATCCATGATCAAATGTCACATTCTGACAAACATTGTATCTATATGAAAATCACCCATGGCCAACCATGGTCATACTTGGCCCAACGTCGCATTGCGACAACAATTGTCTCAATGTTTAAATCAATTCCCTTGGGTTCACCAATTCCTTTGGTTTATAATTTTTTTGGTAATGATTTTCCCTTGGGTTCACCACTTGCTTTGGTTTATAATATTAAACCCTTGGGTTTATTAGTTTTTTTGGTTTATAATATGAATAATCGATCAATGTCATCCATGATCAAATGACACGTTATGAGAAACATTGTCTCATTATGAAAATCCCCCATGGCCAACCATGGTCATAGTTGGTCCAGCGTCGCATTGTGACAACTATTGTCTCAATGTTTAAATCAATTCCCTTGGGTTCACCAATTCCTTTTGGTTTATAATTTGTTGGGTAATGGTTGTCCCTTGGGTTCACCAATTCCTTTGGTTTATAATATTAAACCCTTGGGTTTATTAGTTCTTTTAGTTTATAATATGAATAATCGATCAATGTCATCCATGATCAAATGTCACATTCTGACAAATATTGTCTCAATATGAAAATCACTCATGGCCAACCATGGTCATAGTTGGTCGAACGTCGCATTGTGACAACAATTGTCTCAATGTTTAAATCAATTCCCTTGAGTTCACCAATTCCTTTGGTTTATAATATTAAACCCTTGGGTTTATTAGTTCTTTTGGTTTATAATATGAATAATCGATCAATGTCATCCATGATCAAATGTCACATTCTGACAAATATTGTCTCGATATGAAAATCACCCATGGCCAACCATGGTCATAGTTGGTCCAACGTCGCATTGTGACAACAATTGTCTCAATGTTTAAATCAATTCCCTTGGGTTCACCAATTCCTTTTGGTTTATAGTTTGTTGGGTAATGGTTGTCCCTTGGGTTCACCAATTTCTTTGGTTTATAATATTAAACCCTTGGGTTTATTAGTTCTTTTGGTTTATAATATGAATAATCGATCAATGTCATCCATGATCAAATGTCACATTCTGACAAAGATTGTCTCAATATGAAAATCACCCATGGCCAACCTTGGTCATAGTTGGTCCATCGTCGCATTGTGACAACAATTGTCTCAATGTTTAAATCAATTCCCTTGGGTTCACAAATTCCTTTGGTTTATAATTTTTTGGGTAATGGTTTTCCCTTGGGTTCACCAATTGATTTGGTTTATAGTATTAAACTCTTGGGTTTATAATGTTAATCACACATTCGGTTTATTACTCTCTTGAGTTTAAAATACTATTTCTCAAGGTTTGTTAATTTCTTAGATTTCTCAGTTTAAAATATTAATTCTTAGCGTTTATTAATCTTTATTGTTTATAATATTCATCCGTTAGGTTTATGATATTTATCCCTTGGGTTCGCTGATTCCTTTGCTTTATAAGATTAAACCCTTGGGTCGGTTAGTTATTTTGGTTTATAATGTTAATAATCTCGTTCGTTTATTAATATCTTATGTTTAAAATATTCATTTTTATGGATTATTAATTTATTAGGTTTTTTAGTTTAAAATATCAATTCTTACGGTTTATTAATCTCTTGTATTTTTAATATTGATCCCTTATGTTTATAATATTTATCCCTTGGGTTCACCAATTCCTACGGTTTATAATATTTAAACCTTTGGTTTATGATGACATTGGGTTTGTATTATTAATTATCCCTTGGGTTTATTAATCTCTTAGGTTTTTTTGTTTTTAAATATTGTTTCATATGGTTTATTACTCTCTTGAGTTTAATATTATTAATATATTAATATATATTATAAATAAATATTCAAATATTTATTAATAATGATTATTAGTAATATTATAATATTATTATAATAATATTAATATATTATTAGTTCTTTTGGTTTATTAATAATATAACCATCTATGATATTAATATATAAATAAATATGAAAATATTAAATATTATTTATATTATTTTTATATTTATAAATATTATTAATATATATTATATATATTTCAAGTTAATTTATAGTATGTATATAGTTAATATTATTAATATATTAATAAATATTTTTAATATATATTATTAATACTTATTATAATATTAAAAATATATATAAAATATTTTTGTATATATTAATAATATTATAATATTACTAATATTCATTATAAATAAATATTCAAATATTTATTAATAATGATTATTTGTAATATTATAATATTATTAATAATATATATTAATAATATTATAATATTTATTTAGTAATATTAATAATATTATAATATTACTAATAATCATTATAAATAAATATTCAAATATTTATTAATAATGATTATTAGTAATATTATAATATTATTAATAATCATTATTAATAATATATATTAATAATATTTTAATATTTATTTAGTAATATAAATAATATTATAATATTACTAATAATCATTGTAAATAAATATTCTAATATTTATTAATAATGATTATTAGTAATATTATAATATTATTAATAATATAATCAACTATGATATAATATATATTATTAATATAATATTAGCTCTTTTTCTTTATTAATAATATAACCATTTATGATATATTAAATTATTTTATATTATTAATATTTTTTTTTATATTAATATATATTATATATATTTCAAGTTAATTTATAGTATGTATATAGTTAATATTTTTAATATATTAATAAATATTTTTAATAAATATTATTAATATTTTTATATTATTATTAATATATATAAAATATTTTTGTGATTTTAATCATAATTAATATATTTAATATATTAATATTCTTATTAATATATAATATATATTTTTCAAGTTAATATAATAAATTTATTATATATAATATTTATTTATTGATATATAAATTAATGTGATGGGTAGTGGATATAGGCCTATCGGCTTATATCAACCACATTGATAAATGTGGTTGTAAATCGGCGTGTATCAACTACATTAGTAAATATAATGTGGTTGTGCTAGTACTTAGCAATATCAAATTTCCATCCTGTACAACCCAATTGGGATTATGTTTTTACTGAGACGGTCGTAGCAATCCAGAGAAAAAGAAAGAGAAAATCCAGAGAGAAAAAGAAAGAAATGAAACGGTAGTAAAAACAATAAAGAAGTGGGTGTAAACGTAAAAGAAGAAGCGTGGATATCCTCCCACCGCTATCATCACAGATCACTCAACTTTCTGCAAACCGCATCCCACAGGCAACCCTTATCCCAATTGCAGATTCTCTTTACTCTTTGAGGGCCAACTTCTCTCATCGTCTCTGTTACAGTGGCTTATTTGTCACAGTGACTTATTTGTTTAGAATGACATATTTGTCACAGTGATTGTTTATGGACAGAATTACTGGTTACAATGCCTCCTGGGAAGTGTGCCTGATTATGAAGTAAGGAATATCGATGATAATATATGGTGGTACGTGTAAGTTACTGGATATTAATGTGTATATGGAGATAGGGTTATAAATGTTGCATAGATTACCTAAGTAATATCATCATCGTTATCATTATTGCGATATTATTATTATTATTATTCAATTATTTATTTTTTAATGATATTTTTTATTATTATTTAATTTTTATGGACAATTATTAATAGTGTTATTTTTTTTTTTTTAATTTAATATTATGATTTTTTTTATAACTATTATTTTATTTATCCATCTTTTAATCTATTGAGTTCATTGTTTACTGTATATATATTTTTTGAATTAATTTTTATTTCAAATTTTATCATGTTTGATTTATATTTTTTTAATTTTATTTTTAGATTTTTAATTAATTTAATTTCAAATATTAATTTTGAGATTAATTTTGAAAATAAAAATTACTATTCAAAATTTGAAAATGTAAATTATCCTAAAAGTATATTTAAAGATGTAAGATTTTAGTAAGTCATATTTTTTTTAATATATAGAGAATGAGATATGGATTTTTTAAGATCGTAGAAATTTTGATTGAAAAAATAGTTGTAGAGTATTAAGAATTAGGATTTAAATTTATTTCAAGTAATTTTTATTTAATTTATTTTTCTTTAAAGGAAATTATTATAGTTTGAATTTCTTATTAGAATTTACATTTTTTCAATGTGCAATTGTGAACTAACAAATTGTATGATTGGTTCAAAATTTAACAAAATTGTAATCAACTTAAATAAGGTTTAGTAGAGATTAGTAGAATCATTAAGTATTCATGGCAATAATATTTTTAAGAGAAAATGGACCCTAACTAAAACACCAAGGTTTTGGATTAGTATTTCAAGATAGTGAAAGCCCAACTGAACAAAGGCTAAGCCTATTATTGAGAACAAAAATGTACCATGGAATTTTTAGGATATAGGGTTGCTGAAAAAAGAGATACTTATATATATAATACTCAATACAAGAAGAAACACATAAATGCTCGAAATTGGGTTCCAAGACCTAGAAGAAAAATATCAACTTTTCATGATATTACAAAATTAGGGGAGAGACATTTAGAGAATAAATATTCGGTAAATTATCTACAATTATTAAGAATATGAAAGGTAACTCAGTGAAATAAATAAGTTTAGAATGAGACTTATGAGGAATATATAAATTTATACATTATTTTGTGTGACATTTCCCAATTATATGGGAAATTTCACTCATGATATGAGTTTGTATAGATTAAATGTTAAACTGAATTGTTATTAAGGAAATGAGAACCTTAAATAGCCTTAGAAAAACAAAGCTAACTCCAAAAATTAGCTAGAGAAATAATCTATGGATGTAACAAATTAAGGTTTAATTTATAATATGACATCAAAACTCATAATGATTTTTTTTTTGTAATGACTAAGTAGAGTATAATGCCTACATATCTTATGTAGATTATACTTATGATATAGATATATGTGAATTTTTTTTATCAATACTTCATAAAATTTAATTATTAATAAATATTTTCTATTTATACTATATTTCATTATGATTAGTTTTATTCATAAAGTTAGATATTTTAATATAATATTACAGTGATGAAGTACTAATTCTTATCCACAATAAAATATCTTTTAAAATTATAATACTTATTCCATTTACTAAATTTTGTAAATTATTATAATACACAAAACTAAACCAAATTAACATTCTAAACTAATTTTTATAAACTATTATAATGTATAAAACCAAACCAAGTTAACATTCTAATCAAAATGTTTCAAACCAAATAAAAATTATTTACAAATATTTTAAATAAAATATTATAACTTAATTTAAGCATAAATAGAAATACAATCCATGTATACATAAACTCATCAATTCCAACATTCATTTTCAATTATAATTTTCCCGTTTAACATTCAACTTATATTATCATACATTCAACTTATAAATAATATGATAATATATTATATGAATTCGTTAATAAATAATTTATTACTAATTATCATATATATTTAATTATAATGTATACTTTATACAAACATACTCAATGTTGTTGCAATCACAGTCGTGTAAAACAAAAATTGCGAAGCTTTCAAGATTAGCTAGTTCATTTTTTTCTTTAAAACCGAGTACATCAAACCAGTAAGTTATCCTATTCCCGGGTGAAACCCGCACGCACTTAAGTATCTTTATTTTTAACAAATCTTTTGTGGGTATATAAAATTGCTAAATTTGAAATTTAAATAATACTAATATATTTATAATTTAATAAAAATAATTTATATTATCAAATATCATGATAAAAAATTAAAATTATATTTATGATGAAATTTAAACATGTTCATTCTCTTATTTTTATTGGAATGAAAATTCAAAACTAATGTCCAACAGGAAATAATTCAACTAACATAACAATAAAATTAACTTTAATATAATATAATATAATTTTCAAGTTTACATTTTGATTAAGGCCAATGAGATTCACACCAGTTGACGTGGTATAAGATAATTTTTTCCTGCTAAATTTAGAATTATAAGAGAATCTCCAAACTAGCAAGCTTATCTCTAATTTTGGATTAGAGGGGATGGAGATTGCATGCAATATTAACTGGGGCCTTCAAACCAATCTAACCAGCAAAATAATTACTTAACCAACAAAATTGCAGAGTAAGGTGTTACAGAACTTAATCTTCCATTTCTTTAATCTTTCCCATGCTTGAAGTGCAAAGAAGCAATAAGAAAATTAATGAAATTAAAATACTAAGAAAAATAATGATATTGTGCACATAATACACTTAAAACAAAGAGTTGCAACAAAGAAATCAAATACAAATGCAGGAAATCAAATACAAATGCAAGGAAAAACATCGTATTTACAAAAAAAAATGAAAATGATAGATGTTGGTTTACCAAAAAAATTAACATGATAGAAGTTGGTCCATAAGTCAAACTTCTTGGTTTAGTTGTTTCACTAGAATTTATTTAAAAAAAATAAAAAATTAGATCCTACATTACCAACCATAGAATGAATAAATGCCTTAGAATTTCTTTGCAAGTTTAGATTATACAAGTTTTAAATTAGCACATTTGAAACTAACCTTCACATTTGAGATATGTAATTCTCACCTTCGTATGTTTGTATTTCTTTCATTGTCTCTTGTAGCAGCTCTATCAAACTCATTAGCATATATTTTTTCCTTTTAGAACCCTGTGTCAGGGGAGGGAATTCTACGGAGTTAGATGATATATATGAGCGCTTACGAATGACCATACTCTCCAAGAAATCTCTTTTACGCCCAAGTGTATATCCAAATTCCTTCTTGCACTTGTTGGAAAGATGAAGCAGCTGGATGGTCCAACCCAAAGTGGTTGATGTCAATGTTGTTTTGAATTCACTTGCAACATCTTCCATATGTTTTTATAAGAAGTGGAGATGTGACTCATCACCAGGTAACTGCATAAGCAAATAAAAAATATGGCTAATATTTTGTGAGATCTTTTCTCTTTTGTGACTAGGATCAACTTTAGTAGAAGAATCAATGGAAGTATTAACAATATCATTTACCTACAAAGTAAAAGACAAATAGTCATAACAATAATAAGAGTGATAAAAAACATAAAATTGACGAAGTTATGAAATTATTACCATGAAATCAACATAAGAATCCATGGAAGCACTAACATTATCATTTACCTACAAAGAAAGAAAAAATCATAACAATAGTACAAAAGTGATAACAAACATAAAATTTGAGTTATGAAATTGTAACCATGATATCAACATCTAAGTTATCCATGTTGATATTACAACAAGATGATGAGCTTATTGGAAAGGATTCACCTTCACTAAGTGGGCCCGCAGGCTATTTTTGGCGCAAAGTCTATTTTTAGACATGTGGATCATGATTCTATGAGTTGCAGGATGCTATTTGTGGAGGGTTGGTCAAGTTGGAAAAATAGATGGACTTCTATTTTTAGACATACTGGACGGAATCTATTTTTAGATTGCCAGTCTAAAAATAGATATGTCGAATATTATTAGCTCTTAATAATATTTGGACTCTAAACATTATCTTATTCTCTTTGAGCACTTCAGTTAAGTGCACAGATGTGGCACAGGAGCTGACAGAAGGAATTATGCTATTCCTGAGGGTTAAGTGGAGCTATTGCATGGATACTTCAGTTAGAACTCATGTGAAAGAGTTTGGTGGAGTTGATTGAGGAAGTTAATGGAGTTGTGTTCAGTTTAACTAATCTAAACATAGTTGAGCTATTTGTATCTAGTTTAACCGATTGATACAATTAGTGAGAGTGGTGTGAATTAATTATTAATTAATTCACTAATTATAAACTCATTAATCAACTAAAGAATACATCAGTTAACTTCAGTGCATGGACAGTTTCAGTGGAGACCAGTGTAGAGATAGGTGAAAGAGCAGTTAACTATCAGTTGTGACTATACTGTTGCTATTTTCAACACACAGATAGGTGGAGTAAGCCCATGAGGATTGCACAGTTCAGGCCAGGTGGTTATCTATTTAATGAAGCCATCCCATAGCTTTGAAAACGCAATAGAGGCTGGCTATCAAGTGGCTAAGGATTGGAGCATGTGTTTTGCTAGATCTAGCTTGATAGTGTGTAGCAATTGAGGGTGTGCATGAGAGATTGTGAGGAGCTTTGTACTATGATTGTTACATGATCTCCATGGCATGTATAATATACAGATAGTTGGGGTTTTCAAATTTAAGCTTTCCCATTAAATATTGTGTTCATATGTGTGATTGTTTGTGGTTTTAATGTGTGCATGAAATTGATTTTATTTCCGCATGTGATGATCAATGGTAGAAGAGATTCTGTATTATGCATGAAGCTAAAGTAGTGTGTGATCAGGAGAATCTCGGTGAATAATATCTCGCTTATTCAAATTTCTACATGGTATCGTAATGATATTGATCATTGGAGTAATTGCAGAATATTGAAGTGTTTGAGTTTTTAGCCGGTGGGAATTGGACTCTTATGGTGCCAGTTGTTTTCTTTTCTTGGTGTCAAAGTTGAGATGTCTTTCAACGGATTGCGATTGGAGTATGCCCTTGAGGGAAGCTTGAATTATATTGCATGGAAGGACAGGATGGAGGCAGTGCTGGATGATAATGGGTTGAAGGAGTTCATAGATGCTGAAGTCCCAAAGCCTACTTCTAGTGATGCTACTGTACTTGACGCATGGCAAAAGAAGACAGCAAAGTGTCGAAGGATTCTGTTGGAGGGTGTGAAGGATCACATAGTGTCCAGCCTTCATGGTAAGGCTTCTCCATTCTTGATGTGGAAATCTTTGAAAGATTTATTCCAAAGCAAGAGCAACCAGAGGAAGTTGGCGCTCAAGGATAAAATCAGAAACATAAAGATGGAGAAAGGCGACACTATGCCCAAGTACCTCACAAAGTTTTTCCAATGCAGGGATGAGCTGGGAAGTGTGGGGGTGACTGTTGATGATGAGGACTTGGTGAGCTTGGCTCTCCTTGGGCTTCCGAAGAGTTGGCACTCCTATCAGGACTCTGTCAATGGTCGGGAGAAATTGCTAGGATGGGAGCGACTTTGGTCGGATCTTGTGCAAGAGGAGATAAGGCGGAGTACCAGGGACGGATCTTCATCAAAGAACTCTGATGAAGAGAATTGTGCTTTGGCTACCAAAGCAAAGAAGGGGAAGAGCAAGAAAGCTTCTCATTCCGGTGTGAAAGGCAAGAAGCAGGACATGTCCAAGGTGAAGTGCTTTCACTGTCACCAACACGGACATTATGCCACAAATTGTCCGCAGAAGAAGAAAAATAAGCAAGCTGCTGGATCTGCAGCTAGAGAGGCCTTAGCCTCACAGTTTGAGCTGGATTTTTCGTTGATCGTATGCTTGGTCTCAAGTATGACGGGTTTAGTGTGGTTTCTGGACAATGGTGTGTCTTTTCACATGACAAGAGATCGAGATTTGTTTACTGATTTGGATGAGAAAGATCTTGGAGTGCACATCGAGATGGGCGATGATGGTAGATACAGTGTGACCGGTATCGGTACCATTTCCTTTGAGAGGGAGTCTGGTAAACCCTTCAGATTGAAGGAAGTGATGCATGTTCCAAGATTGAAGAAGAATCTTATCTCTGTGGCGATGTTAGAAGACAAGGGATATGATGTTGTCTTTAGCGAAGGAAAGGCTTTCCTGTGCAGTAAGGCAACTGGTGGGGCCCGGAGGATAGGGGTTCGAGTTCAGAACCTTTATCAATTGCAGGTAGATGGCTGTGCAGAAATGGCAGGCAAGGCAGAAGGAGTGGGGAGCCGGGATGATGGCGAGTTGTGGCACTAGAGATTGGGCCACCTTCACCATGGAGCTTTGAAGATATTGCAGCAGATTTCTACTGGGCTTCATAAAGGCACTCTTGTGCAGTTAGATCAGTGCAAGGGATGTACCTTGGGAAAATTTGTGAAAGCCACCTTTCACGAGAAGGATAGTCGCGCTACGACGATCCTTGAGAGAATTCACATAGACATGTGTGGACCTTTCTCAGCAGCTTTGACAGCAAAGCATAGGTATTATGTGATATTTTTTGATGATTTTTCTTGTAAGTGCTAGATCTTCTTCATGCAGAAGAAGAGCGAGACATACTCAAAGTTCTGTGAGTTCAAGGCACTGGTTGAACAAGAGTTGGGGAAGTAGGTGAAGGCTCTGAGGAGCGACAATGGTGGTGAATTCATCTCTGGCGAATTCAAGGAATTTTGCAGCGCAGAAGGAATTCGAAGAGAGCTCATAGCACCTCATAACCCACAGCAGAATGGGGTTGCTGAGTGGAAGAACAGAACGATCGTGGGTGTTGCACGGGCGATGTTGCATGATTAGGGCCTACCCATTCACTTGTGGGTGGAGGCATGCAATACTGCAGTATATGTGCAGAACCGTTGTCCTCACAGGATACTTGGCATGAGTACACCCGAGGAGGCGTTTTCTGGTAAGAGGTTTGATATTTCCCATTTGAGGATTTTTGGTTCACCTGTTTACATTCATGTGACGAAGGATGCCAGGAAGAAGCTGGAGCCGACTGTGGAGGTTGGAATATTTGTGGGGTACACTGATATGCCCCACAACTATCGTGTGTATTTTCCAGACAGTCGCAAGACTGTTGTGTGACGGGATATAAAATTTCAAGAGGAGAAAGCCATGAAGTGTTTGCTTGAGAGGGAGCCACACTTGCATGCAGATGAGGAGCTATTAGTTCCTAAGGATGAGCCTCAGGATGTGGATCAGCCACAAGAGGAGGTTCATGGAGTGGAAGAGACCACTCAGGCAGCGCCAACCATCAGAGGGTGGAAGCGCATTACAGAAGCTGAGCGACTGGCTCAAGATGCAGAGAAGGTTGTAGGAGCACCTACATCACAGCGTAGACAGAGATAGTCACCTGACCGATATAATGGATACATGGATCTTATGAGCAAGTGTATTGTGATAGAGCCATCCTCTTTCGAGGAAGCTGTGGAGGACCCCGCATGGGTAGATGCCATGGTGGAAGAGTATGATTCGATTGTCAGAAACAGTGCATGGGAGATTGTCCCGAGGCCCGAGGGGAAATCAGTGGTGGGTTCAAGATGGATCTACAAAGTGAAGCAGGCAGCTAACGAGAGTGTGGAGAATTACAAGGCAAGATTTTTTACCCGAGGCATTTCACAGATAGAGGGGATCGATTATGAGGAGACCTTTGCACCTGTCACGAGGTATTCTTCCATACGGACGATTCTTGCTCTCTCAGCGTAGATGGGGTGGCACATTCATCAGATGGATGTGAAGACTGCATTCCTCAATGGAGTCATTGAGGAGGAGGTGTACATAGAGCAGCCCGAAGGTTTCGAGATATTCAGCAGTGAGTCGCATGTGTGCAGGCTCAAGAGAGCGCTATATGGGTTGAAACAAGCACCTCGTGCTTGGTACACACAGATAGATAGTTATTTCACCGGACTTGGATTCTCCAAGAGTGAGGCGGATCCTAACCTATACCAGATTGTGGTGGAGGGTAAGTTGTTGATCATTGTACTTTATGTGGATGATTTGATTTTGACAGGTGATGAACTATTGATACACTCATGCAAGGCCGATCTTGCAAAGAGTTTGAGATGAAGCGACCTGGCCCTTCATTGCTTCCTCGGGATTGGAACGTTGTACTGCGTAGTGGTGTAGATTGATTTGTTTTCGTGTGGGCATGTTCTCGAGATACCGAGAAGTTCAACATGCATGGCTGCAAGCGTATTGATACTCCTCTTCCTGGTGGTTGGAGGAAGGAGGATGCTACTTCAGCGGAGGTAGTGGATGCCACTGTTTATCGACAGTTGGTGGGGTCACTTATGTATCTGGTCAATACATGACCCGATATATGCTATGCAGTTCCAGCTTTCACAAGCTATGGTTAAGCCTACCAAGCTCTTTTGGAAGGCGAGAAAGCATGTATTGCGTTATCTCAGAGGCACATTGGGATATGGATCATGGTACAGACAGGAGGATGAGTTGAGGCGGCAGTGCTTCAGGCATCGGTATCATCATATCATAGATTGTGTGCAGCGGAGGATCATGTTACTTTCATACATTCCTACGGAGGATCAGGATGCTGATATCTTGACGAAGGCGCTCACCAGGAGCAAATTCGAATACCACAGGGGCAGGATAGGGGTTACAAATAATCCATATCTTGTTGAGAGGGATTGTTGAGATTGCAACAAGATGATGAGCTTAGTGGAAAGGAGTCGCCTTCACTAAGTGGGCCCGCAGGCTATTTTTGGCGCAAAGTATATTTTTAGACATGTGGATCATGATTCTATGAGTTGCAGGATGCTATTTGTGGAGGGTTGGTCAAGTTGGAAAAATAGATGGACTTCTATTTTTAGACATACTGGGCAGAATCTATTTTTAGATTGCTAGTCTAAAAATAGGAATGTCAAATATTATTAGCTCTTAATAATATTTAGACTCTAAACATTATCTTATTATCTTGGAGCACTTCAGTTTGATGCCTAGAAGTGGCACATGTAGCTGACAGAAGGAATTACGCTATTCCTGAGGATTTAGTGGAGCTATTGCATGAAGACTTCAGTTAGAACTCATGTGACAGAGTTTGGTGGAGTTGATTGAGGAAGTTAGTGGAGTTGTATTCAGTTTAACTAATCTAAACATAGCTGAGCTATTTGTATCTAGTTTAACTGATTGATACAATTAGTGAGAGTGGTGTGAATTAATTATTACTTAATTCACTAATTATAAACTCATTAATCAACTAAAGAATACATTAGTTAACTTCAGTGCATGGACAGTTTCAGTGGAGACCAGTGCAGAGATAGGTGAAAGAGCAGGTTAACTATCAGTTGTGACTATACTGTTGCTATTTGTAACACACAGATAGGTGGAGTAAGCCCATGAGGATTGCGCAGTTCAGGCCAGGTGGTTATCTATTTAGTGAATCCATCCCATAGCTTTGAAAACGCAAAAGAGGCTGGCTATCAAGTGGAAAAATATTGGAGCATGTGTTTTGCTAGATCTAGCTTGATAGTGTGTAGCAATTGAGGGTGTGCATGAGAGCTTGTGAGGAGCTTTTGTACTATGATTGTTACATGATCTCCATGGCATGTATAATATACAGATAGTTGGGTTTTTCAGCTTTAAGCTTTCCCATTAAATACTGTGTTCATATGTGTGATTGTTTGTGGTTTTAATGTATGCATGCAATTGATTTTATTTCCGCATGTGATGATCAATAGTAGAAGAGATTCTGTATTATGCATGAAGCTAAAATAGTGTGTGATTAGGAGAATCTCGGTGAATAATATCTCATTTATTCAAATTTCTACAATCCACACTTTCAAATTCATCATTTTGTATCTGTGAAAAAAACATTGTATCTTATTATATCACAATGGCTATTATTGATCTACATATTCAATCAGAAATACTCTAATCACCTGGTTTTGGGTTGTTGCATTCATTATTGATTCTAGATTTTCTTGTTCCAACCTTATTTTTTCCTTCATCATGCTAACATTGATGACATGGTTGCAAATATATCCATTTTAGCCCAATTACAATCACGCATAGCAAAAATTGAACTTGAATGGCATACCATATATGATTTACCTACATCATGTTGGAATTGCAGCCTTGATATTGAATAATATGAGTGGTGCAGTGTCACATTACAATCTGGAATAGATTGTACCCTGAGCCATGAATGAGCTTCTATTTTCTCCACCTTATAGTTTCTATGGAAACCATTTTCCTTTGCACATTGACACCACCAATAAAAAATGTGGACCACAGTGAAACAACTGATGCAACAACCAATCTACTCTATGATGTGGAGCTGATAGTATTGTCAAAAGAACTTGTTTCATATGTGAATGGTAGGACACAATAATACCATTTGTTTCTTTTCCAACATGTTTTAAGTTACAACAACATTTTCCCACATTTCTGATTAACACGAAATAAAGTGTGTTAATAGTCAATACAAATATACCAAAAATATGAAAATTAAAGCTACATAAATCAACATTTTTGATTAACACAAAGAAAGTATGTATGATATGAAATGATTGTATTAGTTTTGTTGTGCTAAGTCTTTTAATTTTAAAAACATGTGCATACTTGCCTCATTAGTTTGCATAAGGTCTAAGGAGTTTTTCCATGATTTGTAGATGATTTTTAGTGAATTAAAAGCATAAAAAAGTTTAAATAACATTGACCAGTAGTGTGAAACCGAGAAAGAAGTCACCACATGAAATTTACACAGCAGGCATGATGAAGTAGTTCACCCCTCCTGGGCTACATCTGCTGATCCAGCTCCCAATGGCTTGTCCATATTTCATTATGCTCAAAATTTTGCTATTACATGTAGTTACAATTCTTTAATGGCTGTTTTATTTGCACCAATGGCTCCAGAATGCTCCAAGTAGTCAAATATGACTCTTCACTCACTTAGAATGGTTGAAAATTGGGCCTCCTACACTTTTTCCCAATATCTCCTAGGAAAACTCCACTAAAAGTGGAGAACTCCACTTAACTGGAGTTAAAATTGGGCTAGCCGCCAATTTAGGCATGCCCCTAAATTATCCGCTGTTTAAACTGTGCATTTAATTTAACAGTTGGGCGGTGGCCACATGCGCACCCCCAAACTGTTACACACCTCGACAGTTAGGCGGAACTCTCATTCCAACTACAGTTGAAAACGGTTTGAACCGTGGTTGTAGCCATCGTTAGCACCGACCGTGCAGAGAGTTGTCATTTAAATGTTTGCATGTGATATATACTATGGAACCGCTGGCGAGTTAGGATAGCTAGCGGTTCCCAACCCCCAAACACCATTTCCATAAACCTTAATACAAACTTGTCACCTTAGAGGTTAGGAAACAAATGTGTAGCACATACGGTAAATTGTTATGTGTTCCCAGCGGGAGGTCAGGGGGTCGAGCCCTGCTGCCTCCAATTTTTTTTTTAATATGCAATTGCATGGCCACGTGGCGGCCTTAGGGCTGGCCATGTGGTAGCCTCTGATTGGCTCCTCAAACCCATACCACAAATAGAAAATCGACACTTGTCAACCAACGATTGGTCTAGTGGAGGGAATATTTCAAGGAATATTCCATTTTTTGCTGGCTGTGCATCCACTTTGCTGACTGTGCATCCCAATCAAACTAGGTCAAACTATCCCAATTTTACTTATTTGAAATTTCAATCATAATGTAATATCTTCCTCATACGACATCGGTTTTTCGAACAATTTGCGACGCTGGAATTAGGAAGACAAGATCTACACAACCATCCTAGTTTCAAACCAATCCTGTAACATTTAATTTTGAGAAAAAATTATGAACTCCTGATCATTCCTCCCCATTAGGAAGCTTTTGGACCCCAAATGACTTGATTACCTATTCAGTAGATGAGGGTACAACTCCCTCACCTTTCCAACCTCCATCCATTTTTCCTTGCTTGGTTTAGTGCCTTGGAGCCCAATTTTAAGGTAGTCAACACTTCCCCTGTCAAAAATTGTATCTTCTTTGAGCTCATCCAGAAATTCTGGCGAGAAATATTCAATAGAAGGTAGCTGCACATCACTTCCTTGATCATCGATCAAAGGAGGCTCATACAAGCGTAAGTTTTCAACATTAAGAACTGAATACATTTTCATGTAAGAAGGAAAATCAAGTTGGACTGCATTATTACCAACTTTATTTATGATCTTGAAAGGACCATAGAAAATGGGTTTGAGATTTTTACCTTCCCCTTGCTTCCTTTCTTTGCTAATGTGCAACCATATCTCATCTCCCTCTTGAAACTTGTGATTAACCCAGTGTTTGTCATGCCTCTCTTTATATTTGATTTGAATTTTCTCAAGCTCTTCTTGAACTTGTTGATGTATAATCTGAATTTTCTCAATGAAATTTCGAGCCTTATCAATGTCACTATGGCCATCAATTGCAACATCCTTCCCAAAGATGAAGCCTAATGGCGATTTTGGAAAACACCCAAAGCATACTTCAAAGGTGAGGTTTGTGTTGAAGAGTGATTTTACCTATTGTAAGCGTGATGAATGTAATGCCGTTGTTCATCCCACAACTTAGGATGTTTGCTGTAATATCCTCTCAATAGATGCACAACTATTCTATTCACCACCTCTCTTTTTCCATCTGTTTATGGATGAAAAGTGGTACCCTTTTTCAACTTTGTGTCCATCATTCTCCATAAATTTGACCAAAAATTTCCAATGAACCTGGAATCCCTATCACTAACAATAGAAGTGGGAAATCCAAAATGAACCCAAACATTTTGAAAATAAAGTTCAGCAGTTTGTTCAACAATAATGTTTTTCTTACATGGCATAAGTATACACATTTTACTGAATCTATCCACAACTACAAAAATATAATCATGTTGCTTTCTTGACATAAGTAGACCTCCAACAAAGTCCATGGAGATGCTCTCCCATGGCCTTGATGGTACTGGTAGTGGCGTGTACAATCCTAGCTTCCTATTACTAGGCTTACTTGTTGCACACATAGAACAACCTCTTATAAAACGTGACACACTATCTATCATGTGAGAAAAATAACAATACCTCTGCAGATGCGCCACTATTTTGCCTACCCCAAAGTGTCCAAAAATAAGAGAAGAATGAGCTTCTCAGATGACACTTAGCCTCTCTCATTATGGAATACATAGCTTTCCCAAATGAAACAAAAAATTGTTATGCATGTGATAATATTTTTCTTCAACTTTATTCCCTTCACTCAAACTAGCATACACATCTGGAAATCAATGTCATGTGAATATTGTTCTATGTAACTCTCATGTACAACAAAATCATTTTTGAATAAAGTAGAAGCACTAATGATTGGTCTCGAAACCATATCTGCAACTTTATTGAAAATAACTTTTTTGTACCTTAAAACCAAGTGAAATTGTTGAAGAAATCCCATCCACCTGAAATGTCTTGATTGCTGCAATTTTTTTTGCGACTTCAAGTACTGTAATGGTTGGTGATCCGCGTGTACAATAGTCTCTTTACCCATCAAGTAGTGTTTCCAATTCTTGACACTTTGTGCCAACACATATAGTTCTTTCTCATATGTAGGATAATTAGTCACAACACCATTAAAATTTTCTGAATGAAAGGCGATAGGCTCACCATGCTGCAAAATTACTACTCCCATGACATAATCACTAGCATTGGTTTGTATCTCGAATGGATGTCTCAAATTTGGTAATGCAAGGACTGGAGCTGAATTGATCTTTTCTTTTAAAGATTCGAAATCTTATTGTTGTTTTCCTCCCCATTGGAAGCCTTTTTTCACACTTGTCACTACATGCATAGGAGCTGCGATGGAAGAAAAGTTAGCAATAAACTTCCTCCAATATTGAGCTACACCTAAGAAAATTCTTACCTCGGTAACTGTTTTGGGTGTGGGCCAATTCAAAATGGCCTCCACTTTAGAATGATCAATACTCAATTCTCCTCCTCCTACAATATGTCCCAAATAGACCAAAGAAGTCTTTCCAAACTCACATTTTGACATCTTAAGAAACAATTTATCTTTTTTCAAAATATCAAGCACTCTATTCACATGCAAGGCATGATCTTCTCTTGTTTTGCTGAAAATATAAATTTCATCTAAGTAAAAATAATAAATTCATCAAGGAATGGTCGCAAAATATTATCCATAACTCACATAAAAGTTGCTAGTGCATTACATAAACCAAAAGACATAACTAGCCACTCAAAGAGTCCTTATTTGGTTTTGAATGCAATTTTCCATATATCACTTTCTGCAATTCTTACTTGATGATATCCACTTTGTAAATCTAAATTAGTGAAAAACTTTGCTTCTTTCAGTTGATTAATAAAATCATCTATTCTTGGGAGTGGGTAACGATTTTCTACTGTTATTTTGTTCAAAGCTCGAAAATCTACACACATGTGCCAAGTCCCATCTTTCTTTGGTATCATGACTATGGGTGAACTGCATGGCAAGATGCTTGGCCTTATGATTCCTTTATCCAACATCTCTTTGATTTGCCTCATTATTTCAGCATTCTCCATTATTGACATGTGATACATGCCGATGTTTGGAAGAGGATAATCTTGTTGCAACTGAATCTCATGTTGAATTTCCCTTTTTGGAGGCAATCCTGTTGGCTCTTGAAAAATATCATGAGGTCCATTAACCACATCATATAATTTGATTTCAACTTAGGATCACATCCCTAAAATGATTCATGATTAATATCAGCTTTAGGTTCAATCATAAGAAGAACAAAATTCTTACTTGAATTTACCAGCCTCTTTACCTATCCAACATTTACCAAAGCAATGTTTGTCTTCTTGTGATGTGCTCTAACAATGAACTCCTTGCCATAATTAAATAAATGATACTTGTTCTCATGGCGATAGAATATCGCTTTCCTGTCATACAAGTAAGTACTCCCTCATACAATACTAGTTATGTCAAGTGGAACCACATCTAATTCAACTTTTTCAACAAAGCTTACAGTGATTGCAAACCTCAATATACATTTCTTTGAAACCTGTAGATTTGCATCCTTACAAATCCAACCCAATGGATATGGTTTTGGATGTGGTATGGTCTCAACATTATGTTTCTTGATCAAATATTTAGAGATTAAGTTTTCTTGTGACCCACTATCAAACAATGTGTCAATTTTGGTATGCTTGGATATCACCCTCACATATTGAAACAATTCTAATCTTTCTTCTTCATTTGGAGTGTTTTTGTGACAGTTTGATGTACTGGTACTGGGTTTAGTTTCAATTTATTTTCCCTTCATTTTCTTCAATACCATGGCTGTAATTTTAGTTTCATCACCTGAATAAGATCCTAAATCATGTTGAGCTGTAGCAACAATTTTATGTTTCCCTTTGTTATTGGGTTTCTTTGGCCTCAATTCAGGATGTAATTTCCAACAATGAGTTTCATCGTGGCCTTATTTTGAACAATGTTTACAAGTCAATTTTCTCCCTCTTTCTCAATAGATGCATTCTTTTTGTTTTTACCTTTTGAGGTCTTTTCCTTGGCTTTACCATTAAAATGTTTCTTTCTACCCTCTTCAGAAATGTTCTTCCCTCTAGCTTCTAGATGTCTGGCCTGAACACAAAATTCATCTAGACTGGTGGGGTTAAACATGAGAATAGTATGTTGTAGGTAGCTATGTAAGCCTCCTATGTACTTTAGTAAAGTGCCTTGGCTCTGCAAATCCACCCCTAATAAAAGAGCTCTTCTCCTAAATTCTTGGGTGTATTCTTGCACATTTTGACCCTTTAATTGCCTAAAGTTCTGCTAGTTCATGATGGCTTTCTACATTTGAGCTAATGGATAAATTTTTGTTTAATAGCAGTAATAAAATTTGACCATGATAAAATAATCTTACCATGTTTCTTGATTCCCTCCTTTGTCTTGGCTTCCCACCAAACAAGTGCTGCATCTTCCATTCTCAAAGAAGCTAGTTGAATTTTGGTATCATCATATTGAAGGTTACGTATTCTTAAATAGACCTCCAATTGCCTAATCCAATTATCTAGCTTGTCTACATTTACTTCACCATTAAACATTGGAAATTCGAACTTAACATCAAGTTTTAATAAAGGATTTTTACTAGTGCTCTTGGACTTGTGTGGCTGATGTATTGAAGGAGATGTAGAGGATGATGATGATGACGATGAGGGTGAAGATGGTGGCTCTCCATTTCCTCCATTTCCTCCATTTACCTTCTTTGAATTGTCTTCATCATGTTGACCACTTGAAGATCCTTGTCCTTCCTTTTGGAGTTTAGATCCTTCTCCTTCTAGTCTCTCATTCCTTTCTTGATAAAGAATTCTAACCATCTCAGTCATGTCAAGAAATTCTTTCCTGAACACTCTTTCTTCCTCCTTAGGGTCAACTTCTTCATGGATTTCTCCTTCCTCATGAGGCATGCATAAAAGAGCTACTGCTTCTTTAGGAGGTGAACTAGGTGGTGGAGATTGTGGCAATCTTACTCTCCTTTGCTTTGGCTCCTTTTGAGACACTTTTGCTTCCACCAGTTTTCCTTCTCCTATTTTGAGCTTGAGCCTTGTAAGCATCTAAAACTTGCAAACAACTAAACAATTATTTGCACTAAATAACATCAGAGAATAAACTCTAGATCTAATACCAATATGATCTGAAATTACTTTATTAGTTTTGCTGTGCTAAGTGTCTTTTAGTTTTAAAAACATGTACATAATTGCCTCATTAGTTTGCATAAGGTTTGAGGAGTTTTTCCATGATTTGTAGGTGATTTTTAGTGAAATAGAGGCATAAAACAAGATTAAATAACATTGAAAAATAGTGTAAAACAGAGAAATAAGTCACCACATGAAATTTGCATAGGAGACATGATGAAGTAGTTCACCCCTCTTGGGCTACATCTGCTGGTCCAGCTCCCAATGGCTTGCCCATCATTCATTATGCTCAAAATTTTTCTATTACATGTAGTTGCAATGCTCTAATGGATATTTTCGCTGCATCAATGGCTCCATAATGCTCCAATTAGTAAAAAATGACTCTTCATTCACTCAGAATAGTAAAAAATTGGGCCTCCTACACTTTTACCCAATATCTCCTAGGAAAACTCCACTAAAAGTGGAGAACTTCACTTAACTGGAGTTAAAATTGGGCTAACCAAAAATTTAGGCGTGCCCCTAAATTCTTCGCCATTTAAACCACACATTTAATTTAATAGTTAGGCGGTGGCCACATGCACACCCCCAAACTGTTACACACCCTGATGGTTAGGTAGAACTCTTGTTGCAACTGCAGTTGAAAACGGTTTGAACCGTGGTTGTAGCCATCGTTAGCATCGACCACATGGAGAGGTGTCTTTTAAATGTTTGCATGTGATATATACTGTGGAAATGCTAGCAGGTTGGGACTACTGGTGCTTCCCAACCCCCAAACACCATTTCCATAAATCTTAATACAAAATCATCACCTTGAATGTTATGAAACAAATGTGTAGCGTGGACGGTAAATGGTTATGCGTGCCCAACGGGAGGTTAGGGGGTTGAGCCTTATTGCCTCCAACAAAATTTTAATATGTAGTTGTAGGGCCATGTGGTGGCCTCAAGGTTGGCCACGTGGCAACCTCTGATTGGCTCCTCGAACTCATACCACAAATAGAAAATCGATACTTGTCAACCAGGGATTGGTCTGATGGAGGGAAAATTTTGAGGAATATTCCCTTTTTTTACTGGCTGTGCATCCTAGTCAAACTTGGTCAAATTCTCGCAATTCTACCTGTTTGGAATTTCGATCAGAATGAAATATCTTCCTCATACGACATTGGTTTTTCGAACTATTCGCGGCATCGAAATCAGGAAGAAGAGATCTACGCAACCATCCTAGTTTCAACCCAATCCTGTAAATTTGAATTTTGAGAAAAATTTATGAACTCTTGATCAATGTCAATAGTCAATACAAATATATCAAAAATATGAAAATTAAAGGTACATAAATCAAACCTGTTCTGTCCAACCATCGTGCTCGAAATTATTCAACAAAGGTGGTTTCTTCTTGGAAGTCATTTAGAATTTTTTTGGTCTCCTCAAGTGTAGAATTTTCATTTTTTATCACTGTGCATAATGTCACCTAGATCCTTAAACATGGCAGATCTTGTAGTATCATCTTTCAATTTAAATATAATATTTTTTAACCATGCCCTTCTAACATGCCAAATGCATAAGTAGACTTCACATTGAAATATCGCCCTATTGCACATAAATTTCATACAAAGTTATATATATATATATATATATATATATATATATATATATATATATATATATATATATATATATATATATAGTCTACAATTATGTATATAACATTTCATTTTGAGAAATGAAGAAAAAACACACTCATATCTCTTTACTTGATTGCACCAATCTCAGCAGCTGCATCATGTACTATGAACACATTTAACTTCCACTCCATCATAGTACCCATGCAAAATTTAAGAAGTAGCATCTCCATCCACCAATATCATCAGTTGCATCATGTACCATGAATGCATTTAACTTCCACTCCAACATACCCATGCGAAATTTAAGAAGTAACATCTCCATCCACTTGGGGATACCAAAATTCATAGATCTTGACATGAGAACCCATGCCATTGGAACACCATTATGTTGGGAATCAAATGCCAATAATTTATAAAGTTGAAACTGCATAAAAATAAATAAAAATTAGTTATATCCTTGGATTATCTTATAAATAAGAAATGATAATAAGAAAATACATAACAATATAAAATAAAAAATTATTTATATCCTTGGATTATTTCATACATAACATATGATAATAAGAAAATACATAACAATATAAAATTACCTTAAAGCGATTTGTCCCAAATGCAGAACCCATTTCTAATACTATCATGACGATATTTTCTCATCCATTCTAGCTATAGTGGTTGTTGAATGCCTAAAATGAATGGAGTGTGTCCCTCGTCATCTGTTGAAATATGACAACAAAAGTAATTATTGTAATTTTGGGAAAATTTAGTTATTACAGGTCAATTGATTGTATAACGAGAAGGAGTTAATGTAATGAGGTAGCCGATATTAATTGGGATGGACCGAGAGGCTTGTAACTATGGAGAGTCATTCTTGATTAATAGAGTTTCCAATCCCTTTACCCGTGGAGGTTTCCTTGACACCCTATCAAGATTTTACCACGTAAATAATTGTGTATTTATCTGCATGTGATTGATTTGGTTTCCATTCAGTTATTCTTTACATTTATTTCTTGTTAATTTTGTTTAATGTTCTCTTGAGACCAACAAGTGCTATCAGAGAAAGGTTGGGAGAACTAAACCATGCATCTAGCTGGACAGGAAGAAATCTAATCTCTAGGAGAAAAGTAGGCCTTTACGTTGGAGAGAGAGCCGTTGTCGAGAAAAAAAACAGTCGGCCTATACGTTGGATGAAGAGCGTTGAGAGAAAAGACCGAATAGCATTAAAATCTATTTGCGAAAAGTTGGAACACATGCCCATTAACCGATTATTGCCATTTTGAAACATTGTGAGCCACTAGGAGATAAAGGAGAAGTTGGTGCCTGTTGTGGAGACCAGCCGTGAGTAGAGCGTTGTGCAGAACAGAGCCACCAATGGAAGAGGTAGCCATTGAGCTCGTTGTGCAGATGCAGAGTTGAACGTTGCTGCCACTGCCAAAGAGAAAGGAGGATGCAGTGTTGAATGCTCAATTTTTCTTTTTAAAGAGGAATTCGTATTGTACCAGTTCGATTTCAATCAGCAGAAAATCATTGCTTGAAGTCCAGGTAATTTTTTTCTTATTTTGTGTTTTCATTCGAGTTTTAAAAAAATGAAGGGATTTTTATTTTTTGTTTTGTTGCATTCAGAAAAACAAAATGAAGAGTTTTTCCTTTGCTTAAAGAAAAAGGGGGAATTTTTTTTTTTTTTGGTATAAGTTTGAAAAAGAAGAAGAAGTTGGAATAGAAATTTGGGTTTAAAAATTATTGGAAGAGATTCAAAATTTGACAGGAACAGATTCAAGCAGATTCAATTTTTTTTTTAAAAGAATTTGAAGGGATTTAAAGGGAACACTTTTAAGATAGATTCATAATTTTTTTCAAGATCAATTTAAAAAAGAAGAAGATAGGCTCAAAATTGTAGAAAGGAAATATGAAGGTTGGAAACAAACCCTAATGTATAAAGGAATTCTAAATATTTAAAAAAAAAAAAAACCCAGGTTGGAACAAAAACGGAAATAAAGCCTAGCTTGAATAAGGGAGAAAAAAAATAATTTTTTTGAAACCCCTAGTTGGAAGTTTAAGAAATAAGGGAAAAATAGGAAACCATAAGAGGAAGAAATGGCCAAAATGACGAATGCGAAGTTCGAGGTGAAGAAGTTCACCGGGAAGAGAAATTTCACATTGTGGAAATTGAAAGTTAGGGACTTTCTGGTGCAACAAGGGTTGCACAAAGCATTAGACAGGGTGAACAAAAAACATGCAAGCATGACAGATTCAGAATGGGATGACTTGGATGCCCGAGCTCTCAGTACCATTAGGTTATGCCTGGCATATGGAGTTATTTTTAATATTGTTTAAGAGAGTACAACTACAGGTTTGTGGGAAAAACTGAAAACTTTGTATATGAAAACCAGAATAAGGAAGAAAATCAGGTTGATTCAGGTATGACTGATGAAGTTTTAACTGTTGAAGCTTTACTTGTTTGGAATGTCTCTCATAATGTTGAAAATTGGCTATTAGACTCTGGTGCTTCTCATCACATGAGTCCGCACAGAAACTGGTTTACTTCATATGAAGCTATAAATGCTAGTTTTGTGTTCATGGGAAATAATGCATCTTGTCATACCGTTGGGATGGGAAATGTAAAAATTAAAATGTATGATGATACAGTTAAAACACTATCTGATGTTAGGCATGTACCTGAATTAAGGGAAAACTTGATTTCTTTGGGAGTTTTGGACTCGAATGGTTATAAGTTTACAGGTTAGAATGGAGTGCTAGACGTCTCAAAAGGTGCCTTAGCTTTTATGAAGGAAGAAAAGGTCAGAAATATTTATAGACTCAAAGGAATCACTCAGGTTAGTGAAGCAATGATTGTATCAGAAAAAGTAGAACAGGGTTCTCGTCTATGGCATCAGTGGTTGGGTCACATGAGCGAGAAAGGTATTTAGGTACTAATGAACCACAAGTTGCTTCTTGATTTGAAATCCTTGAAGTTGGATTTTTGTAAACATTGCGTGTATGGAAGAAATGTAAACAGAGATTTAAAACTGGAAGTCATAATAGTAAGGAAATTTTGGACTATATTCATTCTGATCTTTGGGGACCATCTCCTACTGTGTCTTATGGAGGTGAAATATATTTATTAACATTTATTGATGATTTCTCCCAGAAATTTTGGGTCTATTTGTTGAAAAAGAAAGCTCATGTATTTAATGTTTTTAAACAATTTAAAGCTATGGTGGAAAATAAAACAGACAAATCAATTAAATGTTTAAGTACTGAAAATAGCGATGAATTTGCTTTAGAATTTGAACAATACTATAAGGTTGAAGGGATTGCTAGACATAATTTTTTTTTATAATCCTCAGCAAAATGGCGTTGCTGAACGTATGAATCCAACTCATATGGAAAGATCCAGAAGCATGATCAACGATGCTAACCTGCAAAAGGAGTTGTGGGCAGAAGTAGTGTCTACTAACTTGTTATTTAGGTAACATATCACCTTCTTTTGCCATAAATTACAAAAATCCTTAAGAAGTTTGGTCAGGTCAGTCTTGTGATTATTCACATTTGAAGAATTTTGGTGGTGATGCCTATGCTCTTATTCCTAGGAATCAACATTCAAAGTTAGATCCAAAACCAAAATTTTATGTCTTTGTTGGGTATGATTAAGCAATGAAAGGATATAGGTTGTGGGATCCTTCTTCACGGAAGATAGTCATTAGTAGAGATGTAATATTTGATGAATCTTCTCTCCTAAAATCAGATGTTGATAAATTTGAACATGAACATGTATCGCCAAATCAACAAATTCAATTGGAGACTAATTTTTTTCCAGAAATTCGGAAGGAAGGAGAGACTTCTGAAGAAAAAGATGAAGAGGTAAAGGAAATTGTAGAGGTTCCAGAGCCTGTTCAACAACTAGTTTCTTTAAGAAGGTCTACTAGGGAAATAAGAACACCTAAAAGTTATGAATATTCTGCTTCATCCTTTGCATTGATTACTAAAGATGGGGAACCTTCTTGTTATTAGGAAGCAATGGATGATGTAGATAGTGAGAAATGGCAAAAGACTATGGAAGAAGAAATGGATTCCTTAGCCAAGAAAAATACCTGAGATCTTGTAGAACTTCATGAAGGGAGAAGTGTTGTTGGGTGCAAATGGGTCTTCAAGTTGAAGAGAAAAGTTGATGGAAGTATTGATAGGTATAAGGCGAGGTTGGTTGAAAAAGGGTATTCTCAGGTTGAAGGTATTTATTTTCATGAGATTTTTTCACCAGTTGTAAAAATAGTTTCTATTCGTACTGTGTTAGCACTAACTACATTACTTGACCTTGAGTTAGAAAAGTTAAATGTTAAAACATATTTTCTTCATGATGATTTGGATGAAGAGATATATATGGATCAAATAGAAGGTTTTGTACAAGGTCGCAATAGAAGATTAGTTTGCAAGCTCAGGAAATCATTATATGGCCTGAGGCAGTCTATTAGGAAATGGTACAAGAAGTTTGACTCCTTCATGATGAGCCATAATTTTATCAGAAGTGAGTATGACCATTGTGTATACTTCAAAAGTTTCAATGGCATATTCATTATCTTGGTGTTGTATGTTGATGATATGCTTATTGCAAGAAAAAGCATGGAAGAAATCAACAGGTTAATTTCTCAACTCTCTGGGACATTTGATATGAAGGATCTTGGAGCAGAAAAACATATCTTTGGCATGGAGATATGCAGAGAAAGGAAGAACGGTAAGCTTTTTTTATCACAACAGAAGTATGTGGAGAAAGTACTTGAAAAGATTAGTATGAGCAATGTGAAACCTGTCAATGCTCCATTAGCTTTCCATTTTAAGCTTTGGTATGCGATGGTATCTATAAGACTTGACATTTCACATGCAATTTGACTTGTCAGCAGGTTCATGGAAAATCTAGGGGAAGAACATTGGCGAGCAGTGAAATGGGTGCTTCGGTATTTGAGAGGCACAAGTGACCATTGCATCATCTTTGATGGTCATGAAGTATCAATCTACGGATATTTGGATGCTGATTATGCAGGTGATGTGAACAAAAGGAGGTCTACTATAGGTTATGTTTTTACTCTTGCAAGTGGAGCAATCAGCTAGATGTCAAAGCTTCAAGAGACAGTTGCTTTATCCACTACTGAAGCAGAATATATAGATGCTTCAAATGCCTGTAAAGAGGCAATTTGGTTAAAAGGTCTGCTTGATGAGATTGGAAGGATGCTAGAGAACGTGAATGTGTTCTGAGATAGTCAGAGTGCTATTCATTTGGCTACAAATCTAGCTTATCACAATAATACCAAGCACATTGATGTAAGGTATCACTTTGTGATACATGTGATTAATGGTAGCAAGGTAGCCCTAAAAAAATTCTGTATATAGGAGAATTCTGCAGATATATTCACGAATCCAGTTATAGTAAAGAAGCTGCGATGGTGTCTCGCTTCTCTTGGCTTGCAGAAGAGATGATGAATGGGCATGGGCAAGGGATTAGGAAATTTTTTGTCAAGGAGGAGTTTGTTGAAATATGAGAACAAAAGTGATTAATGTAATTTTGGGAAAAAATAGTTATTGCTGTTCAGTTGGTTGTATAATGAGAAGGAGTTAATGTAACGAAGTATCCCATATTAATTGGGATGGCTCAAGAGGCTTGTAAATATGGAGAATCATTCTTGATTAACAAAGTTTCCAATCCCTTGCCCCATGGAGGTTTTGTTGATGTTTCCTTGACACCCTGCCAAGGTTTTACCACGTAAATAATTGTGTATTTACCTGTGTGTGATTGATTTGATTTCCATTCAGTTTATTATTTACATTTATTTCTTGTTAATTTTTTTTAATGTTCTCCCGAGACCAACATCATCTATGGCATTGCCAAACCCTGAGTAGTAAGATCTTTTATCAGGATTTGCTGCTTTCCATATACGTACACTTTGAGCATCATTCTTATCAAACATGTTTTGGGAGTTTTTCAATATCCTCTCTATTTGTCCAATGTCATCACGAGTAAGAAAATTATTTCGATCAAACTTAGCTCTAGATGAGGTTACTTTGTCATGCAATAATTCACGATGTTTGTGATGTACACATTCAACTGAAATTCCCAACAATAAACATCTTTCTACCCATTGAAGTAGTTCATTACTAACGTGGGGTGCATGGTATTCCCTTGTGCCTAAAAAATCACCCATTGAAGTAGTTCATTACTAACATAGGGTGCATGGTATGCCATTGTGCCTACAAAATCACCAACCTGTAGTCCACGACAAGGTTTACCTTTAATATCTATATGATTCATCTAAACATAAGTGATCAAGGCATGTTCTGGTGCTTTCTTGGATATGTGAACACTAAAATAACATGTGAAACCACATCTTACCCTTTTTAGGAACTTTGATATATCATAGGACAATGCATCAATCTCACGATAATATAATCTTTTGGCCCATATGAACACCAAAACCTGCAAGAAACAACAAGACATTAACATGACAAAAATTGAATTTAAAACAAAATTATTTTAAGAAAAAGCAAGTAGTAGCAAAATTATTACATTATATATTCCAAAGGGGTGTCAACTCTATATTTTTTATTTCCCCAATATTTTTTCTTTTGCTAAAACTTTTTGGAAAGCTCGTTGGATAAAATGGATTTTTTCTCTCCCCAATAAAAAAGTAATTATATCTAATTGATTTCCTCCAAGCCACATTCTTACCTCCAATCATACTCCAATCCAAATCAAAAGAAGAAAACATTATTTTTTGTGAATCTTGCACTTCAAGAGCTAGAAGTTGTTTCCATTTTGAACACCTCTACAAGATATATAACTCATGTTAGTTTCTCATAAATTTGTAAAAAGAAAAAAGATATTTGTCATTAAAAAAGTCAATGAGTTCTATAATTAAAACACTAAATGCATATCAAATACTAATAACTTATCATTTTGATTATCATATTCAGTTAAACATCTATACCTTTTTCTTATTTTTATTCACATATTAACATCTTTAAAATTCACATCTCTAAAGTAGCTTTAAATTTGAATTTCAAAATTAAATATCCACAAAAAACCACATCTTCTGTAACTACAAAATTTTCTCTTCACTTCACACAATATGGTTTCTGTGGATATTTAACTTTGAAATTAAAAAAATATTTAAAATCTATAACTTACCTAATTTTTATAACATTAATCATAATATGTTTAATGCTCCAAAACTCAAGATTAACAATGTGATGGTCCTCATCTAAAATTACATGAGGAGTGTTTTTGAATTTGATATGGTTTCTGTGAATATTTAACTTTGAAATTAAAAAATATTTAAAATCTGTAACCTAACTAATTTTGATAACATTCAGCCTAATATGTTCATAATATGTTTAATGCTCCAAAACTCAAGATTAACAATGTGATGGTCCTCATCTAAAATTACATGAGGAGTGTTTCTGAATTTTCCACGCTATATTCTAATTGTTGGGTTCCACTTTTGAATCAAAGAATCTAGCAGTTATGTAAATGGTCTTTACCTGAAAATTATTTTCATCTAAATTTACTAATACTTGAAAATGTGATTTCCAGATGTATTAGAAATATTTTCTTTTGATGAGTTAGCTTTTCCTCTCAGATATTTATTCATTGCTATTCTTAAGTTTTAAAAATACTATCCTAACTAAGTGATCTGATATGCTTTGGAGAGCTACAACCCCGCGAATGAACAACTTTATCCCAATATTTCAGAGAGAAATCCTTGCATCCTTTGAGATAAGTGTTAAGTGTTGTAGAAAGTGCAAATCACACTAGCAACAACCCTATTGGTCTAGTTTCCAATTTAATAAACTATGAGAAAAGGTTTTAATATCTAAATCTACTTTAAATAATAAACTCTAAATCAAATACTTTAGGATGAAAAATAAAAAAAATTGAATTTATTTAAAAAACATGAACATTATACAAAGTTAATGAAATACTCATATATTATTTCTTAAAACTAATTAATTACCCATCAAATAACATGAGTATTAATTACTAATTAATACTCATATATTATTTCTTAAAATAGTATCTAGAATAAATCAAATATCAAATAACATTGCTAATAGCTTATCACTAAAAAAAAGTTTATTATATCAAATAACATTGTTAATGGCTTATCACTAAAAAAATTCATTATATCAAATAACATTTCTAATAGCTTATCACCAAAACACTCATTGAAAACTAGTTACCACTGAAACAAACCCAAATAACAAGGGTATGTTAAAATGATAGCAATAACATACTTCTATAACTCACTCAACAATAATAAAATTTCATTTTAAGAAAAAACTATATTAAAATAGCATATAAAATCATGTTTCTATTTGGAAATATATTAAATTATTATATAAAAGAAAATTTCTTCACTAGATATCACAATTTTTATTAGTATACAATACAAAGAAAAAAAAGAAAAAACAAACTTCTTAAAGTTAAAACATGGAAACTTCAATGAGGGCACTTGCATTTATGGAAATTTCACTGAAAAGTAAACATTTCAAAGATTTTTCTTTTTATGGAAACTCCAATTAGGCACTCTGGTGCAAAAGAGAAAAACTACAGTAATATATTGGCAGGGATTTGAATGCTTTAATTTTATCTTTGAATCTAACATTAGGATATTTTTTATAATTATTATTATTTATATTTATATTTATATATATATATATATATATATATATATATATATATATATATATAATCAGTTTTCATTTCTTGTGTTAATTTATAATTTATTTATTTATTTTTTAATTTTTTTTAAAAATAATTCAATTTTATGATCAATTTTGAAAATGAAAATTATTAATGGATATTTGAAAATGTTAATTATACTAAAAGTATATTTTCTAAAAATGTAAGATTTTAGTTATTCATTTATTTTTGACATATAGAAAAAGAGTCAAATTTATTTTAAGTAATTTTTAGTTAATTTATTTTTTAGGAAATTATTATACTTTGACTTAAATTCACATTTTACTATGTGCTAACAAATGATATAATTGGTTCAAAATTTAACAAAATTTTAATAAATTTTTATTTGATTTTTTTTTTTTAAAGGAATTTATTATATTTAAAAATTTTTGGTTGAAATTTATATTTTACAATATGCTAATAACTAATACTAGTCGTTAAAAATTTAACGAAATTCTAATTAATTTAAATAAAATTTAATTTTATGGAAATTACAAAATTCTAATCAACTTAAATAAAGTTTATTTTTATGAAAATTTCAATGCAAAATAAACACTCCAACCATAGCGATTTGTTTTTTTTAAGAAAAAATAGTTATTAATCACTCTCTATCCTTCCTGCCTTTACGCTGCTTTCTACCCTGCCCAAAGCTAAGCCAGTTCCTTAACAAGGGTTGTGGAGATCAAATTCTGTTGACTACCTTTGTACATAATAAGCTTAACCACTTATTTTTAATCTGTAAATTGTGAGTCAAGCACGAGTTGGGAAAGGAAAAGGGAAAGACTTTAGTGTGTGGGTGATGAAGGGCACCACCGGTTCACTTAGGGCACTTATTTCTACTGAAATTTCATTTAAGTTATTCTGGTGCAAAAGAGTAAAAACAACAAAATAAGGGCATTTATTTTTACTAAAATTTCATTTAAGCCATTTTGGTGCAAAAGAGTAAAAACAACACAATAAGGAAAAAAATAAAATACTATAATATATTGATTTAAAGATTTGAATACCGTTTAGCAATTTATTTTTTATGGAAATTTCATTTAAAGCACTCTGGCTCATACCTCTAAATTCACATTTCCTTCAATGACAATGAATATATTTAATTCAGCTGTTTAATCCATTAAAAGTTAGTTGAACTCGTACACTTTACTAATTGATTTTTCTAAAAAAGAAGAATCGGTAAAGAAAACTATAGTCGATAAAAGAAGAAATTTAAAGAAAATTATGTTTGATGGCATACATGTTTTGCATATTTAGTTGGTGGATTACTATCCATAGGCTATGGAAATACTCCCTAGTTTCTCTTGTTTCTACTCTGGAAGAAGGAATTGTGGATTTCGTTGACAAATTTCAGTCCTCGGCTATGTCTAGGGCGTAACAGGTTCCCTTTGTTTATTGAAGTCGGTGTTTTTTATTTCTAAATGGTGATACTTTGTTTCGAGGGACTAGACACTGCCCTTGACCAAAGGCCCCCTCTAACCCCCACAGATTGACAATAGAATCCGGAGAATTCTATTGTATACAAGGATGAGTATCATGCGTATCCATTGCAACCGGATGAGTATCATGAGTATCCATTAAATTAGTCGACTAAGGCATACAAATTTTATGCATTTATATGGTGATTACGTCCTATAGGAACCGCAAGCACAAAAAAACATTGCACTGTTTGTTGGTGGGAGTGGGCAAGCACATAATTGGGGTAAGTGGGAAATCGTAGAAAGCGGCCTTTAACTGAGGCGATCCCTTCTCGACGATGATGAAATGTTATCTACAGGTTTTGATGGGAAAGTGGATGACGAAAATAATCGTATATGCTAAAAACACTAACATCAAGTCATCGAACGGATGTCACAGACTAACCAGAGGTAGGAGAAGGGGACAAATGTCACTGTCAGAATACTAGACATATGCCAATGCAAAGACAAAAGAGTAAAAGAGTAGACTAAAATTGGCCTGACCATTTTCAAATAGGTGCTGCGTATTAAAGTGGGGAGTCTCCAGCGTTTTGAAAATAGCGGGTGTGGGAGAGCTCTGCAAGCTCTAGACAAAACCTTAACCGATATTATCACTTATCAGTCTCTATTGGTGTTCTTTCTGGCCTGGTACATGAAAATCGCATTTGTCCAGCCAAAGTTCCTCCATCTTTTTTTGGTTTTTCTATCAGGTTGCGTTATCTGGTTACTGAGGTTTGCAGCTCTGCACCCAAATCTAGACTAATATTTGCCGTGGAGCTTAAGGGTTTAGAGTACCTTCACGCAACCACTAGTATATTCTCTTCTAGTTCGCCGACGACCACAGAACTATTGCTATGGATTTACTTGCTTTTTTTTGGCCTCGTGGTCCGCACAGTACCAGTTTGCATTGCAGTTAAATAATTATGTTCAAGCCATGGCTCAATTCGGAGAATGGTAAAGTGATTAAAACACTTAACGAGGGGAACTTAAAGTGGGAAAAGCCGAGAGGTGGAAGCTAGCTATCTATTCTTGAATTTGTATTGAACTCTCTGTTGGGTACGTAAAAAAATCTTCCACTGTTTTTCCTTTTTCTTTATTGTAATTATTGCAATATGAGAGTAATAATGTAGCCAAATGGTTGAGGTCTACATTCTTGGCGATTAAGGGCATTTATCCCCTTCCCTTTAAGAAAGGCTATAATGAAGTTGAGGAATGTTCCACAAATGCTAATTATCTTCTTTTATAAGAGTCAAGATAAGTAATCTTTGCTAATTTTTATTATATAATCTTTTTTTAGATGAAAGATATAAATAAAGATTATATATCATATAGTTTTTCTGCAAAAAGATTATTAGAAAATAGAAAAAAAAATATTAATGATCTTTTTCTCATATTTCTTGAGATAAGTTACATATACCAAGAAAATGGTATTTCATTAGTTTATTGGGATTTGAGTATTTATTTTGGGAGTAGAAGATAAATCCATTGTGTTAATTCCTTTGCAAGGGTTTGCAAAGGTTACATGTTAATTTTGTTATTATTTTAAAAGGTCTATCTAGCTCTTATGCCCAAATAAGGGTTAGTTATTGTACTTCATTTTTAAAAGAGTTTTTCTTGATTAGATTAAAGAGGATAACTCTTTAATAAAAATATTTACATAATATTGTATAAGCAAGAAAATAGAAGATGAATGCTCTTATTTTAAAAGATATTTTGTACTCATTTAGCTTATGAAGTAATAACAAGTCCAAAGTATTTTTCTTGAATAGATTAAAGAGAGTGACTCTTGAAATATCTTCATGTACAATGAAAAAGAAAAAAGAAGTTTTCTCAGATTAATATTCATTAACCATGTTGTAAATAGTAATTATTCAATAAATCCATGGAGAGTTTCATAAATCCAAGAATAGTTTACCATGGTATTGGTAAAGATTAATTAATAAATCCATGGTTAGTTTCATAAATTCAAGAATAGTTTACCATGGTATTGGTAAAGATTAATTAATAAATCCATGGTTAGTTTCATAAATTCAAGAACAGTTTACCATGGTGTTGGTAGAGATTAATTATTTTATAAATCCATGGGTAGATTACCATGGTGTTTGTAAATATTAGTTATTCATAAATCCATGTATAGATTACCATGATGTTGGTAAAGAATAGTTATTTAATAAATTCATGGTTAAAGGAACTAATCAGTTATATTCCTTTAGATGAACAAAATAAGTGATTACTTTTATATTATCATGATTATCATGTTAATTCCTTTTGGAAGAAGATCATGCATAAGCATGCAATATATGTATTAACTTTTATTGAAAAAGACTATACATATTTGTATGTAGAAAGATAGCTTGTAGTATTAAAACTACATTGAATATGATTGTTAGTATAATCTTGAAAAATAAGACATGTATTTGTATGCTTAATTGCATAGTTTTACAGAAAAGAAAACATATGTATACATGCTCACTTGTGTTGAGATTTTCTTTGGGAAGACTCATGAAGGAGGTTATGTGCTTCGTTGTGTAAGCACACTTTTAGGGAGACTCTTTTGGAATCGATATGCATTTTCATGCATGGGAGCAACATTTGTTATGTTAGCTTGCATTCCATGCACTAAAAGTAATAGCTCAAGGGTTAGATATTTTGATTAAATTATGTAAATTGCATGCACGAGTGTCATAACTAAGTATCAGTTTATTTTGGGGAGATGTAGCTATTGTCTTGCAGTGTTTATGCGACAAAAACATTAGTTAATGTGACGACTTATAACCAGCACATATGAGGTATGTGTTGTTGTCATGAATAGACATGAGTAGATGGAGAAATTACTATAGTATAGATATGTGAAATGATTTATTATACTTTACGAATCTTGACATCAATGTATGTTGAAGGTAGCATTAGCAGGGTATGATGGTGATATGTATAAAGGAAATATTATGCTTAACCTGGTGGTAGGTAAATTATTATGGTTCATGTAGATGAGTACGAACTACCGAATGATCCAGTGTATGATGGACCATTGTAGGTACCTCCATGCCATCGAGATATGAAGATTTGAAGACCAGAGGGTAAATGGTATCATATTTATTGTACTGGCTTTAAGCTAGATATTTGTATATTTCCTTGTAAGATTTATAAACGATGGTTAAAGGATGGTATCCCTTATAAGCCATTGAGTGAGGTTTGATCACCCTCACGAGCGTTTAATAATAAAATTAAATGTTTGCTAGTTTTCACCCTACGCGGTTTCCAGGGTATATTGGTGTTCAATGATGTGATTGATTATTGTGTCAAGTTGATGATGTTGATTCCTTTCTTGTTATGATGTTCATAATGGCAAGTATGTGATGAATATATGAGTAATGAAATGAATGGAAGGTTACATCACACAATATTATGTTAATGTATTGTAATAGAGGTTGTTAATGGTTAAGGAGCTTACTATTCTTATTCTAAAGTTACACTATGAACTGGTAAACATTTTATGTAATGATGAGTAAGAAATATTTAATGGAGAATGGATAGTTACCCATGAGTAACTTGTATAAATTTTTTTAACTCCTTACATTTCCATGTGAAGTTAACGGTGTATGTTACAGAGAGGCCTATTGGCCTAACTAAATATTCACTAACCACATAATATTTTTAAAAGTGCAATAATGCCTTGACCCTAAATGGGCAAGAAGCCATTGATCCAAATCTACCAGAGGTCAATTAGAAAATAAAAAAACTGCCATGCGCCACTCCAAATATGAAAGGGAGAACAACACCAAAACTAAAGTAACACACCACATCACAAGGTCCTCCCCTCCTATATCCATACAACTGTCAAAGTGAAGAGCATTAAAATAAATATGTAATTAATCCAATTTCCAACCAACATTGTCTTAAAAAACAAATGCCATATGGCCAACTTAAATATAGACATTGGAAAGTCCCCAACCCATCAACACCTACTGTGGTCTGGAACAAATGCGTCAGACTCCATAAACTGCACCGAGAAACACCGGTACCATCTAAGCCTGGGTTACAACCTGGCCAAAATCCAACCCCATGAATGACATAAACCTCTTCTAAATGTCCCGAGATCGATTTCAGAGATTCATATGAAAAAATCCAAACCACAACATCCACATCTCTTAATTACAAGTTTTTTCAATGCGTCTGCAACCTAGCGTAAATTTAGACATGCAAAAGGATTCACCCCAATATCACCTACTGTAATACTAGAATGTCATGCTCCAAAAATAGCATCGATGAAAACAATGGTACCCTTTGGGACATATTTTTTTTCATCTGATGAAGAAATCGCTTCTAGAGTAATTCTTAGGTATATATATTTTTTCTTAGCTCTTCATTGGACCAAGAAATCTATGGGACCAAACCTCTCCACCTAACTATTGGATGACATTTCTTGTGACTCAGTTACACCCCAACCAAAATCCAAACCCACCAATAACAAAAACCTCTTTTAAAAAAACCCATAGAGGGTTGCAGAAACTGTTAGAAATATTGAAAGACACAGGGGAATAATGCTTTTCTCTCAACACACGGAGTTCACAAGAGTTGCAGAAATTACTTTAACCAAGACACCACATTTACTGAAGTTTACACAGAGTTGCGGAATTCACTTAATCCATACCATATAGTTGCGGAAATCAAATCATATGAATCCTTTTTTCAATACAGAGTGGTGGGGATTAAAATCACAAATATAGAGAGGAACAGATATAATCAACTAATTTTACTCAACGTAAAATAGAGTGTTGCGGTAAAACACATACGTGAAAATTCTAGAAATATATTGCAACTAACCAAACTTTATATTAAAACTTCAACACATGAAATACATTAACATATGGAGATTGCGTCTCCTTTACAAGTAAAACAATACTTGAGTAACATAAAATATTTTCACACACCCACCAAAATTTGCTCCACTTGTCTTTCTAGACTTACATGCGCCACATTACACACCACTTTTCACTTTTTCTCTCTCTAACCTTACGAGTAAAATCTAAACACATACATATCTAAGACATTTAATTCATGACAGACCAAATTTAATACAATGCATGGGCGGACATCACTTACTGGACATTACAAAACTTGTGTGAACTAAACATAACTTGCGGATTAAATATTTGCCCATGCTCATTTAATAACCATGTGTTAACTTCTATTTGACTTTGTTTTATTTATTCTATTGCGGAATGGATAATTGTCCTTTGCTCATAACTTGTCCTTCTCTGCACACGCAATCCGCAACCTGCAAAAAATTAACTGAGCGGTGGTTGAGATTAATTTCCAACACTCCTCCTTAATTGCAACTGCTGCTATTGACCATTCCCAAACAATCTCTGAGATAAACAAAATTTTCACATGCCAATGGCTTTGTGAAGATGTATGCAAATTGTTCATCTGACCTGCAATGCTGCAACACAATCTCACTGCTGTTAACCAATTCTCTTATGAAAGGATATTTGGCATCAGTATGCTTTGTCATTTTGTGAAACATGATTCTTTGATAGTGCAATTGCTGAACTGTTATCACAAAAAATAGTGGTTGCTCCATCTTTTTCATGACATAAATCCTGCAACATCCTTCTCATACAAACTACTTGACACATTGCTGTTGTTGTGGCGACATACTTAGTTTTTGCTGTTGACAATGACACTATCGGCTGCTTCTTGGAAGCTGTTAGGGTCCCGTTATTTGGCCAAATGACAGGGTAACATGAAACCAGTATTTAGAGTCCTAGGACCTAGCCTTCCTGGACTCAGAGAGGGATCTCTCTATTGGATGCAAAGGATGTGTTCTTTTTTCTTTAGGGTTTTGATTTTAGGCTAGTTGTTAAGTGTAGGGTTTGTTGATTGTTTTGATATGGGTAAGATGGTCAAGTGGGATAGGTAGAGTGAGAGTCTGTCAAAGCCATTGGGCTATGGAGTCAAATGAAAGTCAAGGGTGTTTGAACGACGAAACAGAGTGTGTTGCAGGGCTAACTTAGCAAGGTTAATGGATATTTAAGGTGATTTATGAGGTGGAGTGAACATCAAGTTTGGGAAAAACTAGGAGGTCTTAAATGCATATATTTAAAAGTTACAGATCATGAGGTAGGGAAAACCATTAAGCTCAATGAATAATACTTAAACTGATAAATATCCAAGATAAACATTCCAATGAAAAATAGAAAGCATAAGAGCTTCTAACTTTAGAAATTCACCTTCAGAATTTGGGAAAACATATAAGGTAACACAAATAAATCAATCTATGAAGAGGGAACTCCTAAAGATCATATATCAAGCTATTGAGAACTCTGAAACAAGGTGGTAGGCATGGACAAAGGGCAAGATCAAATGAAACCTCTTTTACTTAACCTAGCAAATAATAATCCAAAGAAAGGCTTCAAGATAGAGTTTAGAAAGCTTCAAATAAGCAGGGCATACCGTGAATCATACTTGTAAACTAGCGTACTAACCATACATGAAAAAAAAAAAAGTTTTGGTGGACCTAAGAAGCAATCAAGAATTCCTTAATATGACCAAACAGAGGAAAACATCAAAGTGATAACAAACAGAAGGATTGAGGTGCCTCAAAGAGCAGGTCTCAACCTATACTTTTTTGATTTATAGAAACCGAGAAAGGGGAAACATAATGAGAACAAGAAAACATGAACAAGTTAAGAAGACATCACCATTTAATAAGCTAAGGAATCCTACAAACAAGCTTCTCCATCATCAAGCCAAACAAGCCATTCATCCACTTCACAAAACCAATTTCTTCTCTAAGCTCATAAAACCATGTATATTTCTCTTCAAGCTCATCAAATGCCAACAATATACATAGGGGCCTCATGCTCTATTTATGGAGCAAAGGAGGACTAAAACCCTAAATATGGTAGGAAAATGTCAAATTCAACCATAAATGTCATTTATGGCCAAGAGACCATGCAAGGCCCAAGGCACATAATATCTTAAGAAATAAATGCCAAAATAACTATTTGCACCTAATTCTAGAGTAATTTGACTTAAAAAACTCAAAAATATCTAGTTGTAATAAATGAGTGTGTTTTGTTGACTTTTGGTCCAAAACACACTAGACAGTCTTTGTGTGCAGCGCCACTTCAACAGAAAATAGGGCCTTTTGTGGCCGAGTTTTGGACCCATTCCCGATGCCGGATTTGGCTCTGTGATGGCTTGTTGGAAAGCCCGATGAAGCTACTTTCCAGAAATTCTTGATCAAACTAATTGAGTTCCATTTAACTATCCAAAAAAAAATTCTCCCAACACTGCTCCGTGCGCAACACCTGGTCTGAAAATGAGGCAGAAAGGTCAAAATTTTGATGTTTTTTGACCTTTTGGGGGGTCAAAACTACTCCAAATGATCTGAAATTTTGTGAGCAGATTGCTGGTGATGTGAGGAATCCAAAAATGTAAAGTTGGCAAGCTTAGGATCCACCAAATTTGTGCGTAGTGCCTAGGGTGCTGCGCATAGAGGCCTCAAAATTTCAAAAGACAAAATTTTGTTCAATTTGGCCCAAAATTGGTGGAAAGGTCCCTCAAGAGGTCTTAGACACCCGTTGAGAAGCCTCAGCCAAAAATCTAGGGCTATCATTCACTTTTTCCCTTTTTAGGTTTTCTAGCTCCATGAGGGCCTCCTTCACTTTGGCACAAGCAAGCATGTTTTTCTTTGCATAGTGCTTGGTCATTTTCTTTTGGAAAGCAAGGTCTATTTTCACCTTCTTGAAATTCTTGTGCTCATATTTGTAATACTGAATGACACCTTGTGCCATCTTAAAATCCTTTTCCCACTCCCTAAGCTGTGCATATTTGGTTAAGAGTAGCAATTTGGTAGCCATCTCTTTGTCCTCATTATCACTGTCTAGATCAATGAATTGAGGTTCTTGAGAAGTTTTCTTGATTCTCTTACTTCTCCTCACCTTTACTTGTTGCTCACTTCTTTCCATATTTTCCTTGCCTTTGTCCTTTGGCTTGATAGATGGAGAAGAGATGGCCCTTTGCCTTTTTGAGGCAGCAAACACATCTCTTTTTCTTCTGTGGTATGTGCATGTGAGAGGAGTGATCATGGTAGTTTTGACAGTGTCTCCATCATTACTATGAGTGTTGTTACAAGCCTTTTAATTTTTTCCATGACTTCCATGAGTCCCCTCATGCCCTATTGGGTCACTGCTTTCTTGACCTTCAACATCACTATCATCTTCATTTTCCTCACTATCTTCTATACTGCCATATTGGCCTTCAAATTGATCATTATCTTCTTCACTTGCCCACTTTGGTTCTATCCTTCATTAATGTCCTCTTCTTTATCACTCCCTACACTGTCACTTTGATTCTCTTTGTCATTTAGAGACTGATTAGTTTCATGATAGTCATGACAGCTGTCATGACTTTCATGACTATTTCCTTGGCTGCCTTGCTCATCACTAACTGTGTTATCTATGCTATTGCCCTGGTCACTACCTGCCTATTCAAAATCTATTTCAGCCTCATTATCTACTTGTTCTTGGTCTTCTATTTCCTCATCATCTCCCTCTGTTTCTTCAAGTTCATCATCTTCATTTATATTGTCAGTGTTTGCACTAAGACTAGGATCACTGTCATGCTCATGTACATTCTTCTCTTGGCTGTCATGTTCCCTTTCTTGCTGACTGTCATCCTCTTCATTTTCTTCATTATCCTTTTTGTCTTCATCTTTCTCATCAACAACTTATTTTTCTGTACTTGGGAGTGATTTATTTGTATCATCACTATCACTGTCTCCCTCATAGCGCTCACTGTTTTCCTCTTCTCCACTATCATTTTATTGTTCTTCATGGCTCCTGCCATCATCTTCTTCCTCAGTACTGTTGTCATCATCTTTTTCCTCATTAAACTCTGCCTCTGCCCCACTGTTTTCATCACTTTCATCATTATCTTCTTGTTCTTCATTGTTGCTGTCACCTCCTTGTTCCTCACTTAATTCTGTATCTGCCTCATTGTCTTCTTGATTTCCACTGTCATCTGTTTGTTCCTCATTATTACTTACACCTCCTTGTTCATCATTACCACTGTCATTATCTTAATTTGATGTATCAGGGGAAGAAGAAAGAGGTAAGATTCTTTGTGGAGGAGATGGAGGAGTGGAGGTAAGTGGGTGTGAAGTGGAAGGAGCATTTTGCTGAATAAAGTCTTGGGGATTTGTAAATACATCATGTGAGATAAAAAATTCCCAAGTTATTCCCTGCTGCTCTAGCTGGTGTAAAACAATCATCTTAATCAAGGAGTGGTGAAATAGGCTTTGCATTTGGTGGGCATAACTCCTTTAACTGAAGCCATCTTGTCAATGCTTTGGTAGAGATAGTATGGTAGGTTTAGCAATTTAACCCTGGTGAAGTGCATTAGGAACCTTATGTGATATGAATAAATCCTGGATTACCTCCCCTCACAAGTGAAGTACTTGATAATCTGCATCATCAGTAGGGAATATCTCTCTAGCAGGTGGGAGAAAGGGAAAAGAACCTTGCAGCCCTGTTGATAACTATGTTTGAGGAAGGGCTCATAGTAGCTTAAGTCCAATTTCTTTTGCTTGAACCATATCTCACCAATATATGGTATTCCTATTGATTTAGCAATGGATTCAGATGAGAGTTCAAAATTTACGCCTGCTAGGTTGACTTGGTGGTTTTGTAGGCTGAGAATGAACAACCTAGTCAAATCTGAGTGGCTTTGGACCTGTTTAACCCTCTCATAGAACTGATAGCATCCAACATCTTGAAAACATGCAAGGATCATGGGAGAAGAGGTGATTTGAATGGTATCTAAAGGCTCAAATCTGTTAACCCTTCCTCCCTTGTGTTTTGGCTTGATAGGCCTTTGGACTTCATCACTACTGGTACTGATTTCTTCTCTAGACATAGTGGCTGATCTAGAAAAAAATGATTTTTAGCTTGGTGAGAGCCTTTAGGTGTAAGGAGGACAAATGAGTGATGGTGAGGATAGACTTTAGAAAATGAGGGAAAAATGAAGTAATCAAAGAATGCTTTCAGAGCTAGGAGGAGTCTTAGCTTGTATTGAATGTATTTAGGCTAATGGAAACTTTCCAATTGGTAAATCCTTGCCCTAGAAGGTTAAATGTTTGACTGTCATGAAGATTACGGTTTGGCCAAATTTAGGTTCTTTGATATTATTCTTTAATTATGGGTGCAAAAAGAAAAAATTGGAGGGAAAAGAAGAGGGGCCACTAACCTTGTCTAACCCTTTGTAGGAGCTTGGAGGCAAAAAAATTTGATTTTGGGCACTTTTGGGGAAAACTGGCCAAAAACCCCTCTGTGCGTAGTGCCACTCGACAGGCCGTTCCTGTTGGGTCTTCTTTGTGCATAGCGCTGGGTTAGGTAGGGCGATTAGTAGACCTGTGTGCAGTGCCGGGTCAGTTTTGGGCACCTAGGGAGAATGAATGGGCCTATCGGGCCTTCTCGGTGCGCAACACCGTTTGAACTCGCGGGCAAGTTGGGCCGGACCTGGTAGGTGCGCAACGACTTGGCTGGTGTGTAGCGCTGGCTCTCCAGTATGTAATGCAGTGTATTTTAACACTACAGCTGCATCCTCTATGCGCAGCGCCGACAACTCTGTGCATAGCGCCTTCGTTAGTGCGTAGCGCCTGAAACCTTTAACAGTTTTACAGAAAAACCTTTAAAAATTTCTTTCAACGGCTCTGATTCTCCTTCAAAGACACAAATGAGTTTTAGGAGAGGTAAAGAAGACCTTTATACTCCTTTTTTGAAAAATATTTCATGATCAAACCCACTTTCTAAAGTTTGTTTTCCCTTCTTACTTTTTCACTGTCTTTTTGTTCTTTTTGTCCTGTAGGTGGTAGAACCATAAGAAAAACTGATTTTTTCTTTGCTAGATCATCTTGATGCTCCCCTTAAAATTGAAAAATTATTCAAACAAGGTCAAACTGTGCCCTTGACCCATATTTGTAAGCATGAATCTTTTTTTGAAAAGAAAAGGTCAATTTAACAAAGTTTTGGGGAAAAAGGGCAGATAGTGACATTAGTGCTCCGTTTTTAAGGTTTTCTTCATTATGTCCCTTTCATGAATTTCAAGGCTTGTAAACAGTGAACATATCATCATTTTTGGCACCTTTACCTTGGAGTCTTCGGTCTTGTATCTTTATGCCTTTGATTGCTTGGTGAAAATATAGAAAAGAAGAATTTTTTACCTTCCTGAACTGACATCCTGTCATGTCTTTACTGTGAAACTGTAAAAAACTTCTTGGTGTGAAAACCCTAGCAGTTGACATCAACAACACTTTGGTCTTTATATGTGTCATCATCATGAGATACATTTAGGTTTGTTTTGACCTTATCAATCTTCCTGTAGGTAACCATTTTGACAGTCCTGCAGAAGTGTCATTTATGGCTAGCTATCTTTTGCAGAATATACTTTGATAAGGAAACCATTGTTGGAGGCTCTACTACTTTGCTTTAGACCAGTGATATATTTGTTCCTCAGATCATTTTGACAATGATATATATCTGGTGGGAGAGGTGAGAAATTTTAAATCAATTTTGTGTCTTCCCCTTGGCCACTTCTGTTTTTGCAGGTGCCTACACAACCTTTGCCTTTGATCACTGTCCTTTTTGGAGTTTGACACCTCTTTTCTTCAATAGTGAGCCTATGCTTATCATAATTACCTTCTAGGGAAATTTTACCTCATGCTTTCTTTCTTTTATCCTTTTTAAGACCTCTGATTGTATCTTTTGAAAAATCAGGCCTTTGTACTAATATTCTTTGCCTTTTTGTCCTTTTGGTGAGGTGGACTTAGTGCTTCTTTGTCAAACCTTTAGAGGGTAGCTTGAAACTCTTTGAATGCAATTTTCTATTATGGAGGAGGCTTCATCATCATTTCTTGACCGGTTTTGTCAATCTTCCCAAACTCCTAGGTTTTATGGCTGTTAGAAAAAAGTAAATAGTGTTGTCTTCTAAGTTCTATTAAACCTTTCAAACATCATTTATTATTTCTACAGACCTTCAATTGTTCACTGATGGAGTGGAGGTGATCCTTGTCCTTGTAGCCCTAGTACTAATTTCTTGTTTGGCCAAAGTAGTCACAAACCATGATTCTCTTCAAACATATGCCCGCTTCTTTCTCTTTTCTATTGATGATCTTCTTGTGATGATTTTCCCATTACCTTGCCTTTTGCTAGGTTGATGGCCATTTGATTATTTTGCAGAAACGTGAGCAAGGGGCAGCTGTCCCCCTACAAGATTTGTGCTTTAGGCTAAAAAGGCTTTCCTTGAATGACCTCTTTGATGAGTTTTGGATAAAGTCACTTGTCTCTTTTCTTCTTTGAAAACAATATCTTTATACAGGAAAAATAGAGCTTTTTAGGATACCAAATCCACCCTATGACTTGTGAAACCTTAGGTGACCTAGTGGAAGGTTCCTTGGACTTGGCTTTTGGACTGAAATTTAGAATTTTGGGTCATCAAGTGTAAAATAGAGTTTATGATAAATTGATGTATTGAAGATCCAAAATCCAATGTACTTGATTTACCTAAAGAGCCTACAGAGATATTTTTGAGACTATCAATGCTTGGGGTATTTTTAGGAGACACAAAGAGCTATTTGATTGGTGGCCTTAGGTAGTAGGGGGATTTAAGCAAAAAAAAACAGAGGATTTGGGCCAAAGGTGACAAAATATAGACAAAGGAGTGACATGAGCCCCTAATGGGTTTTCTGGGCCTGGTAAGGAGAGCTTGACTTGATGAAATGATAAAATAGTGAAAAATTATCTTTAAGATGATGAAGGCAGTGAGATTTCTAGAACTCACAATGTTCATGAACTTTGTTTCTAGAAATATAGGGAACTCATTTAGTCATCTATGAAGGCAAAAATGACTGATGACTAACAGTGGCTCCACTTGGGGAGGGCAGCTCTTTTTCAAGAGGTGTCCAGAACTTCAAATTTCTGGCTTTATGGAGACTAGTGCCTCATCCATTGGGAATATTTTTACCTCTTTTCTCTTGCTGATGCTTGTTTGAAGCTATGATCCCAATAATCTGAAAAATGTGATTAGCTCAATTTCATCTCTACCTACCCAGCCTACTTGCCTAACATTTTTTTCTTCTTTGGGTGCATTTGGACTAGCCAACCCTTGACATTTTTTTCTTTTGAAAGAAAAACAAGCTATCTAGTTTTATATTATTTCTTCATGGAGTTTAGATTATGTTAATGAACTCCTTTGATTCTCTACCTAGACTATTCAACTGTCAAGGTTAAACTGTTTGACAGGATTTATTCACTAAGCTATAAACATGAAATTGAAAACATGGTTAAATCAAGATTAGACAATCTGACTTACCATGAGCATTGTGGCATAACAATAAGCTGCACACAAATGTTATTTTTGTACTAAAATAAGACTAGAAAAAATCAGGGCTAGGATACATTGTTTGCTATTCATCCCTATTTTTCTCCTTGGTTCTGTTTTAAGCATGTGGAACCAATATCTTTCTTCCCTAATCTATCTTTTGACAAGTCAAGCTTGAATAATTTGACCAACTATCTTTCACTAACTTATCAACAATAAATTTAAAACATGTTTCAGCCATGATTAGGCTAGTTGACTAAAACAAGACTTCTTTATGCACTAGTAGTGGTATTTAGGCTTACACACTTTCAATAGTTCTATTTTTTGGGTATGGGGCTTTACCTCTTTTCAAATCTGCCCTCTTTTTTATTTATTTTTAATTTTTTTGTGTTTTTTCTTTTTATATCTTTTCATCAAACAGTGATATGTACAATGAATGATAAATTCCAAATAAGACTCTAAATGGCCATGGTATTTTATTACCCTGCCATTCAAAAGATCATCCACCAACACTTTTTCATTTAGCTCCTGTAGATAAGGAACATGAATATCTATTTTTGAGGGCATGATACATGATTTCTGCCAAAAATTTTCAAACATGCCAAGTTCTCCTTTATATTTCTTCTTTGAGTTTTGTTTCCAAACCGTGTTTCTGTGAAAGAAACTATTTAGGTGAAGAAGGCATTCTTCATCAACTCCCAAACAAATGACAATGTCATCAATGTATATCATAGTGAAAAAGTTGGTAATAGGTTCCATGACCTCTTGGAAGGTGTCTTCAACATTCCTTATTCCAGGAAAAATTTGGTTAAGCATGTAGTCATTCCAAGGAACTTTGAAAATGTCTTTGTGTTGATTGATTTGAAGTGGTATCATCTCATGAAAACCTGAAACACTACCAATCAATGTCACCTTGTTAGAAATTTCTATTCTTGGCATAGGACGATTTATCTTGGGAAAATGGTATTTTGACTTCATGGAGGCTTTGCATAAGTGTCTAAAGTCCATACATAGTCTGCATCCTTTGGTTTTCTTTTTTAATGATATAATTTTCCCAAAGGTTTCATAGTTCTTCTTGGAAAAATGCCTCTTTTGAACAATGTCTCTGTCATCAGGTTTTGAGCTTTTACTTCTATATACATGAGAATCTTGAAAGTTCTTGCATAACCTTAAGTATTTGAGTTTTGTGAGTAATGACAAGGCTTTGGAGAACTTAATTACCTTGGGTAGTCTTAGGTTGCCTACATTGTATTCCTCTATATCAATTTCAATAGACACCCCTTTAGGATTGATGGCAATATTAGTGAGAGCCAACAACTTTTTTGGAGGGACAAAAATTTCTGATAATGATGTGTCTAAATAAGGTAAAAACATAAGACTTCTTTGATTCAAATTTTCCAAGATTTTTGTTTTGTGAGGGCATTTTAGCATTTTGGGATAGGAAAAAGGGAAGGGTTGTGTTTCTGAGATTTGTCCTCCCTTTGAGCAACCTAATTCATATTTCAAATTGACCATTGGTTTTGAGGTTTCATTTTTAGTCTGTAGAAAGTCAAGTTTGATGTTGTCATCATGTGTTTGTTCAAGGCTGCCATAGTTCTGAATACCGAGTTCTTCGTGAGAAGATTGGTTTGGCTGTTGTAGTGTGTCCGGATATGTTTCAACTTCATATACCTACTCATCATTATCTTCCTCATTATATAATATGAAAGAGTCAAGATCTGAGTGAATAGAATAAAGAGAAGTATTGTCTGGCCTGTCCTGATTGCTAACCATATACTTCATATGTGACTCTCGGTATAGTCTCCTTGTCTGATTGAAAAAAGGGATGGTAGCATAGGACATATATAGTTGAAGGTTCCCCTAAAGCTTGGCTCCCCAAGATCTGGATAAAAGCATGCCATACTTGGGAGGAATATCTGCCACTACTATGTCCATGACTAGATTCCTAGCAGACACTTGTGCCAGGTTGACACAAAGGTCCTTGATCAGGCCCAAACATTTGACCCTAATCGAATTGAAGGAGTACAGGTCTTTGTAAGGTTTAGTTATTTCTAGGCCTAACCTCTCCATCACAACTTTGGGCATGAGATTGCGAGAGGCACCAGAATCTAGCATGGCATTATGTAATATTTTTTCATGTATGTTTAAGCCGATATAGAAAGGGGGAATGGCTCCTTCCTGATACTTTCCTTCTATTTTGGGTCCAAACAACAACTCAGGTGTGTCATCAACCAAGTGCGAAGTGTCAACATCATTTCCTATGTTTAATACCTTCAATATCTGAGACCTATACATTGGTTGAGTAACTAGTTCAGTGAGGGGCATATTTATCTTGATTTTAGCAATCTCTCCCTCAAAACTGAAAGGTACTAGTGTTTTGGATATATTTACATCAGCTTTATCAGTCATGAACCTTTCCACATTTTTGATCTGATGATCATGATTTGGAGCTTTAGACAAAATGGTTTTCTCAGGGTAACTGGTGGAGGTACTAGGATAGCTAAGGTCTTTGTTTGGCTGGCTGATTTTTCCTTTGTTTGTTTTAGCTTTCTTAGCCATGGTGTTGACATTTTCTATAGTTTTCTTAGGGGTGTTTTCAGGTAATTTTCGAACAACAATATCTATTTGGTATTTCTTGGCTGAATCTAGGCATTTTTTGATCCTAAGATCATATTGCTTATGGATTTCCATGATGGAATTTTCAAATCCCAAATGGTAGTCTTCAGAATACTCATAGTTAGTTTCTGTTTGATTTGAGGAAAATAAATGTTGTTCTTCTTCGGTGAGAAAAACATCATCTTCATTATCAAAACTTATTAGATTTATATGGTTTTCTTCGGGTTCTATTATTTCTCCTTATTCTTCATCTACACAGTTTTGTTGAAAGGGAGGTTTGATTTGTTGATCACTTTCCCTTGGTTTGATTTGAGGAGTGTCTCTTCTGAAGTTCTGAGCTCTATTTATGTTCTGGGTATTAGCTTGGTTTTCCCTAGGAGGTGTCCTTTCATTCAAATTTATCATTTCTATCATTCTCTCCATAGTTCTCATTAGGCTGTCTATTTTGGTATCAGAAGAAGAGGTTGAGGGCATGGTTTCATCTTTGTAGGTTACTCTCTTTTCTAATTTCAACCTAGCTCTCTTTTAAATCAAGTTAACCTCTGCACTAATTGCCGCCCTTTTCATTTCTTCTAAGGTTTCAGAGTCTCTTTCCCTTAATTGGATAGTCATGTCAAGGTCAAAGCCTTCAGGAAATTTCACTAGTGCTAGGCCTTGTGGAGGTTTCATGTGAGGTGGGAGGGAATTGTAGACACTGTTAAACCTAGTGCAATAGTCTTGCACACTTTCCCCTACATTCCTTTTAATATTGTTATATTCAGACAAGATTTGGAGGGGGTTTTTCTTGATTTTCCACTTGTTTATAAAATTTTGTTAGAGGGAAGGGAGATCATGTATTGAATTAGGAGTTAAGGCTTTGAACCATTTTTTGGCCTCTCCTCCTAAGCTCTGTGCAAAGATCCTCATCTTAATGGTTTCTTCTTTTATCTCCATTCCTTGTAGGTTACTCTCTTTTTTTATTTCAACCTGGCTCTCTTTTCAATCAAGTTAACCTCTGCACTAATTGCTGCCCTTTGCATTTCTTCTAAGGTTTCAGAGTCTCTTTCTCTTAATTGGAAAGTCATGTCAGGGTCAAAGCCTTCAGGAAATTTCACTAGTGCTAGGCCTTATGGAGGTTTCATGTGAAGTGGGAGGGAATTGTAGACACTGTTAAACTTGGTGCAATAGTCTTACACACTTTCCCCTACATTCCTTTTAAGATTGTTAAATTCAGACAAGATTTGGAGGGGGTTTTTCTTGATTTCCCACTTGTTTATAAAAGTTTGGTAGAGGGAAGGGAGATCATGTATTGAATTAGGAGTTAAGGCTTTGAACCATTTTTTGGCCTCTCCTCCTAAGCTCTGTTCAAATATCCTCATCTTAATGGTTTCTTCTTCTATCTCCATGTAATCAAAAGCATCATTGATTCTATCTACATGCTGTTGGGCAGTGATGGATTCGACCCCTGTGAAATGAGGGATCTTAGAATGATAGTCATTGACAAAGGCACTAGGGGTTGAGGTAAGGCCAAGGGATCATACCAAGCTGCCATGGGAGTTAATGGAGGATTTACAAGAGGTGGGTTTGTGAAAGGGGGTGTATGATGAAGTGGAGTGGTTTGCACAGTGGTGGTATGGATGGGTGTGGTGGAAGTACTTGGACCAACAAAATTATTTTGAGTAGACTTGGTATGGAAAGAGTTGAAGTGATGGAGAAGATGAAAGTTAGGTGTGTGGAAGGAGAGGCTTCTCTACTAGAACTCTGCTGCAAATCTAAGGGTTCAAGGTCAGTTTGGTCAATATCAATTTGAGACATGTTTCTGAAGAGGTTCCTGGTATGGTGCAAGTAAAACTGGTGATCTTGCAAAGCTGTAAGATGTTTAGGTACAGAGCTTTCTCTATGGATGGTCCTAACAGTGGTTAAGTTTCCAAATCTAGAAGTTTTCCAAAAAAATTTCTCTGGGTCATCAACTATTTTGGGAGGGTTTGGGTCCAGATGAGATCTCGTACTGATCCTATGTGAAGCCAAATTTCAAATTTCAAAATTCAGAGAGGCTGAAAGTTTTAGTACTATTTTCGGAAGGCTAACATCTCTTAATTCTTGGTAAACTCTTACAGTATATAAGTGGGTTCATAAGCTTCTTAGGGTTGGTGTGAAACAAATCTAGGAAGTCAAATGAGTGTTAATGAAATAATAGGCCTTCTGGAGGCTAGTGGAGTTTCCAGGTGGATATTTTTTGTTTTTAAGAATGTATGTTTATGTTCCACCACCAATAACTGATAATAAACCAATCTAAGGGTGTTTTGGGGTTTTTTGAGTTTTCTTTTATAGTTTTAAGGTTTGTAAGAGTGTCCTATAACAGAGTCATCATTTTTCTAGGATGGTGAAACAAAATAGAGGCTACTCTATGGCTGATAGTTTGAGTTCTCAATGATTTGATAAGGGTATCTGAAGTCCTAAGGGGTACTTAGTTTGTCACTGACTCAAAAGTTTCCATCATGATCACCATTGTGTTAGTGTGGTGATGAGGTGGCAGATAAACTATCAGATACTATCAGTCAAGTGTTTCTGAATATTTTAAGGAATATTTGAGCTTGAAATTCCTCAGAAGGCCCCATCGTGATCGCCAAATGTTAGGGTCCCGTGATTTGGAAGATTGGTAGACCAAATGACAAGGTAACATGGAACCAGTATTTGGAGTCCTAGGACCTAGCCTTCCTAGACTTAGAGAGGGATCTCTCTATTGGATGCAAAGGATGTGTTCTTTTTGCTTTAGGGTTTTGATTTTAGGCTAGTTGTTAAGTGTAGGGTTTGTTGATTGTTTTGGTTGGGTAAGATGGTAAAGTGGAATCCAAGATACTTAAACTGATAAATATACAAGATGAACATTCCAGTGAAACATAGAAAGCATAAGAGCTTCTAACTTTAGAAATTCACCTTCGAAATTTGGGAAAACATATAAGGTAACACAAATAACTCAATCTGTGAAGAGGGAACTCCTAAAAATCATATATCAAGCTATTGAGAACTTTGAAACAAGATGGTAGGCATGGAGAAAGGGAAATATCGAACGAGACCTCTTTGACTTAACCTAGCAAACAATAATCCAAAGAAAGGATTCAAGATAGAGTTTTGAAAGCTTTAAATAAGCAGGGCATACCTTGAATCATACTTGCAAACTAGTATACTAACCATACATGAAACAAAAACAAGTTTTAGTGGACCTAAGGATCAATCAAGAATTCCTTAATATTGTTGAAGATTGCAACAAGAAACAGTGAAGGAGGCATCCTGAAACATCTTTCCTGATCCTAGTTGGAAAGTGATCACCTAAACTAGGTGGGGCCCACACAGGTGATTTTTGTCGCAAAGTCTATTTTTAGACTATGTCTATTTTTAGACATAGGGATCATGGTCTATGAGTTGCAGGATGCTATTTATGGATGCTTGGTCAAGTTGGTAAAAATAGATGGACAACTATTTTTAGACATACAGGTCGAAGTCTATTTTTAGACTGCCTGTCTAAAAATAGGTCAATCAAATATTATTAACCCTTAATAATATTTGGACTATAAACATTATCTTTTCCTCTTGGAGCACTTTAGTTCGAGCTACAGATGTGGCACATGCAGCTGGCAGAAGGAAATTAGAATTTCCTATGGGTTAGTTGGGCTATTGCATGGTTGACTTCAGTTAGAACTCATGTGGCAGAGTTTGGTGGAGTTGATGAGATAGTTGGTGGAGTTGTGTTCGGTTTAACTTAGTTGAACTAGTTGTATTTAGTTTAACTGGCTAATACACTAGTGATGAGTGGTGTGAATTAATTATTAATTAATTTACTAATTATTAACTCATAAATCAACTAAAGAATACATCAGTTAACTGCAATGCATGGACAGTTCAGTGGAGACCAGTGTTAGAGGTGGGTGAAAGGGTAGAGTCTACTATCAGTTGTGACTATAGTGTGCATGAGATTTGCACAATAATTGGAGGAGATTGCCAATGAGGATTGCGCAGTTAAAGCCAAGGGAATTCGAATTCATTCCATCCATTCTCTCATCTTGGATTGCGCAGTAGAGGCAGGCAAACAGTGGAGGAGTTTTGAACCCGTGACTTGTTCAAAACTGAGCTAGTTTGTGTGTAACTTTTGGAGACACTACTAAGTACTTGTGAGGAGTATTGTACTGAGATTGTTACATGATTCTTCTTAATTATAATATACAGACAGTAGGGGGTTTTCAGCTGTAAGCTTTCCCCGGTATACATACTGTGTTATATGTGTTGAATTTCTATGTGCGCATGTGAATGTTTTCAATACCGCTTGTTGTTTTTATTTCCGCATGTGATGATTAATGCGTATAAGAGATTATGTGTTATGTATGAAGCTCAAATAGTATGTGACCAGGATAATATCGGTGAATAATTCAGTAAATTATTCAAATTTCTACAAATATGACCAAACATAGGAAAACATCAAAGCGATAACAAACAGGAGGATTGAGGTGCCTCAAAGAGCAGGTCTCAACCTATAATTTTCTGATTTATAGCAACCAAGAAGGAGGAAACATAATGAGAACAAGAAAACATGAACAAGTTAAGAATACATCACCATTCACCAAGCTAAGGAATCCTGTAAACAAGCTTCTCCATCATCAAGCCAAACAAGCCATTCATCAACTTCACAAAACCAATTTCTTCTCCAAGCTCATAAAACCATGTATATTTCTCTTAAATCTCATCAAATGCCAACAAAATACATAAGGGCCTCATGCTTTATTTATGGAGCAAAGGAGGACTAAAACCCTAAATATGGTAGGAAAATGTCAAATTCAACCATAAATGTCATTTATGGCCAAGAGACCATGCAAGGCCCAAGGCACATAATATCCTAAGAAATAAATGCTAAAATAACTATTTGCACCTAATTCTAGAGTAATTTGACTTAAAAAACTCAAAAATATCTATTTGCAATAAATGAGTGTGTTTTTTTTACTTTTGGTCCAAAACACACTAGACAATCTCTGTGCACAGTGCCAATTCAGCATAAAATAGGCTCTTTTGTAGCTGAGTTTGGACCCCTTCTCGATGCCGGATTTGGCTCCATGATGGCTCGTTGGAAATCCCGAAAAGTCTAATTTCCAGAAATACTTGATTTGTCATAATTGAGTTCCATTTACCTATCAAAAAAAAAATTCTCCCAACATTTCTCTGTGCGCAGCACTTGGTTTGAAAATGAGGCAGAAAGGTCAAAATTTTGATGTTTTTTTGACCATTTGGGGGGTCAAAACGGCTCCAAATGATCTGAAATTTTGTGAGAAGACTAATGGTGATGTGAGGAATCCAAAAGTGTAAAGTTGGCAAGCTGAGGATGCACAAAATTTGTGTGTAGCACCTAGGGTGTTGCGCACAGAGGCCTCAAAATTTCAAAAGAGAAAATTTTGTTCAATTTGGCCCAAAATTGGTGGAGAGGTCCCTCAAGAGGTCTTGGAAACCTGTTGAGAAGCCTCAGCCAAAAATATAGGGCTATCATGCAATTTTTCCCTTTTTAGGTTTTCTAGCTCCATGAGGGCTTCCTTTAGTTTGGCACAAGCAAGCATGTTTTTCTTTGCATAGTGCTTGGTCATTTTCTTTTAGAGAGCAAGGTCTCTTTTCACCTTCTTGAAATGCTTGTGCTCATATTTGTAATACTGAATGACACCTTGTGCCATCTCAAAATCTTTTTCCCACTCCCTAAGTTGTGCATCTTTGGTTAAGAGTAGCAATCTGGTAGCCATCTCTTTTTCCTCATTGTCACTGTCTAGATCAATGAATTGAGGTTCTTGAGAAGTTTTCTTGATTCTCTTACTTCTCCTCATCTTTACTTGCTGCTCACTTATTTCCATATTTTCCTTGAATTTTTCCTTTGGCTTGATAGCTGGAGAAGAGATGGCCCTTTGCCTTTTTGAGGCAGCAAACACATCTCTTTTTCCTCTGTGGTATGTGCATGTGAGAAGAGTGATCATGGTAGTTTTGACAGTGTCTCCATCATTGCTATGACCTTTAGTGTTGCCACAAGACTTTTCATTTTTTCCATGGCTTCCATGAGTCACCTCATGCCCCATTGGGTCACTACTTTCTTGACCTTCAGCATCACTATCATCTTCATTTTCGTCACTGTCTTCTATACTGCCATATTGGCCTTCAAATTGATCATTATCTTCTTCACTTGCCTCACTTTGGTTCTATCCTTCATTAATGTCCTATTCTTTATCACTCCCTGCATTGTCACTTTGATTCTCTTTGTCATTTAGAGATTGATTAGTGTCATGACAGTCATGACAACTGTCATAATTGTCATGACTATTTCCTTGGTTGCCTTGCTCATCACTGAATATTTTATCTATGCTATTGCCTTGGTCACTGTCTGCCTCTTCAAAATCTGTTTCAGCCTCATTAACTGCTTGTTCTTGGTCTTCTATTTCCTCATCATCTCCCTTTGTTTCTTCAAGTTCATCATCTTCATTTATATTTTCAGTGTTTGCACTAAGACTAGGCTTATTGTCATGCTCATGTACATTCTTATCTTGGTTGTCATGTTCACTTTCTTGCTGATTTTCATCCTCTTCATTTTCTTCATTATATTTTGTGTCTTCATCTTGCTCATCAACAACTTCTTTTTCTGTACTTGGGAGTGATTTATTTGTATCATCACTATCACTGTCTCCCTCATAGCTCTCACTTTTTTCCTCTTCTCCACTATCATTTGCTTGTTCTTCATGGCTACTGCCATCATCTTCTTCCTCAGTACTTCTGTCATCATCTTTTTCCTCTTTAAACTGTGCCTCTGCCCCACTGTTTTCATCACTTTCATCATTATCTTCTTTCCTTCATTGATGTTGTCACCTCCTTGTTCCTCATTTAATTCTGTATCTGCATCATTGTCTTCTTCATTTCCACTGTCATATGTTTGTTCCTCATTATTACTGCCACCTCCTTGTTCATCATTACCACTGTCATTATCTTCGTTTGATGTATCAAGGGAAGAAGAAATAGGTAAGCTTCTTTGTGGAGGAGATGGAGGAGTGGAGGTAAGTGGGTGTGAAGTGGAAGGAAAATTTTGCTGAATGAAGGCTTAGGGATTTGTAAATACATCATGTGAGATAAAAACTTCCCAAGGAATTCCCTGCTGCTCTAGCTGGTGTAAAAAAATCATATTAATCAAGGATTGGTGAAAAAGGCTTTGCATTTGGTGGGCATATAACTCCTTTTCTTGACAACTGAAGCCATTTTGTCAATGCTCCGGTAGAGATAGTATGGTAGGTTTAGAAATTTAACCTTGGTGAAGTGCATTAGTAGCCTTATGTGATATGAATAGATCCTGGAGTAACTCCCCTCACAAGTGAAGTACTTGATAATCTGCCTCATCAGTAGGGCATATCTCTCTAGCAGGTGGGAGAAAGGGAAAAAAATCTTGCAGCCTTGTTGATAACTAGGTTTGAGGAAGGGCTCATAGTAGCCTAAGTCAAATTTCTTCTGCTTGAACCATCTCTCACCAATATCTTCTATTCCTGTGGCTTTGGCAATGGATTTAGATGAGAGTTCAAAATTTACTCTTGCTAGGTTGACTTGGTGGTTTTGTAAGTTGAGAATGAAGAACCTAGTCAAATCTGAGTGGCTTTGGACCTGTTTAACCCTCTCACAGAACTGATAGCATCCAACATCTTGAAAACATGCAAGGATCATGGGAGAAGATGTGATTTGAATGGTGTCTAAAGGCTCAAACCTTGTAACCCTTCCTCCCATGTGTTTTGGCTTGATAGGCCTTTGGCCTTCATCACTACTGGCACTGATTTCTTCTCCAAACATAGTGGCTGATCTAGAACAAAATTATTTTTAGCTTGGTGAGAGCCTGTAGGTGTAAGGAGGACAAATGCGTGATGGTGAGGAAAAAATTTAGCAAATGAGGGAAAAATGAAGTAATCAAAGAATGCTTTCAGAGTTAGGAGGAGTCTTAGCTTGTATTGAATGTATGTAGGCTAATGGCAACTTTCCAATTGGTAAATCCTTTCCCTAGAGGGTTAAATGTTTGACTGTCGTGAAGATTAGGGTTTGGAAAAATTCAGGTTCTTTGATATTCTTATTTAATTATGGGTGCAAAAAGAAAAACTTGGAGGGAAAAGAAGAGGGGCCACCAACCTTGTCTAACCCTTTGTAGGAGCTTGGAGGCAAAAAAATTTGATTTTGGCCACTTTTGGGAAAAACTGGCCAAAAACCCCTTTATGCGTAGTGCCACCCGACTGGTCGTTCCTGTCGGGTCTTCTTTGTGCATAGCACCGGGTCAGGTCAGGCGGTTGGCAGACCTGTGCGCAGCGCCAGGTTGGTTGTGGGTGCCTTGTGCAAATTAATGGGCTTGTCGGGCCTTCTCGGTGCGCAAAACCATTGAACTGGTGGGCAAGTTGGGCCGGACCTGGGTTGGTGCACACCACCTTGGCCGATGCATAGCGCCGACTCTATGGTACGTAGTGCAGTGTATTTAACACTGCGGCTGCCTCCTTTGTGCACATCGCTGACAAATCTGTGCATAACGCCTCCGTCGGTGCGTAGCGCTTGAAACTTTTAATAGTTTTGCAGAAAAACCTTTAAAAATTGCTTTCAACGGCTCTGTTTCTCCTTCAAAGACACAAATGAGTTGGAGGAAAGGTAAAGAAGACCTTTATACTCCTTTTTTGAAAAATATTTCATGATCAGATCCACTTTCTAAAGTTTGTTTTCCCTTCTCACTTTTTCACTGTCTTTTTGTTCTTTTTGTCCTGTAGGTGGCAGAACCATAAGAAAAACTGATTTTTTCTTTGCTGGATCATATTGATGCTCCCCTTAAAATTGAAAAATTCTTCAAACAAGCTCAAACTATGCCCTTGACCCATATTTGTAAACATGAACCTTTTCTTGAAAAGAAAAGTTCAATTTAACAAAGTTTTGGGGAAAAAGGACAGATAGTGACATTAGTGCTCCGTTTTTAAGGTTTTCTTCACTATGTCCCTTTCATGAATTTCAGGGCTTGTAAACAGGGAGCATGTGATCATTTTTTGCACCTTCACCTTGGAGTCTTCAATCTTGTATCTTTATGCCTTTGATTGCTTGGTGAAAATACTGAAAAGAAGAATTTTTTACCTTCTTGAACTGACATCTTGTCATGTCTTTACTGTGAAACAGTAAAAAAATTCTTGGTGTGAAAACCCTAGTAGTTGGCATCAACAACACTTTGGTATTTAGATGTGTCATCATCATGAGATACATTTAGGTTTGTTTTGACCTTATAAATCTTCTTGTAGGTAACCATTTTAACAGTCCTGCAGAAGTGTCATTCATGGCTAGCTATCTTTTGCAGAATATACTTTGATAAGGAAACCATTGTTGGAGGCTTTACTACTTTGCTTCAGACTAGTCATATATTTGTTCCTCAGATCATTTTGACAATGATATATCTCTGGTGGGAGAGGTGAGCAATTTTAAATCATTTTTGTGTCTTCCCCTTGGTCACTTCTGTTTTTGCAGGTGCCTACACAACCTTTTCCATTAATCACTGTCCTTTTTGGGGTTTGACACCTCTTTTCTTCAACAGTGAGCCTATGCTTATCATAATTTCCTTCCAGGGCAATATTACCTCATGCTTGCTTTCCTTTTATCCTTTTTAAGATCTCTGATTGTATCTTTTGAAAACTCAGGCCTTTGTACTGATATTCTTTTCCTTTTTGTCCTTTTTGTGAGGTGGACTTAGTGCTTCTTTGTCAAACCTTTAGAGGGCAGCTTGAAACTCTTTGAATGCCATATGCTATTATGAAGGAGGATTCATCATCATTTCTTGATCAGTTTTTTCAATCTTCCCAAACTCCTAGGTTTTAGGCTATTAGAAAAAAGTAAATAGTGTTGACTTCTAAGTTCTCTAAAACCTGTCAAACATCATTTATTATTTCTAAGGACCTTCAATTGTGCACTGATGGAGTGGAGGTGACCCTTGTCCTTGTATCCCTAGTATTGATTTCTTGTTTGGCCAAAGCAGACACAAACCTTGATTCTCTTCAAACATATGCCTACTGCTTTCTCTTTTCTATTGATGATCTTCTTGTGATGATTTTCCCATTACCTTGCCTTTTGCTAGGTTGATGGCCATTTTATTCTTTTGCAGAAATATGAGCAAGGGGTAGCTGTCCCCCTGCAAGATTTGTGCTTTAGGCCAAAAAGGATTTCCTTGAATGAACTCTTTGATGAGTTTTGGACAAAGTAACTTGTCTCTTTTCTTCTTTGAAAACAATATCTTTATACAGGAAAAATAGAGATTTTTAGGATACCAAATCCACCCTATGACTTGTGAAACCCTAGGTGACCTAGTGGAAGGTTCCTTGGACTTGGCTTTTGGAGTGAAATTTAGAATTTGGGGTCATCAAGTGTAAAATAGAGTTTATGATAAATTGATGTATTGAAGATCCAAAATTTAATGTACTTGATTTACCTAAAGAGCCTACAAAGATATTTTTGAGACTATCAATGCTTGGGGTATTTTTGGGAGGCACAAAGAGCTGTTTAATTGGTGGCCTTAGGTAGCAGGGGGGTTTTAACAAAACAAAATAGAGGATTTGGGCTAAAGGTGACAAAATATGGACAAAGGAGTGACATGAGCCCCTAATGGGTTTTCTGGGCCTGGTAAGCAGAGCTTGACCTAATGAAATGATAAAATAGTGAAAAATTATCTTTAAGGATGATGACGGAAGTGAGATTTCTAGAACTCACAATGTTCATTAACTTTGTTTCTAGAAATCTAGGGAACTCATTTAATCATCTATGAAGGAAAAAATTACTGATGGCTAAAAAAAGCCCATGAAATGGCTCCCGAACCCAAATGAAAAACATATCCTGATGTGCTCTTTTTGTCATCAACACTTCCTTCCCAATCACTGTTAGTGTAACCAACCAGCCTAAAATCATCCGTTGCGGAGTACAAAATGCCATACTCCTTTGTCTAATTGACATACTTTAAAATTAATTTCGCTGCTTGCTAATGTGTCTCCTTGGGTGTCTCCCTGAACCTCGACACCAAACTCATTGCATACATTATATTAGGCCTAGTTGTGGTCAAATACATTAGGCTGCCCACCATGCTCTTGTATAATGTCATATTGACATTGCCGCTGCAATATTCCTTGCTCAACTTCAACCCCATGACGGTTGGAGTTGGTGATGGCTTGCTATTCTGCATATTAAACCTCTCGAAAATTTCTGCTACGTACTTTTCTTGAGAAATAAAAATCCCATTTTCTGTTTGCTTTACTTCTATGCCCAAAAAATATCTTAACAAACCCAAGTCAGTCATTTCAAACTCACTTTTCATGACTGCTTTGAAATCAACGATGAGAAAATCATCACTGCCTGTAAAAATCAAATCATATACATACAACACGATAATAATAATCTTATCATCATTTTCTTTGATGTAGAGTGTAGGTTCACTGTCACATTTTTTGAACCCACTGTCCATCAAGTATGCATCTATCCTGCTATACCATGCATATAGTGCTTGCTTCAGCCCATATAGAACTTTCTGCAACCTACACACCTTGTGTTCTTGGCCTTCTATTTCATAACCATGAGATTGTGCAACATACACCTCCTCTTTCAGCACTCCATTCAAGAACGCTGACTTTACGTCCATATGATAGACTTTCCATTTCTGTTGCACTGCAATTGACAACACTGTATGCATTGTCTCCATCCTCGCGACTGGTGCAAATGTTTTCGCATAGTCTCTTCCATGTTGCTGCTTGTAGCCTTTCACAACAAGTCTTACTTTGTGCCTTTCAATCTTTCCTTCAACATTGCTCTTGATCTTATAGACCCACTTCACTCAAATGACTTCTTTAACTTGTGGGAGGTCCACTAACTCCCATGTGTCATTCTTTTCTATTGATTTTATCTTTTCATTCATTGCCGCAACACATTTCTCTTCCTTGACTGCATCCTCAAAATGGATTGGGTCATCTACATGACAAAATAATGCAAATAATGAATTTAGACCAGTGCTGGTATCAGCTTCATCTTGCTAATATATTTCACTTATATTTCTATTTTTGTCTTCTTGGTGTGCTTGGAGTTCTACTTGAACTTGAAGGAGTTTTTGAGCCTTGTGGTGTGCTTGGAGAAGCACTTCCTTGATTTATCAAGGTTGTTTTGTTTCCAGCTTGTGGTGTGCTATGTTGTGCTTTTGTAGGTGGAGGAGGAGCCACGGTGGAGGAATTATTTGCTGCTGTGCATTCCTCTTGCTCTTTGTGAGACACACGTCTTCACATTCACTGTCTTTTTTAAGCTTCCATCCCAAGCTTCTTCTTCAATAAACTGCACATCTTTGTTGACTATAACTTTCTTAGTGGATGTATTATAGAGTTCATATGCCTTGGACTCATCACTATATCCAACAAAGATACACTTCTCCCCCTTACTATCCAATTTATTCCTTCGTTGATCCGAGACTTGTGCATATGTAACACATCCAAATACTTTCATGTGAGTGACAAACTACCTTGTTCCACTCCATGCTTCTTCTGGAACTTTGTTCATAACAGCTTTGGTTGGGCATCTATTCAAAATATATGCTGCACAATTTACAGCTTCAGCCCAATACTCATTTGGAAAATGGTTTTCCTTCAACATACTTCTGACCATGTCCATGATGGTCCTATTTTTCCTTTCTGCAACACCATTTTGTTGTGGTGTTTACTTTGTGGTAAAATTCTTGTGTATGCCATTCTCCCTACATAAATGTATGAAATATTTGGAGATATATTCTCCACCTCTGTCAGTTCTCAGCACTTTGATGTAGTGCCCACTCTGCTTCTCAATTAGAGCTTTGAAGTGACAAAATTGTTCAAACACTTCAATTTTCTGTTTTAGAAAATAGACCCATGTATTCCTTGTGTAGTCATCTATGAATGTCAAAACATAATGGTTACCAGCTAAATATGGCGTTTGCGTTGGTCCACACAAATCTGAGTGGACAATTTCTAAGGGTGCTTTTTCCCTTATACTCTTCCCTGCTGGGAATGCTTCTTTGTGTTGTTTGCCCAAGATGCATCTTTCACATAGGCTGTCCAGTTTTTCTATGAGTGGTAATCCCTTTACCATGCCTTTTCTATGCAAGAGGTTCAACCCTCCAAAATTGAGATGTCCAAATCTCAAATGCCATAACCAGTTTTCATCTTTCACTTCTTCTTGAAAGACCTCTTGTGTGACTGCTGCTACCACACCTCCTTCCTTCAAGTCTGTTCTGAGCTTGAGAGGAAACATCCTATTATTTGTCATATGCACTTCAGCAATGACTCTTTTACTTGGAGGTATGTCCATGATAGTACACACATCATTCTTAAAAAACACATTGTAGCCCTTTTTCATGAGCTGTCCAATGCTTAGAAGGTTACATTTCAGGCCAGGTACATAATATACATCTAGCACAAATTTCTTTTCTCCCTTCCTTGTCAATATTGACACTCTTCCTTTTCCCATGACAAAGAATTTGCTATCAGTCCCTGTTGTCACTTCAGACTTCACATTCTCATCAAGGTTGGCAAACATTGCTATGTTTCTAGTCATGTGGTTACTACAACCTGAGTCTAAAAACCATACATCATCTTGTTTTTCTTGTGCTACATTACATGTTAGAAGCACATTACTCTGGTTCTATCTTCTTTTGCAAAATTTTCATTTTGCCCATTTTTCATGTCATTTTGTTTCTTTCTACATTAATTGGCAGAATGCCCATACTTTTTACAATAATGACATTGGAATTGGTATTTTTCATACCTTTGTCCATGTTCTTAACTCTGGCTTGAGCCTTCACTTTGATTTGATTTCTGCCCCGTCTACTTGTGCTTGTGGGGCTGCTTCTTCCACCTCTGTGTGGGCTTCTTCCTCTTCCTCAGTAGTTTGATCTTCCTCGACCTTTACCTTGACCAAAATACATCTGTGCCTTGAATGCATGCTCCAATGAGGAGTTCACTGTTATGTTCAGTCTATGTTCATGAGACATCAAGGATGCACAAAGCTCATCCATTGAAAATATTGAGAGATCATTTGTTTCTTCTATTGCCACTACTATGGCATCAAATCCTGAGGGTAGAATTCTCAAGGTTTTCTCCACTATTCTTCTTTCTTCAAGTGTCTCTCCATGAAACCTTATCTGGGTAACCTACCCAATCACATGTGTGAAGAATGAGTCTATGTTATCAGAATCTTTCATACAGAGAGTTTCAAAGTCTCTCCTTAGCATTTGTAGTTTTGTTGTCTTCACCTTCTCCATGCCTTGATAAGCTATATTGAGAATATCCCACGCCTCCTTAGACCTTGTTGCTGCCGCAATCCTTGGGAATATACTCTCATGCACTACTTTAAAAATGTAGAAGAGGCTTTGCTGTCCTTCTTCTTGTTATCTCTCAACACATCTCTTTCTGCTGTTATCAAAGCAACCAATGCTGCTGCATCTGCTGGTTCTTAGAAGCCTTGTTCTGCCATCTCCCATATATCTTGTGAAACAAACATGGCTCTCATTGTAATGGCCCAATAATCATAGTTTTTTCCATTAAGATGTGGTATTTGTGGATTATTGAATCTTGTGCATGTTGCTGCCATTTTTACTGTGTAAACAACTTTCTCACTATGTAAAACTTTTCTTACTGCGTGAAAACTTTCTCATTGCTAGAGAATACGTTCCACCAAAAAATTTCAGAACTCCTTTTAGCTCTTCAGTAAAAACACTATCTTTTACTGAGATTTTTAAACCCGCTCTGATACCATGTTAGAAATATTAAAAGACACAGGGGAATAATGCTTTTCGCTCAACACACAAAGTTCACACAGAGTTGCAGAAATTACTTTAACCAAGACAACACATTTACTGAAGTTTACACAGAGTTTGCAAAATTCACTTAATCCATACCATACAGTTGCGGAAATCAAATCATATGAATCCTCTTTTCAATAAAGAGTGGCAGAGATTAAAATCGCAAAGAGGAGCATATATAATCAACTAATTTTACTCACGGTGAAACAACGTAAAACAGAGTGTTGTGTTAAAACACATATATCGCAACTAACCAAACTTTATATTAAAAATTCAACATATGAAATACATTAACATACTGAGATTGCGGCTCCTTCACAAGTAAAACAAGACTTCCTACTTGGATTTACATTCACAAAATTTATATTAAAACTTCAACACATGAAATACATTAACATATGGAGATTGCAGCTCCTTCACAAGTAAAACAAGACTTCTTACTTGGATTTACATTCACCAAGGTTGCGGAGTAACACACAGTAAAACTGTTTTCACGCACCCACCAAAATTCACTCCACGATTTTCTCTACTTGTCTTTCCAGACTTACATCTGCCACATTACACAACACTCTTCAATTTTTTTCTCTCTAGCCTTACATGTAAAATCTAAACACATATATATCTAAGACATTTAATTCATGACAGAACAAATTTAATACAAAGCATGGGCGTACATCATTTACTGGACATTACAAAACTTGCGTGAACTAAACATAACTTTAGGATTAAATATTTTCCCATGCTTATTTAATAACCATGTATTAACTTCTATTTGACTTTGATTTATTTAATCTATTGCAGAATGAGTAATTTTCCTTTGCTCAGAACTTGTCGTTCTCTGCACATGCAACCCGCAACCTGCAAAAAATTGACTGAGGTATGGCTGCTACCAGTTCATTTACTATGGTAGTTGAGATTAATTTCCAATAGAAACTTACTCAAAAATTTTCTGTTTTCCAGAGTTTAATAACAGAACTAGTTCTCCATCGACAAGTAAGACACTCCCTAACCCCATCCTCTCCAAAATCTCAAAACCAACCCTCCCCGCTAGATACAGTACACCATCGACACACTTCACCATCTCCTTTACATGCATTCAACCCAAAAAATTTCAAAAGTGAATCATACATAGCATCTTAACTACAACACCAACATGGTATCCAATACACTTATTATTCCAACAAATACATCTAATATTCATTGACATCAGTCCAATATTATTATGGATTTTTTGAATATGTATCTTTCCTCTCTAGAATTAGAAAAAAACTAAGACTATGCCCCTTAAAAAGATGGAAGTTCAGATTTAGAGAAAATACCATCCTTACCTTCCAAATTTTCCAGCTTACACGATCCAACTAAACTCTTTTGAGAGGTAATATAATTGAGAGTTTTTTTATCTGTAAATATAATAGGCTAATGAGGCATAGAAGAGGAAAAAAATTAAATGGTGAGAATCTCCCTCATAATTATGTGTAATATATTTTTTTTTTTCGCATCGGTCAGTCCCTGTTAACCATTTTATTACTAACTGAGAGTATGAAATTCCAACACCTTTTGATCTGTATTTTATGCAGCAAATCTAACTGATAAATTCAATGGTACAAGCTCCACATAGTTGTCTATACCTCTCCCTAGTTTTGCCTTGAATTTTATCCAATGTGAATTTGACAAGTGAACAATTCCTTCAATGCAGCCAATCTAACTGATAAATTCAATGGTACAAGCTCCACATAGTTGTCTATACCTCTCCCTAGTTTTGCCTTGAATTTTATCCAATGTGAATTTGACAAGTGAACAATTCCTTCAGCTCCACAAACTTGAGTCTCCCCTTTACAACGATATCAAAATATAATCATGCATCTGATATATCTATTTGAACCTCCAAAAATGATCAAAATAACACTATCCAAATATAACCAAGCACCTGCTATATCTATTTTCACTGAACCACAATTACCCTTGCTGGTTGTTTTCACTTTTTGTTGAGGAAAAGCATCTATAAAAATGTATAAAATATTTCATAACTTCTATTGCATACTGAATAGGAAGTATAAACCTATTTTCAAAGAGTTAAGTTTCTAGAAATCCTATACCCCATGCCACAATCACGAGTAAGGCTTTGAAGTTCAACATTATTACATTACCTTCCCAATTCTTGAGTTGTTTCCCAATAGAGAATCAATTCCAATCTAGGTTTTGTTAAGGAAAAGTAACCAATTAATTCAACATCTAAATTGTATAAGAAAATGTGCACATCAAATGAAAAATGATTTCTCGCTCATAGCTTAATTGCAATTATTTCATTGATTATTTTTCACCCACCAAGGCCAACTCATATGTAGATGGAAATTTCTTTAAATATAAAATATAAATTTTAAATTTTAAACTATATATATTAAAGAATTTATATTGACTTTTTTGAATCAGTTGCACTATGAGGCCTTTTGACATCCCCAATTGATGCATCATGTTTATAATTCTTATGCCACACACATTGGCAACAAGATTTTAAATAAGTAATAAAATTTCAACCTAGATCCATATAAACTCGGGATCTATCAAGTGCCAAGAGGGATGACATCTCTCATAAACCTTTTTTTTTTCACTATAAACTGAGAAGGATCATATTGTTGGAAATAATGAGATGGGAGTGTGTTAGACCCTTGTATTTCACAGTATCACAAGGTGAATGATCATTGATTAGATTTTTCATATTGAAAATAATATTCTATGGCTATCATTTATTTTTAGGAAAAGTGGGAAATCCTAACTATCAAGAGCTTAAAAATAATCTATGTGCCTTTCAGTTCAGTAGAAGGGGAAAATGTCGTTGATAAGGAACACAAAGAAGCAACACCAAAACTATCATTAAGGCAAAGATAAAGAGAAACAAAGCAAGAAAGAAAAAGAAAGCTTCATTCTGTTTTAAAGGATTTGATTGGCTGCTAGTCTAAATGCGCCTATAGAAACAGTTATTTATATGGTTTAAATCCAAATCATAAATTCATATCCTAAATGTTTAAACCATAACATTATATTCCCCGCCATTCAATTTCCCTTTGTTTACATTTCATTCCCCGCTCATATATTTCCATACATTTCCTTACATTTCCTTTCATATTCTCCTGACGTATTATTTATAAAAAATCACCCCATCACTTATCCCTTTTAATTTTCATTGTTTCCCTAAGTCATTTCCATTTTGTTTCATTACCATACACCCAAATCGCTTTTCGCATCAGCCAAATCACAAATTTTTCCAATTTCCTTATCCTACAAACCTTCCAAAATGATATTTGTGATGAAGTGGGACCTATTCACCCGTGGTGCGCAAATAAGCCTTACCTGTTGCCCAAACTTTGCAGCCCGCGGGTTTTTAACCTTACCTCTTAAGACTTATGCCAAATATTGTTTGTCTTGTTGGGAAAAATACTGAGAGGGGGGGGGGGGTGAATTAGTATTTAGATATGACTGAATACTTATTAATTTTTCTTTCTCTAAAACCCATACGCTACTTTAATGAACCCAACTCGCGTATACACGCGGATATCCTCAAGAAAAATTGCATATTACCAGAGATCAAATTATGCATGTAATTATTTACTTAGATCTGTGCATCATTCATTCATCAGATAAGCAGTAAGCATGTGCAGTAAGAACAGAATAAATCATCACACATAAGCAACACACATGAACACCAGGATTTAAGGTGGAAACCCAATTCGGGAGAAAACCACCGCTGCTGTTGTCTCTGTCTTCAATCTTTATTATTTAGAAAACCTTTTACAACATAGTACTGATGCAGACTCATATCAGTACGCAGGCTTCTACCTGCAGAAGGCTGCAACCTTCTCTCGTTTTCCAGCTGCAACTGGAAGGGAGCTCCAACCCCCTAAACTCGTTTACCAGCCTCTCCTGGAAGGGAGCTTCGACCCCCTGATTCCAACACCAGCTTCTACTGGCTGAAAGCTTCTACTTCCATACTGAAGGCTTCAACCTTCAGACCCACTGCAGACCACGTTTCATCAATTTTCATACTGGATCAAACAGCTTCAACACCACCCTTTACATAACATCAACAAACATACTTTTCCCAATACTTCAAACAGAACAGTGAGATCACTGTAACCAGAATATTAGAACTAACCCAGACTTCAGAATAGATATGCAGATACAAACTCAACCCTGATCTTTCATTAATTCAAATAGCATATGCTACTTTTCTTTACTGAAGCCACGTACATACGCGCTTTCCTGCACACCAACCCGCATATACTTCTGTGTATTTTATTCTTCAGAAAACCCTATACGCGCTTTTCATTAAGAGAGCCCGCATATACACGCGCTTTTGACGAACAAACTAGCGTACAGATCTGTAAATGGTAAACTTTGCAAAACAGATTAGATCTATAAACTTACCCATATTTCTTCATTATCTTTAGCAGACTTTGTGCCAGATCTTCGCCATTTCTTCTTCTGCAGATCATCTTAGAGATTCATCATCATCAGATCTAGAGATCTTGAACCATCCTCAGATCCATGGGTGCATCATAGATTCAGATCTATCAGTTAAGAAAAGAGTTCATCCATGCAGATATTCCTTAGAGATATTTATTCATCAACAACCCTTACTCATGCACACCTTGCCCTATGATCTTCTTCTCCTTAAATAGATTTAGATTTTACCAATACCATGAGCCAAAACCACACCACTTCCGATGGAATTCTTGGACAGAATCAAATAAACCATACAACGCTCAATACTGTGTGCCAAAACCATGGTAATGCCCCTTGGTATTGTAAATTTGGAGCGCAAAAGGGCATACGCGACTTGGGACGTACTAATCCGCGTACATACGCGACTTGGATGTTACAAAACCGCGTATTATTTGTGATATATCCTATTTATTATTTCTCTGGCACTTACTGGAAATTCTTTCTTCTGCTACTTCTGAACTAATCTATAGATACATTAATATCAAATAGTTTGCTAACAAAGACAACTCATCAAGTCAGTTTCCATCAAGAACAACTTTATCAAGTAGGTTGCCATCATGGACAACACATTACATCATATTGCCAACAATCTCCCCCTTTGGACTTGATGGCAACCATTATGGTGCGCCATAGCAGATAGATACATTGATTATAACTATTATTCAAACACCATGATACTCTCCCCCTTTGACATCAAGGGCAAAGGGCGGATCTAAAGTTACCATGCTCCCCCTGAGTTCATGCTGAATCTTCAAACACATTTTTCAATGAAGTACATGACTCTATGACCTTTCCTATCACCAAGGACTCATACTTACATCAATGATCCAACCAAGTGGATTTACATATGTGACTCAAATACCCAACCAAGTGGGTTTACAAAAATGAAGAAGTCCTTACATGACTGAATATTACAATTTTACATCATAGGTCTTAACATGACCTTTTCATCAAATTACAGAAATGACTTATACAATGAAGACCAAAGAATCTCAAACATGAGATCAGATTATAGAAAATAATAAGAATGCCAACAATGCATCCTTTCCACAAGACCAATGCTCCCCCTTAGCCTGTGCATCCTGAACACTTTCAACAGCAAATCATCAAGGCATCTTTATCAAGAAACATCAGAGAGTGAAACAGAATTATGAGAGCTGGAATACCACTAGAGATACCAAAAAACACTGCAGCTATGCTGAAGAATGCTGAACCAGAATTTTGTCAGCAAATACCCATATGCGGTTTTCTGTGTATAAACTCGCGTATATACGCGACTATCCTTCATGAAATCCGTGTATCCAATTTAATCTTCTGAATTTAAGCAGATCTGATCCTATGCATGGCAGAGACTACTCCAAGCTTCTGTCTGAGATATTTGAATGCTTCCTTGGGCAAAGGTTTGGTAAATATATCAGCAACTTGTTCTTTGGAAGGAACATACTCCAATTTCACCTTTTGTTCAAGCACTTGTTCACGTAAGAAGTGATACTTGATGGGAATGTGCTTGGTCTTGGAATGCATAACAAGATTCTTTGAGATACTGATGGTGCTTGTATTATCACACATAATGGAGATAGGAGGTGAACATTTGATTTGAAAGTCTTGTAAAGTTTGCATCATCCAAAGAAGTTGAGTGCAACATGATGCGGCAGCCACATATTCTGCTTCTACTGTAGATAAGGCAATAGAGTTTTGCTTCTTGCTGAACCAAGATACTAACCGGGGCCCCATATAGAATGCACCACCACTAGTGCTTTTCCGATCATCAACATTTCCAGCCCAATCTGCATCAGTGTAGGCATGAAGAGTAAGATCAACATTCTTTGGATACCATAGTCCAAAGTCTTGAGTTCCTTGTAGATATTTGAATATTATTTTGACAGCCTGAAGGTGAGACTCTTTTGGATTAGCTTGGAATCGTCCAAAAATCCCAACTACATGCATAATGTCTGGTCTAGTCCCAGTGAGATAAAGTAGACTTCCTATCATAGATCTGTATTCTGGTTGATTCACTGCGGGAGAATCATCATGAGAACTGAGATTACATCTGGTTATCATTGGTGTACTTACAGGTTTGCACTCTTCCATGCCATACTTCTTCAGAATTTGTTTAAGATATTTTGTTTGTGATAAGAATATGCCATCTGTTGCTTGTTGCACTTGCAAGCCAAGAAAGAATGTTAGTTCCCCAAGTAAAGACATTTCAAATTCTTGTTGCATAACAGAAGAAAATTTCTGACTCATAGACTCTTCATTACTTCCAAAAATGATATCATCAACATATACAACCACAATCAATAGTTTATCATTTTCAGTTTTTGTGTATAAGTTGCTATCAGCAGACCCCTTTGAAAATCCTTGTTGATGAAGATATTTGTGAAGACGATAATACCATGCCCTTGGAGCTTGTTTGAGACCATATAGAGCCTTTTTAAGTCTACAAACAAGTTTTTCATCATTTCCCAAAATGAATCCTTCTGGTTGTTCTATATAAACTTCTTCTTCTAGATCACCATTGAGAAACGCAGATTTAACATCCATTTGATAAACTTTTATCTGTTGGAAGCTTGAAAAAGCAAGAAACATTCTTATGGCTTCAAGTCTAGCTACAGGAGCAAAAGTTTCTTCAAAGTCTATGCCTTCTTGTTGAGCATACCCCTTGCAAACAAGTCTAGCTTTATTTCTTATAACATCCCCATTCTCATTTAACTTGTTTTTGAATATCCATTTAGTTCCAATAACATTTTTGTCATGAGGTCTTGGTACTAATTCCCAAGTGTGATTCTTTTCAATTTGATCAAGCTCTTCATTCATGGCTTGAATCCAACATTCATCTTTGCTAGCTTGATTGACATTGTGTGGTTCAATAGTAGATAGAAATGCCAGATAGCTAGAAGATCCCACAAGAGTCCTTCTTGTTTGTACACCTGATCCCTTGTCTCCCAAAATTTGAGATTCTGGATGATTCTTTTGAACATATCTGGATGGAGCTTTTTCAGATAAATCATCTTTGGGTTCTTCATTGGTCCACTATCTATATCATTTCTATTTGATGTAGAAGGATATACGTCATTATTGTCTTCATCTGTTGTTTTTTTCTTCTTCTTTTGGAGCTGCAGGAGACTCATCAATAACAACATCAATACATTCAAAAATCTTCCGAAGTATTTCATTGTAAAATTTATATGCTCTACTCCTAGAGGAGTAACCAAGAAATATTCCTTCATCTGCTCTTGGTTCAAACTTGCCAAGATTTTCATCATTATTTTTGATAAATCATTTGCTTCCAAAAACTCTAAAATGCTTCACAGTGGGAGGATTACCATACCAGAGTTCATATGGCGTTTTATCACTATTTACACGAACATGTGCCTTGTTAAGAATATTTACCGCTATATGTGCTGCTTCTCCCCAAAAAGTGTCGGGTGTTCCGGAATCATCAAGCATAGCTCTAGCCATTTGTTGAACTGTTCTATTCATTCTTTCTGCTACGCCATTTTGTTGTGGAGTGCCAGCTACAGAAAATTGTCTTTTTATGCCATGTTGTTCACAAAATTCAAGTAATTCATCTGATGTATATTCTCCTCCTCGATCAGATCTAAGACACTTGATTTTTAGATCTAATTCATTTTCAACCAGTGCTTTGAAGATCTGAAATTTCTCAAATGCTTCATCTTTGTGTTTAATCAACCCAATCCAACACATTCTAGAGAAATAATCAATAAATAAGATATAGTATTGTTCACCACGTGGTGAATTTTTCCTCACAGGTCCACATATGTCAGTATGAATGAGTTCAAGAGGCTTACTTGATGATCCTTCCTTGGCATTAAATTGCACTCTGGTTTGCTTACCGAATTGGAAATATTTGCATATGATACTTTCAGGTAGAGTAATATTGGGAAGATCACGAACAACTTTGAGTCTGCTTGATTTATTGATTTGAGAGAAGCTCAGATGCCCCAACCTTCTATGCCATAGCCAGTTTTTTGAATATTTACTCAAGTAACATTGTTCTTTGCAGTTCTTCAATACATACATGTTTCTTGGAGTTCTGTTTCCTTTTATAATTGTTTTACCTATATCAAGATCAGGTACCACACATTCTTTTAAACTAAAGACAAATTCAGTTCCTTGATCACACATTTGAAATAGACTCAATAGGTTATGCTTTAATCCATCCACATACATGACATTATTGGCTTTCACCTTTTCTTTTACAAAAATAGACCCTTTTCCCTTAATGACAGTAGGTGTATCATTTCCAAATGTAACATTGTTTTCATTTTCTAGAGAACTATATGCAAGAAGTTTGTTTTTGTCACCTGTCATGTGTTTTGAGCATCCACTATCAATGTACCATTGATTTTCTTCACCTTCTACAAATAAAGCTATGCCACAATTTTCAACCTGTAATTCCTTCTTTTTCCACACTTTGAAACTTGAAGGAAAATGTTCTTTTGGCTGGATTTTGCTCCTGCATTCAGATTCTTCATGGCCAAAGTTATTGCAATAAGCACATTCAACTTCATTTTGAAGAGGAGAAAAGTTGTTATAGGTATTCTTCTTTGTTCCAATATCAATCCTTTTCTTTCTTGATTCTCTTGTCATGATGGTTTTATATGCAACACATTGAACAGCTTTATGACCAAAATTGTGACATGAGAAACATTGTCCATTGAAGTAGAAATTTCTGCGATCATGAAATATTCTATATGAATTTACCTGTTGGTTGGTGTTTCTTTGTAAGGTATTCTTGTTAGTGTTCTTTGAATTGAGCTGGTCCTACTTTACCTGTGAAGATTCTTTATTCCCTTGCTGAGTGGCAGAATGTTGTATACTGGCAGTAGCTACTTTTAGATAATTTGGTGCTGAAGTGTGAGAAGATTCTCCAATATACCCAAGACCTGTCTTTACAAAAGGAGAACATTGTACCTTGATAATCTCATCTAAGGTTTTAGATCCTTTAGCAAATCTAAGATTCAAAGTCTTCACTTTCTCAATTTATTTTCTTAGACTTACTACTTCACATTCTAATTTCTCATTGTGTTTCTCCTTTTCTTCAAGCTGTTTTTTCAGAGTTTCTATGGATATTTTACTTTCTTCTAAGCATATTTTACTTTCTTCTAAGTATATTTTGAGTTGATTGAGTTCATCAAGAAAATAATTGTCCTCTAGAGCATCCATGAAAGTATCTTTTTCTTCTCTAGATTCTTTTTCAAATGCCATGAGAAGTCTAAGATCTTGTTCACATTCTTCCTCACTGTCAGATAACCCATCACTGTCTTCATGAGTATAGTAAATTTTTCTAGTGCTAGACCAATTTTTATTCCTTCTTGCTACTTCCTTCCCTTTTTCATGTGTTTATTTATGAGGACACTTAGCAGCATAGTGACCAAATCTTCCACAAGCAAAACATTTGAAAGGAAGCTTACCTCTGAACCATCCTGTGCCAAGTTGAAGTTTCTTTACAAAATTTGCCTCATCTTCTTCTAAGATATACCCTGATCCTTCAGTCTCTTGTACTTCTTTCCCCTTTGTAGCAGTTCTAAAGATAGCTTCTTTGACTTCAGATGGTCCTCCTCTTCTCATTTCACATGCAGTTAATATGCCATGAAGTTGTACCAGAGTAAGATTTTGAAGATCCTGCTTTTCTTCAAGAGCTGAAACTTTTGACTCAAATTTTGCCGTTAGAGATCTTAAAACTTTCTCAACCAAAGTAGATTCGGATATTGTTTCTCCCAGATTTCTCATACGATTTACAATATCATCAAGGCGTAAAAAGAAATTGGCAATGCTCTCCTCATTATGCATTTTTAGATTCTCATATTGAATTATGAGAGTTTGAAGTTTAGCACTTTTTACCTTTGCATCACCTTCATAACTTAGAATGATTTTGTCCCATATTGCCTTGGCTGTATCCAGCTGCATGACTTTGACAAATTTTGATTCAGTTAGACTTCCCAATATAGCATTGAACGCCTTTGCATTTGTTTCATAATTCTTTCTTTCCGTTGGATCTGTTGGTGTTGCGGCTGGATATTGATATCCTCCTTCAACAATAGCCCATACATCTTCTCCCAGAGACTGAAGATAGGATCTCATCCTTGTTTTCCAGAAGATTAAATTGTTACCGTTGAAGAGTGGAGGCCTGATAGATGTTGTTCCATCTTGATTGCTCATCTTGATTGATCTTCCTTCTAGCAGTTAAGCTTTTTCCAGAAGGACCTGCTCTGATACCAATTGTTGGGAAAAATATTGAGAGGGGGGGTGAATCAGTATTTAGATCTGACTGAATACTTATTAATTTTTCTTTCTCTAAAACCCATACGCTATTTTAATGAACCCAACTCACATATACACGCGGATATCCTCAAGAAAACTTGCGTATTACCAGAGATCAAATTATGCATGTAATTCTTTACTTAGATCAGTGCATCATTCATTCATCAGATAAGTAGTAAGCATGTGCAGTAATAACAGAATAAATCATCACACATAAGCAACACACATGAACACCAGGATTTAAGGTGGAAACCCAATTCGGGAGAAAACCACCGCTGCTGTCGTCTCTGTCTTCAATCTTTATTATTTAGAAAACCTTTTACAACATAGTACTGATGCAGACTCATATCAGTACACAGGCTTCTACCTACAGAAGGCTGCAACCTTCTCTCGTTTTCCAGCTGCAACTGGAAGGGAGCTCCAACCCCCTGAACTCGTTTACCAGCCTCTCCTGGAAGGGAGCTTTGACCCCCTGATTCCAACACCATCTTCTACTAGCTGAAATCTTCTACTTCCATACTGAAGGCTTCAACCTTCAGACCCACTGCAGACCACGTTTCATCAATTTTCATACTGGATCAAACAGCTTCAACACCAACCTTTACATAACATCAAAAAACATACTTTTCCCAATACTTCAAACAGAATAGTGAGACCACTGTAACCAGAATATCAGAACTAACCCAGACTTCAGAATAGATATGCAGATACAAACTCAACCCTGATATTTCATTAATTCAAATAGCATACGCTACTTTTCTTTACTGAAGCCACGTGCATACGCGCTTTCCTGCACACCAACCCGCGTATAATTCTGTGTATTTTATTATTCAGAAAACCCTATACGCACTTTTCATTAAGATAGTTCGCGTATACGCGCACTTTTGACAAGACAAACTAGCGTATAGATCTGTAAATGGGAAACTTTGCAAAACAGATCATATCTATAAACTTACCCAGATTTCTTCATTATCTTCAGCAGAATTTGCGCCAGATCTTCGCCATTTATTCTTCTGCAGATCATATTAGAGATTCATCATCATCAGATCTAGAGATCTTGAACCATCCTCAGATCCATGGGTGCATCATAGATTCAGATCTATCAGTTAAGAATAGAGTTCATCCATGCAGATATTCCTTAGAGATATTTATTCATCAACAACCCTTACTCATGCACACCTTGCCCTATGATCTTCTTCTCCTTAAATAGATTTAGCTTTTACCAATACCATGAGCCAAAACCACACCACTTCCGATGGTATTCTTGAACGAAATCAAATAAACCATACAGCGCTCAATACTGTGTGCCAAAACCATGGTAATGCCCCTTGGTATTGTAAATTTGGAGCGCAAAAGGGCATACGTGACTTGGGACGTACTAATCCGTGTACATACACGACTTGGATGTTACAAACCCACGTATTCTTTGTGATATATCCTGTTTATTATTTCTCTGGCACTTACTGGAAATCATTTCTTCTGCTACTTCTGAACTGATCTGTAGATACATTAATAGCAAATAGGTTGCTATCAAAGACAACTCATCAAGTCAGTTTCCATCAAGAACAACTTCATCAAGTAGGTTGCCATCAAGGACAACACATTGCATCATATTGCCAACATGTCTACCAATGCGATGAAGTGGGACCTGTCATAGCTTACCACATTAATCGAAATTGCATGCAAACCTTGTTTTCACCCTTTCACACTTCCTAACGCTTAAGTGCCTGCAGATCACAGTTTACATATTTTTCCACTTAAATTTTAAGTCTCGATTGTGATTTGCGATGTAGTTGGCCCCACCATCCATCGCACTTCACAATTAATATCACTTCACAAGATCACAACTTTACTTACCATACCTCATCGCATTTCGCAAGTTACTCATTCCATTTTTTCCAAAAGTTAAATATTGCGATTACCGATGTGCGATATCGCATCGCACATATTATAACTTTTCGCTCCATTGCACTTCACAAAATTTAAAGTTTAAATCATATTCCTGAAGCATATCCTATTCCGATTGAAATTTTGCGATGTGGTTTGGTCCCACCATAGTACTCTGCTCACCGCTAATACACCATTCCTTCGCTATCATTCCCATTCCATTACTCCACATCATCATCCTCCCGCCACGTCACCCCCGTACTTTGCATCGCATCATCGATTCCATTTCACATATCATAAACTCTAAAATGTGCGATATGCAATATTTCCACGGATGCGATAAATTTCAGGATTAAAATCTAAAGGTTTTTAGATCCATCATATTGATTTTTTACGCTGTTTTGCTTAGAAAAAGGGTGAAAACATGGTAGAAAGGACTCGAGTAGAAAAATACAGAAAGGGTAAAGTCAGGTCCCACCCCTGTGCTATGTCATTTCACCTCTAATCGCCCTCCACCTTTCCTCCTTCTCCACTCCTCTTCCCCACATCCGACGACCCTTATCTAGTTTTAGCCTCCTCGCAACATTTGAACTTTATCATGAGGGGGGGGGGGTCCGAAATGGGCGGTATCTATTACCCCCCGCTATTCCATGTGTCACACCCTCACAATTTCGCACCCCCTTCTCTATTAATGCTTACCACTTGAGGCCCCCTCAGAAAAGTTGTTTCCGCCAACTGCCATCCCTCCACGTTTGAGCTTATGAGGTTTATGTGCCATCTAAGAATAAATAAGGAAAAACCCGATAGAAAGGCTCAAGTAGGACTTGAGAAGGGGCAAAAGGAAGAGGGAGGCTGAACGTCTCGATAGCAAGGAAATAGACTGAGGGGGTCGAGTCGGGAAAAGGGTGTTTATGCAGAATTGTTATGTTATAACTACAGAAGCAAAAAAGGCAGTAGAACATATCAACACTGACACTAATCAATGAAAAGTGGCTAGCACTACACTAGATTTGATTACCCAATGTCAGTTTTTGAAAAATGGAGCCAAATGTCAGAGCCACCATTGATTTCCTCTTCATGACCATCACAACCACCTCCAAGATTATTGTTTAATATTCCGAAGAGCCGCATTTGGATCCATGAAAATATGCCCAACATTAATTCTACAGGTGGTGGCTTTTTGTCAGAGATTTCTGATCAGGCCTTGCATGGCCACACTTGTCCATTTTCTGCTAAATTGTAATCAATGAAAGGTTTTCGAGTAAGATATGGCAACCGACTTGGTATTAAGATAAATACTGAATGCCTTAGTAGTATCAGGGTTGGAGGTGGGAAAATTGGACCCTACTGAAACTTGCATTGTAAGAAGTATTGGAGCACTGTAACTATTTGAGCTGGGCATCAATAATCAGATACCGTTCACAAGATTCTTGAGCTATGTTAATGGTGATGTTTTCTTTTGTATTAATGTTTTTCCTCTGTCTTTTCATGCTGTGCATCATTTTATCTGATTTCAAAATAGAAAATTTAGATTAAGATTTGCTAAGAGAGAAACTTGATTCTGTCTGTGTTTGTTATCTTAATTTTTTCCTCTAAGACTTGAATGCATAATTCAGAGATGGTCTGCTCTGCATTTACGTTGAACCTTAATCTCCTTCTCCTTCCCCATTTTACATTACTAGTAAGATCCAATCTACATAATTAGCTTGCCCTATGAATGCCCTTGAAAAGTTGATGCACAATTCAACCTTTATGATTCCATATCCCAATGGATTAGCTTCTGCAGATCTGTCTATCCAACCACACAATCAATCAAACAAACAACCCCCCATCACTGTAACTAGCCTAACATCAACATTCTTGATATTAAAGATAAATTCAAATCAGAGATAGTGTGAGCCCTCTCTGAGTCTAAGAAGGCTAGGTCTTGGACTCCAAAGTGGCTTGAAGTTGTCCCCTGCCCTTTGTTCTTGCCAATCTTACAAATTATGGAGTGATAACATGGTGAATCAATATTTCCTTCCAATTAGTTAATTTTTAAAATTAAGAGAATTAAATTCACATTAACATTAGATCAAACATAAATCAACCTTACATCACATGATCAATAAAAAACACTATTCAATAATACATGAAAACAAGACAATACATAAGAGTTTTTTAGGTGAAATCCCTTCTCAGAGAAAAACCATAGAACACTTCTTAATATGGGCCTTCAATATTTACATCAATTAGGAAGTTCCAAATTCCAACATTATCATCATCAACTAAAGGACACTCTAATGCTCCGATTCACCAGCTCCAATTGGAAAGATGGCCCAACTCCTTGGTTTACCATATCTAAATGAAAGGACACTCCAATGAGCTAGCTTACTATCTTCAATTGGAAGGATACTCCAAAACATTTCACAACCTCCAACCTTTCCTAGCACCAACCTGCTACCTTGAAGTGTTCTCAAGCTCTAAATTGAAGGAGAATCCACTCTCCTGCCTTACACCACCCTACCACTCTTTTCAATAAGCTGACCACGTTTCACAATTTTTAGATTAGATCCACCTATGCTTGGTATCAATACAAAACAAATTGCTATACAATCTCTTCTCAATCAAATATTGTTATGCTTAATATGTATATCAATAACAAATGTATCAAGTTACATCAATATCCAATTCACTAGTAATGTTTTCAATGGTCATCATCATACACATTATCCATGCACTCTATCCTCTCAATAATTCCATCACACATACATATACTTATGCATAAAAACCTTCTAGTCATATGCTGCAACAAACCCTAAATTCCAAAAGTGAAATAATTATCCACTGCACTGTAGTTTGTGGCCAAATCTCCAAGTACCAATATTATGTACATAACAACAAGCCTTGTGAAAAATATAGTAAGAAAAAAATTTCTCTCAACAAGATATTCTTTGGATAACAACACTATAAAACCTAACATCATTAACCCATTAAGTATAGAAATACAATCTAGAATATTCCTAAAGGTGTTGATGTCGAGTATGCCATTGACTTCTAGATGCCCATGTTCATATGCTCCAGGATTTATACAGAACTAAAGAAGTTCCCAAAAAGTCAATAAATCTGACCTTGTATTAAACCTCAATTATGTATGGTAGGGTTCAGGATTGAACTTCTTCTTGATGATAAAGTATTAGACCATACAGTGCCAAAATTTACCTTTGATTGATTTATGACTTGAAGATGTATCAATGGTACTGCAAAGACCTTGAAACTTAGTGATATTTATGCCAACCAATGAAGTCTAGATACTGCTGAATGATTAGGGCACTAAATCAAAAATATGTCAGTGAATTCAACCTTAAGAGATATTGCAACACTTTGTTCTTAGAGGGCTGGAAAATTGTCAAGATAGTACTAATATTCTTTTCTCAAGTCCAATAAAATCTCTTCAGATGTGTGCAAATGTGATTATGGCATAGGAATAATATTTCCTCTATTAAGCGTTTCAGAATATCCTTAGACTAGGGCTCAACAAACAAAAAAATACCTCCGATATGCCTCTAAAACATTACACAAATTAGTGTTTGTATCTATTCCTCCTCAAGAAAGGATACTAATATCAATGAATGTAGGTATCAAATTTGTGCATTAAGTGTTCTGGTGTAGGGATGTCATATGATTACAAATTTCCTTAAGATACTTGGAAAAATTGCTTGATGTTGTCAACTACCCATTGCTAGACTTATATCCTTGACCCACACTAAGATACATAATTTATGCAATTCCATTGTAGCAATATGCAATGAAATTTATATATGAACCTAAAGTTGGGTTGAAACAATCGTATTTATGTGCCACAAATATTACATGAATCACAAATATCAGGGGCTAAATTTTTGTGCCATATGAATCCAAATGTGTGAGTTGAGAGGATTTAAATATTTACTTCAAAATTTCCCTAAAAAGAGCACAAGATCATCCTAAGTGTTATAGGCCGAATGCATATTAGGCTTGAATAAATATAAATTTAAGCAATGAAATTCCTCCTCAATCCCACAAGGAATACCACAAGATATTCTTCAAAATTTGATAATTGGTTAGATTCAAAATAACCCACAACGAGTGACTTCTTTTTCTATTGAGATGCAAATAAAAAAGGCTAAGCGATAGAGGCTGAAGTACTTGTAAGTGCCTCCGATATGCATATGATTGTGCATTTAATCCATTTCAGTCATAATCTCAAGAAATAATCACATGTGTCTAGAAAAGGGAGGGTTGAGTAGGCCTCACAACCTAGCCACAATGTTCCACCAATTGATGCCCTAAGAGGGCAGACATATGTTCAAATAGGCTACACAAAAGTAAAAATGTTTGGACAAAAATAGTCCAATATTTTTCATGGATTTTCCATAGGGAATTGCACAGTTTAGTCTTCAGAAGTGGAGGGATGAATGAAATCATCCTGAACTATAATAGTTTAACCCAGTGAAGCACTAAACCCAAGAAAAACATATTTTTTAGCAAATATCCCTAGCTAGAGAAAAAAACAAGAAGTGCCAATCACCACAAAAATTTCTCTAGAAAGAATCTTCATTGCTCCACAGGGCCAAATTTGATCTCTGAAATTAATTCACAGAAGAGTTCCTAAGATCAGTGCATGAGGTGTTGTCTTGAGGACAAGGTGTGCCTTCTATATATATAGGACAAGGTGCCTTTAGGAGAGTGGTCGACCTGGTATTTTGGAGGGAAGGTAATTTTGAATTTTTTATATTAGAGCCAAAAACCCCAACAATAATAAAGCCAACATATATTTCAATTTAGTTCCCTTTATAGAATTTAATTTTGCACCAAGATAGAACTTAAAATTATTTGATCAAATTATTTAATAGGAAATGTTCTTGGCCCCATGACTTGAAAAATTAATTGGCTAGTTGTTGAACTTCCACGTCATTTGATTTCGAAGACTTTGACCACAAGATGGGGACTTTAACTTTACTCGAGAATATCTCTACAACTTAGATGAACCACAAGGCATCCCATATACTATTATAATCGTCATAACAAGTAGAATCAAATGAAAATGAGAACAAAACCAAATTCACTAATATTCATCCTCAAAATCTTCAACAAGTGTGGGGCATCTAGGGATTCTCATGGCTTCTTGTCATTTGGAGCTTCCAATTAATGCAATCTAGACAAATATTAAGAGCGTTCAAGAACCGAAATTGGCATTAATGAAAAAACCGTTTAAGACATATCCCTTGAGGTGTACATATTTTCTTAAGATTTTGCACTATACAAAATTTTTCATGTTGACTTTGAGGCTTTGATCCCTATTTTTATCTTGATATTTGGGGGTTTATATGAATCTAGGTTGGTTATAATAATAAACAAATTTATTTTCAAAGATATTATACATGTAATTTCAAAATGAGATAAAAAATCCATGAAGATCCATGAAACCATTAATCATTGTTTCAATAAAACTAGAATAGATCTATCTTAACCTTGGATCTATATTCAAGCATAATGAAGATTCAAATCCCTTGAAATGGAAACATTTCTTATGATGTAAAAATTTGTATAAAAGGTTTAAACCTTGAGGAGTTTGATTCCTTTGGGCTTTTGATAATTTTGAGATTCAGATTATTGTAGTTTAATTTTTATTTTTTTTCTAAGTTGCGTTAATCTATTGATATTGAACATAATTTACAATGCGAGACCTTCCTACATGGATTCTAAATTAGTCAACCTCACAGGAGGTCCTATTAAAAAAATCCAAAAAAATGTAAAAAGGGCTGCCCATAACCTAGAAACCAACCCAAGAGTTGCTGCCCCTTATTGGGAAACCAACAATCATCAAGTTCTTAGTAGCATAATAGAAACAAAAAAAGAATTTTAAGCTTTGAAGGAGGTGACCATCAATGTGTTTGAACCTGAAACTTAACATGATAGAAGGCCAAAAAAAGGAAAGCTAGACCTGACAAGAAGCTAGCTGTTTGTAGGTGGAGGAGGATTCTCCTCCACTATGGGAAAAATGTAATCTTCAAGATCTTCAGTGGCGCTCTTAGAGTACTGGGAGGAACTCTTTGACGCAGAAGAGGAGCCTGAATCCGAGTTGAGATTTTTCTTCCCACGAGCCGAGTCGCTGCTGCTATCACCCTCACTGCTAGAGCTAGTTGTGCCTGGTTTGACTGGGAGTGCCCTCGATTTCCTTGTGTCCTGAGGATGCTGGACCGGAATGGTAGATTTCTGGTGTTTTCTGGAGCTTGAAGCTTCACCAACCTGAGGCTCTTCGTGGAAAGAGACTGAGATGGTAGCAGTAATGCGCGGCTTGGCCAGGTCACTACAAAAATAAAATTGGCCCATGTTGCTGTCTGAAGGAGGCCAGCTTCCGAAATCGTGGATGGAAAGTGGCGGGCGTGAACCCCTACCACCCTCCCCTCTGCTGCCACCACGTCTTCTGCAACGAAATATATTCCTGCGCGTCATTATGGTGCGGGACTCAATGCTAGTGAACACAGAGTGAGAACCAGGGAAGACGGAGGGGGACGGGGAAGAGAAAAATGAATTCAAAGAGCAAGGTGCACACAGAAGCAAAGGAGGGCTGTGAGAACCAGTTGATGGAGGAGACGACTACTGTAGAGGGTCAGACGAGCGCGGAGAGGACGGAGGGGCTGGTGGAGGTGTGGAATACGTAAAAGAAGCCGAAAGACAATCCGCTAGAGGCCGAGGAGCTCGGGAAACCTGAAAAGCAAGTCGAAAACCCAAATGGAGAGGCCAAATGCTCATAAGGCGAGTAGACAGAGTGGGAGAGAGCTGCACAGAAGGGTGCGTCACCACGGTAGAACTCGTGAAGGCAAAGCAATAATGCCAAGGCAAATGAGACATGAATGTTGAGTCTGGCTTCCTTCGAGAATTTATGGTGCCTTCACTGAGAACAATGGGCGGCGTGTGGCCTGGCCAGATGTTGGTCGCCAGGCTGGCCGCCGCCTCATTCCATTTACCCACCCGCATCCAAGATAGTTTAATTATTATTAAAGTTTATTAAATTTTTAAATATGAAAAGTTGATTGGATGTAACCATCATTCACTCACACTTGTGACACATGTCCCTCATTTTGCATTATTATAAAATGTTCCCACTAGTGCAAAAAAAAAAGAGAGTTTGTTAGATTGTAGTTTAACGGTTAAAGCATAATACTATTATATTAATGTCCCGAGTCCAAACTCTAATGAAATAAACCATGAAACCTTGAATTATAAATTGATAAAATGCATATATAGTGTTAATTATAATAAAAGAAAAAACTTGTACTTAAATTTGAAAATCATTGTGTTTGTGTAGTTAAATTTTACTTGTGTTAATCATTAGAAAGGGGTATTAGGTGTAACACCATCCTGTCTACCTTTCTATTGTAAATGTAGTAGTGATGGCCGCACTAGCTTTGAGACAACCAAGTCTGGTCAAAACACCAAATTAATGATTTATATTAATTAATATATAATTTATATTAATTTATTAATTAATGAAACTTAAGGTTGGTCTGCCTTATAAATCTTTAGTATGAGAAAGAATTTGCGTGATTTTCATGGTTGCCTCAAAAAGCCTCACCCGAATCCACAGACTCAAGTCCCAAACCCTCTACAACTGAGAGAGGTCAACCCTCATTCTAACTAAGTTATTAATTAATGTCACTATATCACTCCTATGTTAATATGGTCCTTATAAACCCTTTGTTTAACCAAGACTGTGTAAAAAAAATTAATGATGATCTAGTAATTAAAATAAATACAAGTTATTAAATGCTTCAATTAATAATTAATTGTATTTATAAAACTAAAAATAATTAATTTTAAATTATAATTACAATTAATAAATAAATAATTTTAAATTATATTTTAAACCATGATTGATTATTAATTATAATCCTCTCAATGCCATGATGTTCAAATTAAGAGCGTTGTGGCTAGCCCAAATCAAGAATGGCCGTTAACTCCACTACCAATTGGCTTCCTCATCACTGGCAAACATATTCTCATGAAACGGGGCCAACACGACAACCTGGAGAGGCACTTGAAAAATGGTTTAAATAATGCAACAAAGGGAGCACAGGGGATGGATTTCCCCAGTGTGGTTAATTAGTGCTTGAGTTGAGATATCATTTTTCATTGCTCCTTCATCGTGGCTATCACACCTTTATTTTTTTGCTTCTTAAACCTCTGGGATTAAACTCAACTTGCGTGAAAGAATTGTTACAAAGATTGATAAACCATTTAAAACTTCCTTGAACCTCAAATTTGGCTCGGGGGTGATAAACTGCAAGACAATTATGGTGCAACTGATCTACAATTGGGAAAAGAGTGGAAGTCTCTTTTTCAGTTGCCTGCCAAATAATTTAGATAATTAACATTCCCTATTTCTTAATATTGAATTTTCATGTCATTAAATCTTTGTAAAATATAGGGGAAATATTTGGGGGTGTAGGGAGCTATTTTTTTAATACATTAAATCAGGCAGTAGGAACTCATAGTTTTTCATAATTCATAATCATGCATGTTAAAATAATTGTATGGTTTTGTTGTTGACTAATGGTTAAAAGAATTTCCAGATTTTAGTATCGTAATAACAAGAAGATTTGATATGTGAGCAGTGCAACTTCTTAACTGTTGTACGAAGTACGAAGTTTACTACTAAGTTGCTTACTCAGTACCATAACGTAATACTAATCACTACTCAAGGTGGTGGAATTATGAATTGTGTTGTTCTATACCATGCTTTAATTATTAACTTTAAACTTCAACTATTCACATTGTGTCATATAGTAATACACTTCTGGCCCATAGATAGTGATAGGGAAATATAAATTATGCCCAACCTTATTATGTTAACCCGGTAACTCAATATTTAGAGTTAATCATTATTATCATATAGGATGTAGCAGGCTACTCCAAGTGCCTAGTTTATTCATTGATATGCTCTATTATCTTGTAGTCATATGCACTTAGAGTAATTTATATCCAACCGTGTAATAATTCAATGACACGCGTTTTATGAGTAATAGTTTACTAACCTAACAAGCTTAGAGTAAGTCAAACCAATATTACTAAGAAGCATATGGCTGTCCCAGATTACATAATTCCACTAGCATACGGGTAAGTTGATTCTTAGAGTTGTTTATGAATCACAACGCTAATATGGTACTGTATTTTCATACAAAGGGCTCAATTTTCAATGCTAGTAGTTTTACTTATAGTAAGCTCAACAACATGTCATAGATTAATTATAATGCCAATGTAGGGGTTTAACCAAGTGATTAATTATTATGTGTGTAATGATTAAACCCTGATCATATAGCTGGATGGATTGGATTACTTGTTTCCATTTATCTATTATTTTTGCTAAATATTATCATGGGATAGTGGTACTGCAATATTTGATCCAATCTTAAGAGTCAATAACAAGAAAAAACATGAAACAACTTACAAAGTATTTAAGTTAATAATGAGGTCATATGCATGCATTACGAGGTTAATTAGTGGCAAGGCATGATGTACATATTCTGATTATGAGTAAAATAATTTCGTGCAAGATGTTATAGTTAGTAGCTTGAAAACCATATCACTTTAAGGATAATCAGGTTGTGTGTAATGGTCAATGTAAAAAAACAATAAAGTGAAATGTTAATTAAGGATTGAAGTAATTAATAAATATCTCTGTATCATACATTCGACAATATATAGCAATTCGAAGGTGGTGATTGGTTATGCTAGATAGTTAGTAAACATATTAGTTTTATGCAAGATTAACTAATGGCAATACATGGTATTAATGTGGTAAATAAATGTATAAGGTAAGCATAATAAATGTATAAGGTAAGCATACAAGTCGATCATTGTAGACCTACACTAATAGATTTGGAAATGTCCTCTTGCCAAAGTGGAAGTGTGACGATGATTACATCTAGATAGATATGATGCAGCTCCAAGGAAATGATGATCACACTAACCATTTTTTGTCATCATTGTAGTGGGATAGCAGCATGAGGAAGGCCAAATACTAAAGGGGGGGGGGGGGGGTGTGGAATTTTACGTGCTATCCCATAAGTGTGAGATATGAAGATGAAGCTTTATTTGGGAAGTCCAAATTGCCTATTTATATTGTTCTCTTTCGAAATCCATCATGTGCAACATTATTTAATCAACAAAGGATGGATTCCGCCCTTAAAGAATAGTTAGAAATGGGTTGTTGTGACATTGAACATGAGATACTAATACGAATTGGAATGAGGGTTGTCCCTATGATGGATATGCGGTAAGGCCTACCAAAAATGACAACATTGTCGACAATGATGGAAAGAAGCAGTGGTGATGCAAGGAAGCCCATTAAAGTTGACGGGGGCAATGAATGATGGGGTAATGGAAGGTGATTGAGAGTGATGGGGTTACATAGAAAAAATATGAGGTGGACTAAGGGAAAGGGGACATAGATGAAGAAATTTGGCATCAATTCCATCTCTTGGGGGGTTCTGTCTTGAGATAGGAGGTCCATGGCTTTGACAAGAATAAGAAGTTAGATCCCATTTCACAGATAATATGCCTTATGGTAAATGCACCCGTCTATATGTTATTTCAATCATGTTAAGAACAAAAGGTTTAAAATCTATCTTATTCTCCTTAATTTTCCTCCCCATGAATTTATGCTTCTACAATTACATCTAAATCAATGATCTGTCATTCCTGATTTCAAAGCCTAGATAATTTAGATAATAGAATCACCCCCTGATCAGATAGAATTTCATCCCGTATTCTAAATATGATTTTTTACCTAATCAAACCAAACGAACTAGGGGGAAACGATGGGAAAAATCTTGATTGATTGATCGACAAAACCCGACAAAATAAAGTGTCAAATGTTCTCAACTCAACCTTGCACATGAGCCAAGCCATGAATATGTTTCCACAACTTTGGACTGATTAATCTCCATGAAACATTCCGAATTAACTGTCGGAAACAAGACAAGCATTTTCAGAATTGAATCTACTTTCAGGAAATATAACTTTTATGAAATTTCATAAATATTTACTAATTTTAATTAATATTTGAATAAAATGGATGCAAACAATTTCTGAAGGTCATTTTGATTTAGTGAAATCAAAATTTTGTATCTTCCAAAATACATTGTAAAAAAAATTGAAAAAATTATGGTACATTACATTGGTCCGTCGTCTCTAATGGGTAGCTTTTATATTTTTAGTTTATAACTTATATGTTAAAAAATTTGTTGCGTCACGAAACATATTCAAAATATGCAGTTTTTTCATATTGGACCAGTTCAAAAAATTCTAGTAATTATGATATGCATCCATTGGATTTTTAAATATGACGAAACCGAAGTAGACTCTTTCTGGATTTTTGTAACACATTTTGTTTCTCAAAAACACAAATTTTCAAAGAATACAACATTGCGTATTAACATGACTTTTTATGAATCTGTTTATTGTTAAAAAACACACACTCAAATAAACGCTAAGTTGACATATCAAATGTGTATAAACAAATTCCAAAAAATAAGTAATAGAAAACTAACAAAATTTCTGACAACTTTTATTTTTATCGCAAAATGAAATTCTAAATAGAAAAATTGTTTTAACTTGTAGAAAGTTGAAGAACCGAAAAAAATGGAAGTTTTTTTCTCAAAAAAGAGCAAAAGGTGTAACCCAACTTCACATTTTCTTAGTTATTGAGAAATATAAAACTTGGTCATATAAACCACCATGAATCTGAAATCGTTCAAATACGTTATATGGTAGGTATTGTTACAAAGTGGTATTAGAGCCCAGGTTCAAACACTTGGACTAAATGGGCATTGAAAATGAAATTCACAGACCAGTAGGATAGGGTGTATGCAGAAACATATTCATATATTTGGTAAAGTATAAATCATCAAACTAAATGCAATCCTTGTGTTGAAAATTTTACCTATGATCAGTCTTCATAATTAATATTTTATCCCTTGATTTATTTATAACCAATCTAGATCCATCTTAACTACAGATCTATCAAGCGCCGAGAGGGATCAAATCTCTAGAGGTGCAAACCTCTTTTTTGAGTGCAAAACTTGAGGAAATGTTTGCACCTCGAGAGATTTGATCCTTCTCGGCACTTGATATATTCATAGTTAAGATGGATCTAGGCTGGTTTCAGTCGTGTGCGACCAAGGAAAATCTATCGATAATATGAGGAACATATGATTAATTTTATCAATAATATGTAAATACATCTAATATTAATATAACCATTTTAAATATGCTAAATATGTTTGATATTTATCGAGTCATAAATATTTTAAAATATCTTTAATGATAAAAAAATGATGAAATAAATTTTTTGAATGCAAAGTGATAATGTAATAATATGTAATAATATTGAATGATAGAAAATTCTAATAATAAGAATGTAGTCGATTAAAAATAGCCTTCATTGTGATCAATCTTTGACTATTTTCTTCTATTATTCTTATTGTCACCCTTGTTAGTTTTGTGATATTTCCATGTCGATTATATGAAAAATACAGTAGAAATCTTAAATCATAAAGCTTTTAAATATTTAGCCCAAGCTGTTGTAGTAAAAATCATACCTTGTCTCTCTTGCTCTCTAATATTATTAAGTTTAATTACTATAACACAAAAATTGTCTACATTGTCAATTTTTGTACTTACACTGAAATCAATGCACACTATTAATCCAATGACTTTAAAACTAATGTACCATCATACATCCAATTACATCAAATCCGAAATCAGCATATACACTGAAATAACTGCATCTAATGCAAGAAATAAAATAAAATTAGAAAACAACATCTATACAGAAATCAATGCATCTAATGCAAGTAATCAAATAGGATTTGAAATCAACATATAAAATCAAATCAATGCATCTAGTGCAAGTAAAAAAATAGGATTAGAAACCAACATATACACTAAAATCAATGCATCTAGTGCAAGCATCAAATAGGATTAGAAATCACCATCTACACTGAAACCAATGCATTTAATGCAAACAATAAAATACGATTAGAAATCATTTACATTGAAACAAATGTCTATAGTGTAAGCAACCAAATATAATTATAAATCAACATCTACATTGAAATTAATGCATCTAGTGCAAGTAATAAAATAGGATTAGAAATCACCATCTACACTGAAATCAATGCATTTAGTGCAAGCAATAAAATAGAATTATATATCATCTACATTGAAATCAATACATCTAGTGCAAGTAATAAAATATCATTAGAAATCAAAATCTACACTAAAATCAATGCATCTAGTGCAAGCAATCAAATAGGATTAGAAATCACCCTCTATACTGAAATCAATGCATCTATTGTAAGAAATATTCTTCCCTCTCTCCTCCCTCCATATATATATATATATATATATATATATATATATATGTCCCTCCATATTTCCTTCTTTGTCTCTTTATCTCACCCCCAAAAACACACAGACACTCACTCCATATTTATCAATCTCCTTGTCCCTCACTCCCTATCTCTATTTATCTCTTCTTTCTCTTCACCATCTATATATATCTCTATCTGCCTTTGTCTCTCTATATAAACCCCAAAACATACATTGTCTTTCTCCAATCTATCTATCTATCACTCCTTCCTCCTCTCACTCCCTCTCTCTCTCTTCCCCTTCCCTCCCTCTCCATCACTTTTATCTCTCTTCCCTCATGCTATCCTCTCTGGTTCTACCTCCATATTCATTATCATTCCTTATCTCTCTCTCTCTCTCTCTCCAACTTTTACTCTCTATGTATTTCTTCTTACCTCCCTCTCTCTCACCCTGCATCTCCATCTCTCTTTCCCACCTCTCTCCACTCTTTCTCTTCATTTCTCTCCCACCAATCTCTCTCGATCTCTTTCTCTCTCTTCACCTTTTAAATTTTTTAGTATATGCCTCTCTCTCTCATTCTCTCTCCCATTATCTCAATCTCTTCTTCTTTGTCTCTTTATCTCACCCCAAACATATACACTCTCTCTCCATCTCTCACTTGTCACTCCCTCACTCTCTCCACGTGTTTCTCTCCATGTCTTTCGTCTTCCCTCCCTCTCTCCCCATCCAAATCCATCTCTCTATCCATCCCTCTCCCCCCCTCCATCTCCATCTCTCTATCCCTCTGTCTCTTCCCATTCAACTCCATCTCTCTATCCCTCCCTCTCTCCCCATACAAATCCATGTCACTATCCCTCCATCTCTCCTCTTATCTCTAAAGTCCCCACTCTTTTCCTTCCTCTCTCTCCCTTTCTCACCTACCTCCATCTCTCTTCCACCATCACTCTCTCTCTCTCTATCCCCTACAATACTCTATATTCCCCCATCACTCTCTTCCTCTCTCTCCCTTTATCACCTCCCTCCCTCTATATTCACCCCCCGCTCTCTCTTCCCTCAAATCCTCTCTCTCCCCCCATCACTCTATCTCTCTCTCAACCTATGTTACAATATCCCTCCCTTTATTCTTCTCCCTCTTTCTCTCCCCCCTTGTCTCCATCACTCCTTCTATGTATCTTTATCTCAACCCTAAAAATACATACTATATCTCCATCTCTCCCTTGTCACTCCCTCTCTCTCCACTTCTCACTCTCTATGTATTTCTTCTTCTCTCCCCCTCCAACTTCGTCTCTCTATCCCTCCCTCTATCCTCCTCTCATCCTGCCTCTCTCTCTCTTTCTCTCCTACCTCCCTCTCTCTTCCCCTATCTCTCTCCCTCTCTCTCCCCTCCAATCCTTTCTCCTTGTCCCTCCCTCTCTCCTTCTCTCTCTCTCCCACCTCCATATTTATGTCTCCCTCTCCCTCTCTTACCCTTCTCTACCTCTCTCTCTCTTCATTCCTCCTCTCCCCTCTCCTTTTGTTTATCTCAATCTCTCCCTTCTCACTCCCTCTATTTCTCCACCTCTATCATATGTCTTTGTTCTTCCCTCCCATATATATCAAGTGTTTATATATATAACAAATTTAATATTGTATTAATATAACGTTATTATATTTAATAATTTTTATATTATAATATATTAATATCAATATTAAATTTAGTAAAAATAATAAAAATATTAATATTAATATTTTAATATTAATGTTAGGGTTAATAATGCTTTTTTGATGGTATTATTATTAATTTGGTCCATGGTATTTGGTTCACAGGCTTCAAATATAATTAGATGTATATTTCTACTCATATTTGATATATTTTTATTTATTTACCTTACCTTTTCATACCTCTTTTATAAATATCGTATTTGGCCCATCGTATTAATAATAATTTGTCCCATAGGTTTCACCTAAATAAAGCTTCTTTTTAAGTTTGTGTAAATATAAAGAGATTTATGGAGTAAATATAAAATAGGTTTTATTTATTTACCATACCTCTAGTTTATTTATGTTTTTCTTTATTTACCATATCTCTTTTTTTAGTGTTCTTAAAACTCTTCATATTTTAAATTTATTTTAAATTGTTTATTTATATCGTTATGTAAGTTATTTTTAAAGCCGACATTTTTTTTTGGCTTCTGACATACTTACACATCGGGGTCATACTGGACTGTAGAATGGGCCTCTCGGCGCAATAATCAAATTAATGCATTCTTCATGTCAGATTCAAAAGAGAAATTTTTAATTTTGAAATTTAAATTATTGTTGCCTGGAAAATGTAAAGTCGACCCTCTAAAATTTTAGGTCATCCTACACCTATAGACACACCACTTGGGATCATCCAACCACTATATAATTTGTTTCTCCTCTTCACCACAAATTCATATCACTTATGTGGAGCATGATATTTTTTCTTCAAGCGCAGAAAAATAAATATAGTAAAATGAATTATCTGAATCAAACCTAATTTATGGGCAATTGAATTATCTAAGTCAGACTCGAAAGAATCCAAGGAAAATAATTTTTTCTAGCAAACATATGGGGAAAAAGTTCGAATTCTGGGCAAACCTCTCTCTAGGCATATTGACCAGGTTTTTTTGCTACTAGTCAGTTTTGACTTTATGACTTGATGTATATTTGTTGAACTTAATAAGTTCTCTAAGAAAAGGGTTTTTGGGTTTCCCCCCATGTGGGGTTTTCCAGGGTAAAATTCTTTGTATTTCTTGCACGGTTTTATCGTTATGATCATAATGTCATCCTTGTTCTAATGTTGAAGACATTCTATGTAATTTTTTAATGATAAATGTGAACTTAAATGCATATCATAAGAAGTAATTATTAGATTAGAATATTCTTGAAAAATCAACATGGGATTAAAGAGAAACCATTAACGGAATTTCAAGAACTAAGTTGTGTGGATACAAGTTTTAAATTCTTTTTACTTCTGCATTAAGGCTACAAAAGTGCCCCACATTGCTTAGAAAACTTGAAAATATTTGACACCCAATAAAAATTTTTATGTTACCTTCATCATAACCATATGTTAGGGAGGATGCCACATAATGAATTATAAGCATGTTTAGAATTTAAATAATTTATTCAGCTATAGGAATGACTGAAATGTTTTCAATGTCACTTCAACTTGAAAATTAGTGGTTGGTTCTGGAGATTCTAATGCATATTTCGATATATCATATGTGATGCTATAGGTTATGTGACTTCATTGCAAATTAAATAGTTATGTTTTCCATGAATAAGGGCCCAATTTAAAGAAATATTGTACATGTGGAAATTGGAAAAAAAATATGTTTTGGTTCATAAAAATTAGCTTATATTCAAGCTATTATATATATCCTAACTTTGATATTAAAGTTTGAAAGTTTAATACACTAATAACAAATATCAACAAATACCAAGCTTATGTTGCAACAACATGCATGCTAGTTTCTTTGGTATTATGTCTTGGTTTGATTTAATTTATGCACTATATAACTAGTGGTTGCTTTCAATGTGGTAGGGATGAGCTGATTTGGTAACACTAGTAAATTTGGGGGAAATTATGACACTTGGTTCCGATGCTTTTGACCAAATGTCGAAAATTTCCCCAAATTTTTTCAATCCCGCCCGAAACCGTCACTATATCGACGTTTAGAGAAAAGTGTCACAATAACGACACTTAGACAAAGTGTCGCAATTGCGACGTTTGGCGGAATACGTCGCAATTGTGACACTATGCCCCAAAGCGTCGCTCGACGGCTGCCTCCAAACGTCGCAAGTGCGACACAATGTCTAAGTGTCACAATTGTGACGTTTGGAGGCATCCATCACAATAGCGACACTTTTTCCGCCGTTGGTATAACGACACTTATATGCGTGCTACATAAAAATATGACACTTATATGCGCTCTACATAAAAATGATTTTATTAAAAACTACATTAATGTCTGATATCACGCACGCATTCGCCCTCAGCTCTTACAGAACAACATTTTCCCTCAGCATTCGCCCTCAACTCTTGCAGAACAGCATTCGCCCTCAGCATTCGCCCTCAGCTCTTGCAGAAAATCATTCGCCCTCAGCATTTTCCATCAGCTCTTGCAGAACAGCATTCGCCCTCAGCTCTTGCAGAACAAAATTTTCCCTCATCATTCACCCTTAGCTCTTGCGGAACATCATTCGCCCTCAGCTCTTGCAGAATAGCATTCGCCCTCAACATTTTCCATGAGCTCTTGCAGGACAGCATTTGCCCTCAGCATTCACCCTGAGATCTTGCAAAACAACATTCGCCCTCGATGTTCACCCTCAGATCTTGCAGAACAACATTCACCCTCAGCTCTTGCAGAATAGCATTCGCCCTCAGCTCTTGCAAAATGGTAATTTCTTACTGCAGGCCCTTCCTCCTATTGTAGGGTTGACTCTATTTGGGTTTTTTTGGTCAATTCCATTGGATTGTGTTAGGCTATAGGGTTCTCTCTAGATGTCTTCTAATGTTCTTTCGGATGAGTTTCAAAGAGGATGTGTAAGATGTGTTTGTGCTTTCATGAATTTGACTCCACCAGTTTCATGAAGTTTAAGCTATGGATTTTAGTTTGAAAAACTCATCCATCTCAACACCCAGTAACGAATTTCCCTTGGTCTGATCTATATTGAAGGTGAAGTGCAAAGTGGTAGAGAATGGGAGATCGAAAGTCATCAACTTTATCACAAGGGTAGTACTCCAGATCGAAAGTGATGAGCTTTAGTTCTCCAAATTTGGGGATTTTTTGATATTTGGGGATTTTTTGATGACATACCAAAGGTCACATCCATACAACCATATCAAGGTAAATGTTGAGATCATTCTCATATAGATATAGGTCACTGATATATAGGGTTAATATCATCATCACTATCCATGGAAACCGAATGGTTACAAAATTTGTGATTGTGGTTGGCTCATTTATAATTATTACCCATTTACAGTAGAGCACAGAAACATTAAATATGGCCCAAGCAGAGCCTTTACAACATGCAATGGAATTGCAGCTACTTCATCAATAACCAATAGCTCCACTTGAGAAAACTTTTCATAATCTTGGGGTTGGATATACTGCAGAGAAAACAATTGTAGTTATCATTTGTGCTCCAATATATTAATATACTTTTTACATTGAACTGAAGAAATGGAAACAAGCAAATGCTAGCCATCATACAATGCTTTTACATAAGAGTTTTGAGTGACATACTTGAAAAAAAGAACTCATCCACTGATATTTATAATCATTTGAGTTATTCAAGTTAAACACAATGTCAAGAATCAAGATTCAATAACCTCTATTATCTTCATCACCCAATACAAGATTTAAATTTTTCCCAAAGAAACGCTTATTAATTTGGCAGCCATTATTTCTCCCTGCTTTAAAAACCCTACATTTAAATGAAACCAAGCATTGCATTTCAACTACAAAAATCTATTAGTGTTCCAATGTACATGTGTGCATCACTTGTGTAGGGTATTCCTTTTCCACTTTCACATTATCCAAGAATGTGTGCAGTATAGTTCATATTTTTTGTGATTTAGATTATCTTGAAAAAGGAAAGGTAAATTATTTCCCATGGAAAAAGAAGGTTTTCCCTTTTCACTATTGGAAATGGTACAACAAAGTTCCATTTCTACCCGAAACTCCTATGAAACAGGAACCAAATAAAAGCCATGTCCTCATTGGACATAATTTGGCTTTGAAAATGGCCATTACACCATGTTGTTTCTTATATTACATCATGATAGTTTCTTAGGTCATTTCTTGTTTCTTGAGATGAAAAACAACGAAAGAAATTGTGAAGATCCTTTCAAGAAATAAATGGCCATTTCTCAATCATATCTCAACTATTTTTTATTTTATTCAGTGGTTTCTTACTTTGAGAGAAATTTGACACTTTTATAAGGAATATAACATAAAAACACAAAATGGGAAGGAATTGATGAGGTAGATGACTTTTAGTTGTTGTCAATTAAGAATTGATAATACACGATGCATGTTTTGTACTACAAACTAGATTCCTTCTTGGAGTTAGGACACAGAGTATTGAATCAAAGTTGTAGTTTCTAATTTCTTGTATTGGTTCATCAATCTTGAAATTCAGACATTGTATGTCTTCATTGCTTCATGTTTTAATAATTTGCATTATATCGTACAATAGGAAATTAGGAATTATGATTATTATTACTTTATGGATCTATTAAGTTACTTTTAAGTTTGGATGGTTTAGTGTGAAATTATTCTTGTGTGCCCCGAGGCCTAGGTGAAGGAATGCCAAGGACTGAGAACCATAGTTTTTAAATGGTATTGTTTCTTCTACCCAAAAACCCCTCAACATCACTTCTTATTAGTTCTTAACAATAGTGTTGTAAACAATTTGAGAATTGATATAGCAAAATCTCACACTTCTCAAGATAAAGTGCTAAAGCTAAAGTGTGATACCAAGTGTAATTCAATAGCCCCATTGTCACCTCACCAACCTCTTTTCACTTCGGGCTAGCTCTCCTCCAACTCAAGGGGGGTTCTCCCTAGTAGATGTTAGGGATCTAATGGCCCAACCAAACCAAGTCAAGAGCCCCTTAACTCTCTATGTTTACTACTATCAATCAAAATATTGAACAATAGGGTCAGACATGCATCTTGAAGATAAAATTGCCAGGGTATTTTTGGGTAATTTCAAAGGGAAAGTCCCCAAACACATATAATCAAGGAATTATAACGTGATTTAAAACATTAAATATCGACAAAATCATTTAAAGGATATTGAAAGGAAAAAGGTGATGGAAGATATAAAGTGCCTTACTTAAATGCTCTAAGGATTTTTCAATAGTTTCTCTAAAAGCTTCACTTCAAGGCCCTTCAAGATCGTCTCCAACAATGCTATACCATCAGCTTCAACAATGTTGATCCAAAAATGTCCTCAAGGTCTTCACAACAAGTTTACTAGAAGTTGCTCCAACAATATATTCAATAAGGTCTTCATTTTCAACTCGTCTCTTGTTTGGGTGCCTTAATGGGCAATGACATGTTTCCAGGACTGAATTCAATGCAAGGCATATTTGAAACTCTAACTCTATCTTCCGGTGTCTTATTAGAAATTATTTTAGTTTTCATTTTGTGTTTTCAAGTTATATATTTTTTTCAAGTTTTTACATTTTTAATTTTATTACAATGTGGTAGACTGATCAGGGCAGTACAAGAACAACCCCGAGACGGGATGATCGCGGAAAGAGGCCAGCGGAAGAACATGTAAAGTGCCAGCATTGCTCTATCTTCAGGTATTTTAGTTATTTACATAATTGAAATAGTATTAATTTTGTTCAAATATGCAGACACCTAGCCATGGTATGCCTGATGATTCCCTCTATGAGGAAGAGCTTTCTTCATCCCTATCTCCAACGCTCTTGTTGCAAAAAAAGGCACGAGATGCAAGGTCAGAATTTAATACTTAGATAGACGCGCCTCAAACACCTGAAACATAAGAGAGGATAAAACAACTTATGAGCCAGCTAGAAACATATCAAGTAATAATAAAAATTCAAAAGGATATTTTTTTTGTTCTGCATGAGATGAATTGTGATAGTTTGATTTTTAATTTTTACATTGACTAAACTAACAAAAAGTTCTTTTGTATGTAGCGTCTTCTGGCATTTGCTGAACCCGGTGTTGGTGGTAGTGGGACAAAAGGGCAAGAGATTGCCCAACAACCCTCTCGTACACCTTCTACTCCTTTAGGTGCCAGCCAAGAAACACACCCTGCCCAAGCAGACACCCAGCCAACCACTGAACGTGTTGGCAATGATGAGGCTGATATGGCCAACTACATTATTGCGTTTCCTGGAGCTACACATGTCAGCTCCACAAGGACCATTAATGGCACGTTGTTGGTGAACGATGAAGGTGTCCCTATAAAGCACGTACAACTCCCAGGTAAATTTTAATATTTTAACTATTTCATTTACTTTATCTAAAACATATTTATCATGATTTTTATTTTTAAATTAATGATAATATCTTCTTTTTCTTTTGGTTTTATTCTGTGTAGGAAACAATGAGTTCTACAGGATTCTGGAGAGCCATGCGTTGGTAATTTTTGGCCCAACCATACGTACATGGTGGAATTCCCAGAATTCCAACCTAAAAAAAGAACTTCTAGATTATCTAGAAGCCCTTTTTGGGGTCGGCACATTTGACAGAAAAGCGGTGGCTCAGGTAGCCGGCAAATATTTGAAATATACCAGGGACACCTATAGGACGCAATTGCAATTTAACCCTAGATATGAGTGTCCTCTCGCAGTTCCAGAGAGTGAGTGGAGAGCACTCATCCATGACGGAAAAGAGAAAAGGGCAAAGAAATAAGGAAAAATGCCAACTGGACCCGCAAGGTAAATTACAACTTTAATTCAATAGCTTTAATTTTCTCTATGTCTAAAATAAAAGTGTGCTACGTCATATCTGACTTCAATATTTTGATGCTAGGTTGCCTGACACCTCAAAGGCAACCAAATCTAGGATTGAAAAAAAGGGCCATCACAAGCTAGGCCAGGGCGGCTACTTGAAATTAGCCACAAGAATTGTAATTAAGTAGCTAAACATCTTATAATTAATTGTATCGCCTTCCAACGTTTTTGTAATCATATCAAATATGATTAAAAATACACAATCATATGTAATGTAGGGTGATGACTTCGGAACAGAAACTACAGAGGAAGATAAAAATATCGCTTTCCATTTCGGTTATCAAGCCGTAGTTGAACGTCGCAGAAGCTTGGGGCAGGTCCCAAGATCCAAAATGTTTGATAAGTTAAAACATTAACCTTTCAATATGTTTGTTTTCGTCCATAAATTTAATGTCTAACAACTTTTTTTAAATCAGGGGAGTAGCACTACTGACGAGGCAAATAACCTAGTTTTAGAGCCAGATGTAGATGATCCTCACGTGCAACCTGATCATTGTAGTGGGGACCAGGCTGACAATGCTACTATCAGTGAGGGCCGTGACGGCAATTAATTTCCACTTATAATTTTTTCAAATTATACCTTGATGGTTGTCCTTATAACGTTTTTTGTTTAAATGACATAGAATGTTTCCCTTGAGGATCTTACCACCAAAGAGGAAGATAGGGCAACAGTCCCAACGGCGACAACTGGTGCACCAAGTAAATAATCTCATTGCAATTTTTTTTATTAATATTACCGAACTAGTTCAATGATATTTAAAAACTGACAATTAAAATTTAATATTATCTATTTTTGTAGGCGATGCCCCGTCACTGGATGAGACCAGACATCGTGACTATGCAACTAGGCCAGCAGTGCAGGTCGAAAGGCACGAAACATGAGCAGAGCATGATGATATTGATGATGTAATTAGGAGCTTTAGAAATAGGAAGAAGAAAAAGAAAATTTGATAATGTAAAATATTGTATTATTATAAGACAAAAGTTACCATACTTGGAACGTTTTTTTGCGTTATATAAAAAACTCATTTATCATACTATTTTTATGTCAAGCATTAATTGCAATGTTTCCTTGCGTACTTTTTGTTGAATTGTTTTTTATTAGTTATTGAATATTTTTTTTTATGCTCATGAAAGTAAAAAATTAAATATAGATTGGGTATTGGGGAATTGAGAGTGATGTGAGGGGGGAGGAGGGGCCATAAGAGCTTCCACCTTCACGTGGTTGGCCCTGTTTAGTAGAGAATAATTTATTGGAGCGATTTAATCTTGGAGCAAACCTCCCTCGATCCAGCGTAGCAACAAAAAAGTCACCGTTGACTTAGTTGCTACTCTTTCAGATCGTGGGAGGCTTGTTCCAAGTTCATGTGACTCCAATAAATTGTTCTTGAAATGAAGAGGAGCTTATTCAGGTATGTTTTGACATTTTCAACATATGTTCTAACATTATCATAAGAATGCATCTTAGAGTAAAAAATACTACATCAATTATTTATTGTATAGAAAATGATGGATTTTGATTGACTTGGCAGTGTAGGTACAAATCCTCTTGCATCATGAGCAATACAACTTGTCAACCAGGGTCATGCCCAGGATATTTTTTCTTGTGCACTTGACCAGGTTCGTAATGTCACATTTTGTAAGTTCCTTTACAGTTCATAATTCAATATTAAGCTTGTTCATGATTATTATCTAGGTTTTTGGTATGTGTTTTTTCATCTATTTGATTGTAAGCAACTTTGCATGTTTCCTGTTGTTCACTATGATTTCTCCCATTACCACTCCCAGGATGAATCCGACTTTATTGTTACATAGGTTACTTTATTCTTACTATGATTTCTCCATTTATGATTGCATAGGTTACATCATGTAAATTTGTCAATCTCAGGTTGGTGATGAGCTTTAGTTCTCTAGATTTGGGGCTTTTCTGATATTTTCTCCCTCATGTCATTCTTGCATCACCTCGTTGTTTGAGCATGCCAATTTTCTACCACTTGTACCAATTGGCACATGTCAATCTTTGAATGGTGCCACATTTCCCCTATTTTCGTCCCACTTGACCACCTGAAAAACTCAAATCCACACACCATGTGTATTTATCATGGAGTGCCACTGTCCTAGATATTTAGGCCGATAGGCCTTCTGTTATGAAAGAGATCAATTTTTTTCGTCAACACTTCTTATTTAGGCACGACATCTGTTGTTTAATCTGACGGTCACAGTCTCTCGGGTTAGATTCTAGGTTTGACATACCACTAGTTTCTGGTATATTTCCATGGAATCGGTCTGAAAATACCAGCAACAATCCACACACCTGCAACCGTCAACAAACCTGCCATTTTAGTAGCTGCATTTCCACAACTGCCGATACACCTGTTTTTTTAGTTGCTGCATTTTGGCAACTGCCAATACACCTACCTTTTCATTCTCCTGGAATCTGTGTATACATATTTTTCATATAATTTTATCACGAAGTTGGCTGCAGTGCTTTGACATGCCTTTGAATATTTTTGCGGGTTAGAAGACATTTCAGGCCAGAGCTATTGAATAGACTTGATGAGATAGTTGTATTTGATCCTCTTTCTCGTGATGAGCTCAGAAAATTTGCTAGACTACATATGAAAGATGTAGCGATTCATCTTGCAGAGAGAGGTGTTGCTTTAGGGGTTACAGATGCTGCTCGATCTGGATCTTGTTCTTCAGGAAGCCTATGATCCTGTAAGTAATCACTTTTTTTTTCTTTCTTTCTTATTCAGAGTCTATCTTGCTAGGGGGTGTGCCCGTTATGGTTTTTTATGAGACCGTTGTCAATTTCATCACCGTCCCTCATAATATGTTTGATTGTGTTTATAAATAATAAATAATTATTACACCAAACAATAAAAAATTAACTGTACTATGAGTAATATGATATCTTGAAATAATTCTCATTATAATTTCATAACCTCTGCTCTCACTTGGTGTTGTCTATATCACTAAGTGTCTCTTCTTTAAAATTATAGTTACAGTAGACAATGAACAATCAACTGCACTGTGAGTGATATCTTGTAATAATTCTTATTATAATTTCCTAACCTCTACTCTCACTAGGTGTATCTATTTTAAAATTATAGTTTCAATTGTAGATAAATTGTTATCTTAAAATTATAGCTTTGATGGTGATACCTTGTGATTGATAATGCAATTTGAAGCAGCTTTGGCTTTGACTAATATAGTCTCAGGAACCTCTGAGAATACAAAGGTTGTGATTGATTACGGGGCAATGCCTATATTTGTGGAACTTCTTACCTCTGGGAATGATAATGTTCGAGAACAGGTAGCACGTTTATTTTAGAGGCATAAAATTATTCTTCCCAACTATCTTTATATGTCTGTAATTTTGGAATTTGATCTAAAAACCTAGTACCCAACTTTGAGTTCAACTGGTGTTCGTGTAAGGTTGTTTGGGCTTTGGGAAATATTGCTGGAGACTCTGCAAAATTTAGGGATCTTGCCCTTAGTCATGGAGCTCTGAGGCAGGTGCTTGCCCAGTTGAATGATACTGCCAGAATTTCAATGATAAGAAATGCTACATGGGCTCTCTCAATTTTTTTGTGTGACGTAAACCCCAACTACTATTCGAACAGGTAAGCAGAATACATTTTCTGCCTCTTCTTCTTAGTTTGCAGATACTGTGGATTTTTTTTATAGATCTTGGTGCTTGGTAGATTTGGATGTAATATGGACCTAGGCGCTTGTTCATTACAATGACTCTGTCATTAGGTTTTAGAAAATTCTTAGAAATTCGGGTTTCACAAGGGGATTACCCTTTCTTGCAATTATCGATTATCAATCACATTCAAAAAAAGTCTTTCGTAGCATTGCTAAGCTCTTTGTAGGTGAATTTCCGAGGCAATTTCACAATATCTGAACTAAATTTGTCTGTCCTTTTCAATACTCTGCGCTTGTAATAGAACCAGACAAACAATCTAGTGGCCAATGAAACAACAACAACACCTCCTGTTGCAATGCTTGCAATTCACCCTCTCTTCACGCATGAATGACTATGGCACCCTCTTTTGTGAAAAGGTACTAGAGCTGAAGGTAATGGTTTCGAATAGGATCGTGGAATTCAACATCCAAAATAGTATCAAATTCCACTGCAATAGTATTCCCCGGTGAGGGAAATAGTTCATTGAGACCTATTGGACTCATCACCCCCAAATAGCCTCCAGGGCTACCTAGAGTGTGATCATCTTTGTTGCTGAGTATATTTTTATTTTTTCAGTGAGAGTTTAGGGTTTCTCTAACATAGCTTCAGAAATCCGATTCAATGCCTGCTTGAATATCGTCACATAATACTCATGGTTTTGATTGATGAGCATGCTCTAAATGGTTGGTTGATTCATAAGAACCACCCATATAGTCATCTTGAGATATTTTAGAAGTTTTCTCGGGTTTCCTTTTTCACCATTTCTAGTTGATGGGATGGTGTGGGGTGATCCATCAATACCAGTGCTCTTGTAGTAGGGAATTTGTTTCATGTAGATAGCCCATTGGATGCATTCATAGATGGGCACGAGAGGTCAAGAATTTAAATTAAAAATATGCAACCTCTAGCATGGCAACCTGAAGGCCGCGAGAGACATTGGTTAAAGATTGTTTTGTGCTGGCCTTAATATAGTCGTGATTTCTTTCTATTATCTTAATGAAAATATATAGTCCGGACTCATTAAAATGAGGATTGTGGTTGTATTTATCTTTGGTTGTTTCTCTGTTAATGCTCCAGAAGTTGCCAAAAGTTGCGATAGTTGTTTAGTTTGCCTGTTAAAACTTAAAAGTGGTTTTTAGCAATGGGAGTCATGTTTTTTAAGGTTCATACTAATATGAAGATCTTGTAATTCTATATTCAGGATAAGAGAAGATGGCCTCTTCTTTGGGCAATATGACAACAATTGCCACATCTACGTCATTGGGTAACAATGGAAAGGGGAAGAAGTTGGGTGCAATGTTTGATAATTATGGCAGACAATTGTCTTCTCTTTCAGTTTTTTCATCCATTTCCTTTAATCGCTCAAGCAAAAGAGGGACTTTGAGATTACGTGATAGAGAGAAGGTAGTTAATAAAAGAGCTATGGAAAAGGAGTTTTACTTCAACAAGGATGGCTCAGTGAAAAAAAAATTGAAGGTCAGAGAAAAAATTATGTTTAAAGGAAGGCCACTTGCACGTGAAACTTCACTGCGGTGGATCTTTCCTTGTCCACTTATATTCAATTTTAATGTGTTATTTTAATTTTTCATGGAGGGTTGTTTTGGCATATGGTCTGGAATTCAATTGCACACTTATTGAAAGCATTGTCAATTTGTCTTGCAGACGGTGTGAACAAACTTGCTGATCTTGTTGGAGTCACCCTTGGGGCGAAGGGAAAAATGTTGTCTTGGAGAGCAAGCATGGTTCTCCGAAAATAGTTAATGATGGTGTGAAAGTAGCTAAGGAGGTAATTTGTAGATGTGTGCTCTGGTTTTATTTTTAACGTTGTATTAGTTCCCCCTCTTAAATGTCTTAGATTTGGTAGGCATAATTTAAAAACTCAAAGGTGAAAGGAAACATATTTGTTACCTAGTGGTCTACTTGGCCTATGGACTAGCCACATTAGAGTAATGCATAAAGCTTTTCACAACAATAAAAGGAAAGGGTTATGGGTGAGTCAAATTTTATTGTTATTGACAGTGTAATGAAATGTATCTCAATGTTATGGTTTTGGCCTTTTTATTGGTTGAATTAGAGGACCCAATTGAAAATATTGGGGCCAAGTTGGTAAGGCAAGCTGTGTCAAAGACAAATGATTTAACTGGGGATGGAACCACAACATCTGTTGTTCTTGCACAGGGTTTAATAAGTGAGGGTGTAAAGGTAACTTTTTGTCGATAGTACTGGATTAAGATCATCTATTCATTTTTGTAGGGTCTTATGGTGTTTGGTTTTTTAGTTTTGGGTTGGGCTTATCGAGTCTAAGATAGTTTTTGAGTGAAAAAATTGCTATCAGGTATTAAAAAATTTTGGTTCTTTTGTCAAAATTTATGAGCTTGTTAGGAAATACAAAACCGACAATGGTTGTATCTTAAATTTGTGGAAAATAATTTGAAATGAAACCTTTTTTTTTAGGTTGTTGCAGTAGGTGCAAACCCCGTTCAAATTACTAGGGGCATTGACAAGACAATAAAGGCCCTTGTTTCGGAACTCAAAATTTTGTCAAAGGAGGTAAACGCTTGCCTTTTGAGTAGGCTGGTTTTCCTTTTTTCCGATGGTTTGGTGTATCTAATTGAATTAGTTGCCTAAGGTATTTTTGGTTGCAAACTCCTTTTCATTTTTCATACAGTATTGGCCTTGTGGAATACATTTGATTTTGTGGTCTTGTTAGATCTACAACATTTGTATTTGTTTAGTCTTATGGCCGAGGTGCACTTTTATTATGGAAATAGTTGATGTAATATTGTCATTTAATCCTTACTGCAGGGTAGCATGTTCAGAAGTTTCTTGTGAAACATTTGGTATTCAAAATGACACTTGATCGTATACACCATCATGCACTTGACTTCAAAATTCATATTCAAAGTATGCCAGACAATTCTTGAAAATTTTCAAATATTTATGTTGTTTTAAACCATTATCTTTTTCATGTATTGGATGCTGAAAATGAGAAAAAGACTTTGGTATGAAACCAATTGGTGAATAATTTCCAGCAAAACAACCACTTCCAAGACATGATTTAGAAGTAGAACATATGTACTTATGCAGCATATAAAGATATCCTTGATGCATTATCAATGTTTGGCTAGGGTTATTTTTGGAGAAAATAACTCCTTATTCCTAGAATAGTGATCTTCAATACAAGTAAATTTCTTTCACGGACACTTCTGCCACTTGGCTTGTTGTTTATATACTTTGAGCTCTACAAAAAAAATCTACAAAATTTGTCTATATAAATGACCACAAAAATGTAATACTTACCTTTATATTTCAGTTACCCTGTAATAAAGTCTATTGATATATCTTCTAGTATTTGAATATGTATGTGGAATGGTTGAAGTAACCCTAGAGATTTTACTATCTCTCTTTTATTTATTATGCAAACCTGACCTTCTCTTACAAAATTTTGAATATCTTTCTTCATTCCTTCCAAAAATATATTTTTTGATCTTTTGAGATGTTTTAAGGAACCCTGCGTCCTACCATCAGAGAGACATGGGACTCCCTTAATATTTGTTTATTCAAATATGCTTGCGTGCATAAAAATATTCTACATTTGCACCAAAGTATATCTCTTTCACTCCCAATGCTCCATAGAGTTCATCCCATCCTTTATAAATTTTAGTTTTTGTTTACTACTATTGTCATTTTTCCATTATGGCAAGCTTCTTCTAGCCACCTAGGAATAGAAAATGTAATTGGATATAAATTTGAGGCCTCTTCTATTTTAGAAAGAGCATCATGTACGAAATTTTCCTTACCCTTTTTGCAGATTATCTCAAAATTAAAACTTTGCATTTTTTCTCCTCATTTTTGTTAATCTTCCAATGAAATCCATAGCTTCAAAAAATAATTTATGCTATCATGGTATATCTTGACTTTAAAGTGCCTCCCAATGATATACTATCCCTATTTTTTATTGCATGTAATATTGCTTCCATTTATTTTTCATACGTAGATTTCACCAAATATTTTCTTTGAATTCCTTGCTTTTAAAAGCCAATGATATCCCTTATTGTGTTAATGTTACGTAAATTCCTTGTCCTAGTGCCTCACACTCTACCATGAATGTTTTACCAAAAGTAGGTGCAACCGATGTTGGTGTAGAAGACATGGCATCCATTAAAAGAGAGAATGCCAAAGTAGCCTCATCATTCCATATAAATGATATTTTCTTCAAGAGATACGTGAGTGGACTTGAAATGCATGCATAATTCTTAACAAATTATCAATAATATCATGTAAGTCTAAAAAATCTTCTAAGAACCTTGATTTTCTTAGGAATAGGTCATTTTGTAATAGCTTGCATATTTTGAGGCTCCAACTTCACTCCTCCCTTTAAAACAATATGAACCAAATACTCGAATTCTTATTTCCCAAAAGCACATTTGGATATTTTTACATAAAAATGATTGTTCTCAATAATTTATATAACTTTTCCACATGTCTAGTGTGGTATTCCCATGATTTATTATAAATATGTGTATTATCAAAGAAAACCAACACAAATTTTATAAGATGGGATCAAACAAAATTGTTCTTAAGTCGAGCCCGTCGGACTTCAAATGGCGATAAACCATAATTCAAACCAAATTTGCGTTCCAAAATAGCCTGCTAACGTCGGCCAATTTTGTGATGCGAAAACCAATTGAATTCCGCCCTAATATTTTTCGGGTCCGAAGTTGGGCTGGTGTACGGAGGGAGAGTTGTTACGCGAATTTCTTATCAAATTCGCCCTAATCTTTTTCGGGTCCGGATTTCCACTGCACGAGCGGCCCAAACAAAGATCCGCTCCAATCAATTTCTACCACGTGTCCTCAACAAAATTTTGCCCTGTTCCAGGATGCGGGTGCATTCGATGGCGTTTAAGGCGATGGGATAGGGATGTGGCAATTTCATAACAATCGCATTAAGTTTTAACGTTGTTCAATTAAGTTCCAAGGTTTTCACATCAAATCGCATTAAGTTCTAACACTGTTCAAGATTGGATCTCCACTCCTGTTAGTGATTCCGCATGCTCCAATATGATCCGGCCTTCGGCTCTCATCAATTAGAGATTAATTATGATGGGCATTCTTCGATGCCATTGCAGTCAGGTCGATAAAATGGTGTTTCACTATGGTTTTTCAGACGAGCCGCAACCTTTGAATTGCAGATGCTCTCCAATTGTTGGGTTATACTACCTGCTCACTATGACGAGAAGGAGAAGTGGCCAGCTAAACTGATGCTTAGACCTTGGTGTAAATCTGCATTTCTCTTGGTCTGGTCTGTGTCTGTCTTCCTCAGTTTCTTGGAATCCTGCTTCTCTGTCTTGTCTTGTGCCCACTGTTGAGACTGCACCCATGCCTCGCCTGTGTCAAAGGATGCGTTGCTGTAGGGGGAGCACTAGAGGTCAACCCTTGCGCGCTCCCTCCAGCCCCTCAACTGAGTCATCTTCCCTATCCAATGATTATTACGCAGGTTTCTATCCAAACACTAGAAGTGGGCGGGGTCAGGTTCTAGGATCTAGCCACTGTATGGGCTCCCCTGCTCCTCATTTCCCCACTACTTCACCTTCTCCCATGATGCACATTGCACTTTTTTCCTTTAATTTCTCTCTGAACTGCCCATGAATCATAGCTTCAATCACCATGGTTTTCCGTGAGGAGGCCCAAGTGGAGGAACAATGCACCCATCTGGCGGGTCTGAGCTCAGAAAAAGCTGGCCAGCATTCGGGCCTTCAAGAGGGGAGCAGTGGCATGAATGTGGAGATAGCACCTGGCAATCCTGGACCTTCCAAAGGATGGTGCTGAATCGTCAAGGAACCACCGGAGGAGTAGTTTGGTTAATTTGGTTTTCTTGCTTCGTGACCCACTTAATTGGGCATGTTTTAGATTATATTACTGTGCTGGACCTCTGTAATATTTTTGAATTCTATAAACGTTAAAGACTAGTTTCCCCATATGAGGGCAGTCTTCTTTTTTGATTTTTTGATGACAAATTTTCCATAATTCTGGGAAATGTTTTTGACTTCAGTCACGCTATAATTTTATTCCCACTGTTAATAGATTAACTTTACTTAGAAAAAAAAATGTTGCCCTGTTTCTATTTTAAACCTGCTTTTTGAAATACAGAGCCATGTTTATATGATTTTTTATAGTCGAAACGTTGTGGGGTGGTTTATTATATTAATATTTCACGGTCGAATTATGTTCATAACAATTGGAAAAAAAAATGTTGCCCTGTTTCTATTTTAAACCTATTTTTTGAAATACAGAGCCATGTTTATATGATTTTTTATAGTCGAAGTGCTGCGGGGTGGTTTATTATATTAATATTTCATGGTCGAATTATGTTCATAACAATTGGAAAAAAAAATGTTGCCCTGTTTCTATTTTATACCTGTTTTTTGAAATACAGAGCCATGTTTATATGGTCTACGTATTATACTCTTTCTCTGTATATCTACAGGAACCTTTTTGCTATGAACAGGGTGGATGCTGTAGTGGGCTACTAATGGAAACAAGAGAGCCCGAACCTTACATCTCGGATGCAACAGATGGTTACCAATTTTGGAATCAAGCGAGCCTGATCTTACAAGCGAGCCTGGGTTTCTGCAGATGGTTTTTATTTCCGGGAACAAGCGAGCCAAAACATACAATCGACCCTGGGTTTATACATATTTTTTCTCTATCATGGATGCTTTTTGTGTGAGGCGTATATCAATAGTACATGTCTCTGCACATTTCCTGTATCCGCTTTATGATACTATTTTATGTGTTGACAGGTTATCACTCTGCCTTCAAAACTAGCGATGCTGGTTTATTGATATGGTCTAATGGTATTTTTATATTTTGGACATATCACACTCCTCACATGATTAGCGTTTTTCTCTGTTCAAGGATTTTGGGTACTTTAATTTGTATTTGGAACAATGGACGTCAGTACTCTATCTGTTGTTTTACTATTCTACATACTGCTATTTCACTTTCTTATAGATGCCTCGGGCATAGTTGGATGCTTTCTCAGATTTTTCGATAATCTCCATGTGGACCGTTACTGGGTTTTATATCAAGTCCTTGCATGTGACATGGGGTATTTTTCTATCACTGTCTGGGGTGGGACTTCCACTTTTCTGGATGGATATTTGGGTTCCAATATTCAGATGTGAAAATGTAATGACTTCATGGACTGTTTTAATTCATATAATATATTCAAAACAACGTTTTTTCTCTTGTGAAAAAAAAAATTATTGTTTATAGTCGAAGCGTTGTGGGGTGGTTTATTATATTAATATTTCACGGTCGAATTATGTATGTTCATAACAATTGGAAAAAAAAATGTTGCCCTGTTTCTATTTTAAACATGTTTTTTGAAATACAGAGCCATGTTTATATGATTGTTTATAGTCGAAGCGATGCGGGGTGGTTTTTTATATTAATATTTCACGGTCATTGGAAAGCCCACAATTCATAACAAATATTGGAGATTTACTGTCCTATTTTAAAGTTTCATTTTTAAAAAAAAATTGAACCTGTCGTCGGTATACCGACGCTTTGTAAGCATCGGTCTTCGGACGTCTTGAACGATTTCCGTCGGTCTTCCTAGGGTCGGTATTGCGACGCTTTTGGAATGCATCGACATTGCGACGCTTCTAGGACGCGTTGGTCTTACGACAGAATAAAAACGTTGGAAGAGCGACAGTATAAAAACGTTGGACCACATTTCATCGAAATTGCGACAGTTTACAAACGTTGGAAGAGCGACGCTCAAAACTTCGGATCACATTTCGTCAGAATTGCGACAATTTACAAACTTTGGAAAATCGACGTTCAAAATGTCGAACCACATTTTGTCAGAATTGCGACAGTTTACAAACGTCGGAAGCGCGACCGTTTGGGAAACGTCGGAAGAGGGACGCTTGTTTGGAAGCGATGGAAAAAGTGTCGGTAGTGTGACACTTTGTCAATGCGTCAGAATTGCGACGTAATGGAAAACCACATTTTTCCTGTCCTCGAACTGTCGCTCTTGCGACGACTATGTGTCGGAATAGCGACGAAATGGCCGTCGGAAATTGGGCCAAATTTTCTAGTGTAAAGGGCCACGTGCATGGTTATGTGATGATTAATTTTCTATGTTTATGGTGGCATATGTATATATGGTTTATTATATGGCACTTGTAGTGATAGGATACCTATTACACACATATTATATGTTTGTTGTGTTGGTTTTTATGGTATGGTGGTTACATGAATCATCTACTGGTAGTGGATTATATGGTATGTATGTTAAGTTTGGTTTATGTGGCATTTGTTTTGGGATGACATAACATGGTTATTATATGGCATGAAATGATGGCATGGAATAGTGTGGAAGGTGGAAAATTTAATGCTCACACTGCCACACTCTTGATACACAACTAAGATTAAAGGGTTTTTTGTGATGAACGATTCAGATTACATGCATCACATGGAGGGGGTTTTCTTGGGTTTTGTATGGAAATACATCTTCTAAACTGAATTTTCACCTCGCTCTTTCCATTTCAAATGTTGTTGCTATTTCTATGACTGATTTTTTCTTTCCTCATTATTCATCAGTTAATTCCTCAATTGAATCCTTCACAGTTCATTTTTAACACACCTTTGCTAGGAATTGTTGTGTTGTATTGTGTATTCATTTGGACACCTAGAAATGGATTTTTGCTCGACATTATCAGGTATTTATAGCTCATATTATGGTTAATTATGCAATAAGATATTAAGGTTTTATTGTAAGCTCTGTGTTCATCTTTCGATCCTCCATCCACCACTCAAATTCTCATTTTTCTTCTGCAAATGTTAAACCTCTACACAAACATTTGATGAATATATCACATATTGTGTTGCCTGAGGTTTACTGGAGGTTCATTCTACTTCTCTGATTTTTTAAAAGTAAATCCCTTCATTCCACTAGTACTGACTATAGAGTCACAAGGCCATTTTGTATCTATGGTGTATTTAAAACAAAACTATAAACCCAATAGTCATCCACCACAATTTCATTAGAAGTAAAAAAAATGTGTGAGTAAGATGTTTAAATCTCATACTTTTCAAAAATATTTGAATAAGAAATTTAAATAAACTATTTGAACATCTATGTTAAGTAATTTATGTCTATATCAACTTCATATATATCTATATATAGAAAATAATTTGTTAAATAAAATGTTTTCATGTTGTATATTAAAGAATTTAATGTAGGTTATCAATAAAATATTTTAATACTAATTAATATTGATATATACTTATAAATATATTAATAATAAAAGAAGCCATTTTAATTGGCCTCATAAAATGTCTTGGATGTACATGTCCTATAAAATATTTTAATGGCGATTATGTATATATTATATATCATTTAAAAAAAATTATGTATATATCATGAAAAAATAAGTTTTTTATGGTTAAAACATTTATTTGGTCCTATATATATTATATATATCATTAAAAAATATAGTTTAAATAATGAAAAATTACACATCTATTTTTTACTCTAAATAGGTTTGCAATTGAAGAAATTTAATCCCTTTAGGCTCATGTTAGATCCATACTTCAGATGGAATTATGCTAGTTTATCTTGATTTATCTTGATTTTTCCTTCTGTCTTGGGATATAATTTGGAAAAAGTTGAGTGACAGAGTTAAGTATCAAAATTAGAAAAAGGAGAATGAGTTTTGGAAATCATTTCAACAACTCTTCTATTAAGTATTTCAGTTTGTAGAACGAGAAAGGGATTAAATTTTTCAGGTAGGGAATGGTATGATCTAATGTTATTTATTTGGTTTTGAGATGATTCATTTGATTTGATTCAGATATCTTGAGTCTAACAGATTTGGTGAAACAATTTCTTTTTTAGAAGGTAACAATGAACTAGGTTATTAAGTTCTTCTCTTGTTGTTGAGGTATAATATTGCATTTTGGTCATTGTTAAGTTTTGTGTGCTATCACTTCTTTGTTTCATCATTGATGCTTTTGCAATATCCATACCAATGTCTAGAAGGTTTCTACTCGAACCTATTGCAATGAGGCTTGGTATTTTTTTCGTTCTTTACTTCTTGCATTTGACTCCTACGGTCATTAAATGTAAAGAGATATTTGTTAAATATTTTGATATTGATTGAAATTGATTCAAGATGTATGAACAATTATTTGAATGATCTGAATGGATAATTTTCATATGGTTTTATTATCCCGTGTTATACTTTGTATTTTCTTGTTTAAGATTCTATCAACATTTGTATATCTCATTTTAAATACCATTTCTCTTTTGATTTTTGGTTTGTACTTGTATTTTGTATATCTCATTTTAAATACCATTTCTCTTTTGACTATTGGTTTGTACTTGTATTTTTTATATCTCATTTTAAATACCATTTCTCTTTTGACTGTTGGTTTGTACTTGTATTGAATTGTATATTTTAATAACAACAATTTAATTAAGTTGTTTTCATTTTTTTTTCTTTGTTGTAAATTAATTTTAATCATGGTGATTATTATTGTCATCCATTTTAAATTTTGTAACATATTTATTGTAAATTTATTTTATTTTGTTTCGATCATATAGGTTTTTACCTACAATGCGATAAAATATTGGGCTATGTTCCCATATTTCTTGGTCTATCCCACCAAGAATTCGAAAAATGTTGCAAGAATAGCTTAGGATATTCTTCCCACCCATCAACAAATTGAAGATATAAATTTTTTATGAAAGGAAGATCATCTGGTGGAAGAGGAGTTTTTAATTTTTGTAGGAAGAGGTTTGAAGCCCTAATTATGAGTTTCAGTCCATCTGTCAGAGGACAAAAAGTGTTAGGTCTTGAACAGGCTGAAATAAAACTCAATCTGAGCCTAAGAGTCTATAATAGAGGTTAGATAGTTTGAAAGTATGTAATAAAGGGGCTGAAAAACTCAAAGTTTATCATAAAGGGTAGAGAATATCATAATCTATAATAGAGGGCCAAAAATATCAGAGTTTGTAATAGAGGGTATGTTCCAATAGGCCGAAGAATCTCATAGGTAGAATATAATTTTACAATGAACAATTAGGTTATGGATCATCAAATGATTTGTTTGTTTCATCACTCCAAGGTTAGAAATTACCATCATACAATTTTTTGTGTAAAGGTAATAACCATCTCATGCAATATAGTCAATAATTATTACAAGCTAAAAGAAAACAAATAGTGTAAGCATAAGAAATGATATATATAATTAAAGATATAGTAAATATTATCATGATGAATATCTATGCAAAATAAAATATATTGAAGGGAAAAATTCCTTTGATATAGATTCAAAAGCTAACATGTTGTGGAAAAAATATAAGCCTCAGTGTCTAAGGCAGAGGAATCTCAGAAAAATTGAAAGGCCTTAATATAACATACAAAGTAATCGAGAATCATCAAGGATTACACTTATGTTATGTAAGTTAGTGAAGGAGAAAAAAATGTTGGTACAATGATTTTTGAAAGACTAAATTGAAGAAGCCAAATCATTTAATTTCTTAAGAAGCCAATTTCATGTCACTTTGGATAAAATAGTGAAAATAAGTTCTAAATATCTCTAGCTAAGGGAAAACCAATAGAGAAATCTATTGTTTAATTTTAATCCTAGAGTTGTGGAAATAGATAAATAAGAAATTGAACTGGTGTCTTAGTAATAATGACAAGTGTAAAATGGTTTCATGGACCTCAATCTTAAATAAGATTTTCTATGGATACTAGGAACAAGATACATATACTATCTAATTTGAAGGACTTTGTTTTCATGTGAGCATATTACAATGATGTTCAAAGAAGAGTATGATGACTGGGAAGTTAGACATGTAAAGAGATAAGAAAATTTATACGTCTGTGATTTGATGCTTAAATGAAATATTGAAATTTTGGACTAAGTCATAGGGTTGTAAGAATTATTGAACAAATTTTTAAGCACAATTATGCTGATTGAGGAATTTTCTTCACTCGCTTATAATATTCATCCATGAAAATATTTTTGATGAAAAAATCATAATTTGGGAAAAGTAAGGCCAATAATGAATGTTTTACATATGTTATGACTTAACTGTGTGCTTTTTTTCTTAAAAGATGTTGCATTGTGCTCAGAAGAAGGATATTGAAGCTACAAGCCTTTTTAAAGTAATGGAATAAGGATTGCATAAGTTGATGCTAAGTTATGTACATATTTTTATGGACAGTTGGTCTTGAAATATGTTCTTTGCATATCAAATAAAGAATGAACAACATATCACTATCACTAGTATGCATTTTAAGAAAGAATACTTTGATGAAGGAAGTTTAATTGGAATGGAAAAGAGGTTGAGTTCCTCTTCAAGTTTAGAGATCAAGTTTCTCTCGATAAGTTCAAGTCACTTGCATATATAGTAAAATCATATCATATCAAGCCAATGATATAAATGATTGAAGACATATTGATTTGAAATTTTTGTTCCAAAGATATAAAATTCTAAAGTATTGATGCAATGAGAAATGTTGCATCTACTACAATGGGTAATTAGGTGCTGAGATCAATTTTGTAAATATAATTCTCAATGTAGAAGAATGAAGTCTATTCTTTTGACATTGAAATGAAGAATGGGATCACTACAATTAATGACCAAGTATTTAAGGACAAACTATTGCTATTGCTACAATGGTTTTGAGAAAGTCGAGTTACTTGGTTTGGAGGGACCAAGGATAATTATCAGACGAACCATCCTCAATTGAATAATAATAATGTTGGTGTATATATTATAGGGTTTTGGACACATGGATATAAAAAAATTGGAGTTCTAAGGTTTGTACACCGTAGTAGGATGAAAGGTAATGGTCAAGAAATCCTTAGGGTTTATGAACAAAAACCTTAGGACTAGACTTATATTAAAATTTCTGTTGAAAGAAGAAACCATAAACATAGAAAGGAAGGAATGACATCATGTTTATGATGAGGATGATAAAGTTGCAAGATGGATGCAAGAAGGCTAAGATCAAGAGGGAGCTAATATTTCCCTATAATTCTCAAAAGATAAGTATTTTATATCTCTATTCTTTGATTATTATTATTGTTTTTATTTACCATTAGTTAGTATTTTGTCCTTATATCCACTACTTGGTTGTATTTGTTCTTCCATGGCCTCCTAATGAGGGTTGTAGGTACATAGTAAAAGGATGCCTAGTCTCTGATAGCATATGGAAGTAGTGGAAGATCGAAGAAAATTGTGTGATAAGAGGACTTTCCCATAATAAATGACATGTTTTTTGAGAGATATTGTACTAGATGAGATATAAATCAAAGGGAGAAAGCAAATTAATAAGATTTAAGTATACCTTTATTTTTCTAAAGAGAAGTTAATGGAAACTTCCAAATGTATCTACAATATTTAGAGTTCAATAGATAACAACGTAGAAAAGTACAACACAAGAGTTTAAAATAAAAGGTTTTCCCAGAAAGAGGGAGAGGATCATGAAAAAAATGATTTCTTTAGTTGATATGTACACTTTTGTTAGAACAATTCTCATTTTTTTGAAGATTTCACTAGGTGGATGTACATTTTTTTTTCTAAAATGAAGTAATTGAGGAAGAAGAAGTGCACATAGAGCTACCTTAGGGCTTTGAGGTACATGAGAAGAAGACTCATGATTGAAGAAGGATTTGTATGATCATAAGTAGACACATTGGTCTTGATATTCTTGGATTGATAAATATATGATGAGTCTTGGTTGATCTTATTATTATATGATTTTTTTCGATAAAAGAAAAAGGACTTATGTGTTAGAGGGAGCAACTTTGGCATAAAGAATTACTTCTATAATAGAGGGAGTAGTCAAAGAGCCTTATTTTAGCTTCAGAGGGAGTCTACCTTTGAGTTCAAGATGATGTAATTTCATTGACATTATCAAGCTAGATAACTTATATGAAAGCAAGAGTGGCAGAGGGAGAAACTAGTATTGCCACAACATAATTTGTTTAAGAAAAGAACACCTAATTAGAGTAACTGGAAAGTAGCCATAGTGATGGTTCCAAGTAAAGGAAATCGATAAATTTAGGATTGATCCAAGGCATGTCACTTAGAAAGTGTTGAGGTACCAACATTATTTAGTTATGACATAATAATTTGTGGTTTGAGACACGTCTTAAATAGTGAAGTACAACTATGGGGATTCACAGATTCAGATTTGGTAGAGAATGTAGAAGATAAAAATATTTCATTAGGATATTGTTGAAGTTTTGGCTTCATTATGATTTCTTGTATGAGAAAGAAGAATAACATCTATTGCACTTAGGATTGTAGATTCCTAGTATATTGCAGTTGGATTGGAAAATTAAGAAACAACATGAATTCATAGGCTACTTGCAGGAATTTATTGACCCGGTGTAGGTGATGACCATGATGACAGGTCAAAGAAAAGTGAGATCCAATACCGAGGCATGGTATAAAAGGAAATATTATGGCTTCAATATTATTCTACAATATAACAGATTGTTGAAAAAGCCTTTGTCACAAGATGAAGTCTAGATATATTTCGAGGAGGATTTTGGAGTGATTGAACATGTCTCTCTCAACAAGAGGGAGTAATGAAATGGTAACATCAAGGATAGTCATTTTCCCTAGGAAAGGTTTACTAGGATTACGGAAAATGGTCGAGAGCATTTGGTAACATCATGGACATTCATTCTTCATGTGCCAAGCATGTTGAGTAGATTTGGGATAATGGTATGAAAAAGGATAATCATCCTTCCTGTGTCAAGTATGTTGACTCACTACAAGGAAAAGACCCTCTAGCAGATGTTTTTGAGGAACCCCTTATATAAATATTCCATACATCCGTTTCTAATGGAGGTTACTAGAGGAGGTTGGCAGGCGAAGGGTTTTGCGGATGTTTTTTGCTCGGTGCACTTATCATCCAAAATCACACCGGTGCGCACAAAACATTGGCACACCGGATACCGTCCGCTCTGTACTCACCCGCTTGGTGCATCATATTACTGTAGAGCACCGGTGCTTCACAACTCTTCCGCGCCGGTGCATCATAAAACACCACTCCAAAACATAAACGACCCAGTGCGATATTAAGAAACCACACTGGTGCATCATAAAACACCACGCAAAAACTGAAATCGACTAGTGTGTTCGTAAGAAACAACACCGGTGCACCTATAAAACCCCGCACACCGAAAGGGCTAAATAAAAAAAATTACGGAAAAAAAAAAACCACATTTTTCGCTTTTCTCAGTGCTCCAGAGCTCTCAAGCACTGGTGCAATTTATCCTTGTTTGAGTTTCCCTGACATAGGTGCTCCCATTGCACCCATTTCATGCACTGCTGCTGTGCATTGACCACCAATCTCCAGCTTTCGTTTTGCAAAATGGTGGGAAAATTTTATTTTGCAAATTCTACAGCCAATATGCCTCCTCGACAGCAAAATGTAAAACTATTTTTCTTGTTTTTCCATAATTAAGCTTTTTAGCATATTAGAATTTCAAATAACCTTAAAATTAACCATTTAAAAGTTTTTTTTTTTTTTGGTGCGGTGCGCATGAGCTGTTCGACTTGCACCGGTAAGCAGTGCTGCCTGTAAAATTTACAGGCCGCACCACAACTAGTGCTAATGGTATCTGCACCATTTCCAGGGCGGTACTGAAAGGCGCACCGCATTATTTTAAAATTTTAAAAAAAGTGCGGTGCGGTCATTTATCCTGCCGCACCATTGACCATGTGGAATAGCGGCAACGTGGTGCATTGATGGAAATATTCGGGCCGGTATCTGTTAGCGCACCGCTCTGCTGACACCATATATAGTCAATGGTGATTTAAAATTTTTCAAGTGCACCACATACGACGCGTTGAATGGCATCTAGGGCACCACCCCTAGTGCGTGACAAACAAATAATGCACCGGAACCGGTGCATGACTGTTTTTTGTGGTGCACTGACTGGTCTATTTTTTTTTTCCAAAAAAAATTATATATGTATATTCCTAAATACATGTATCATTTAATAAAAAAAATTTGTTTAATATGTCAATGATTTAGAGAGAAGAGGGGGAACAATAGTAACAACAGGTGGGGTAATATGACATGGTTCACCTGTGGGAGGCATGAGAGAGGGAGAGAGATGCGTACTCTTGCCCTATTACAGCAGCTACCTAGGGGCTCCTAAGGCAGGTAGGCCTCCTCAAGTTCTATGAGGAGGCTAATTCCCTAAAGGCCCATGGTGTGTTTTAGAGACATCTTATCTGCAGGTGGAATTCCCACTGACAGGCTTTCCAGGTTGGTCCTAAATAGTGGTACACACCCACTGAGGAGGATATATATTTCATTACAGGGATATCGAGGAGAGGGGTGGATTTTCCCTCGTTCCTAGAGGTTCCAGTTGGTTGTGTAGCATGGAGTTAGTTAATTTACTCCCAGAGATACATTGGAGCATCAATATTGTCTCCTGCAAATTTTCAGGTCGCTGGAGGTCAGCTACGTATTGGTGCATTTGGTAGTGAGGAGGTGCAGTGCCTCTCACTTCTCATTTCAACCATTTCACACAACACCAGTGATAGGCAACACATTAGTTGCTCGCTTCTATATTATGTTTATTCTTTAGTACAGGAGCCACGACTTGTCAGGTGGTCTGCCATTTTTTTGGCAATGGTTCTGTACAACCTTAGATAGATGTCGTGCTCATGCACAAGGGAGGGTCAACTTCCCTTTTTCTTCAAATATTTTTTGTTTATTTTATGAGAGGTTTCCAGAGATGAGGCCTACTTTTGTTCGGCAGCCTCGTAGGCCGATGTTCGAGGCACAGATGCACACGTGGGGGCAGATGATGCCCAAGAGGGGCGAGACTATGTTTCCAGCCAGGATATTGCATGATGCACTGGAGTTGCTAGCTAGTGTTGACGAGTTGCATCCCTTCATTATGGTCCCCTGTCCTTATGTTGGATTGGATTGGTGAGGGTGTTCCAACATCCTTTTCACATATGATGAGCTGCCAGATGATAGAGGTAATATTACTATTTTATTTAAATTTATTCTAGCATGTTCTTTAACTTGTTTTTATTACATTGTGTAATGAAATTTTCTAATTATTGTTGTGTGCTTGTATATACTTTTGCAGACAGTGGCTCTTTTGATGGTGAGAACATGCCGGCACCACCACATGAACTAGGTGTGGATCCTGATGACGATCAGGGCATGCTAGATGCCGAGGATCATCAGGAGGCTGGTGCAGAGAGACATGCTCCTGTTGGTGCGCCGGTACCGCCTTTGCTAAGCACGGTCAACTTGATACTAGATATAGGATGGAGTTGGGCGACCAACTCAGTACATTGATTTTTGAGTCGGGCATCATGCCCGCTCATTACAGAGACATATAGGCCGATGATAGGCTATTACAGATGTGGAAAGGCACGCCGCGTGACATGTACAACCTGATGCGGCATGTCATAGGAGATACGACCTTAGTTACGTGGATGAGGAAGATTTTTTCACGTTATAGGCGTGGTCGAGATGCCGCACATGATGGATAGTCTATGAATAACGACTCATCATCTCATGATCGTTCACCTCACACCATGCCAGATGAGCATGAGCCTCCACTAGCATCTAGCAGCAGTCATCATGGAGATGAGGCTGGACCATCGACCACGTCCACTCAGCAGCCTATAGCATCCATCATTACTCATGATCATGAGTAGGCTAGACCATCGACCGTCAAGGCTACACCATTGACTGAGTACGCCTCGACTAGTACTGCTATTGATGTTGTACCACCAACTAATCCATGACATTTATATTATAGTTGTATATTTTTAACATTATTCAGTTATATATATATATATATATACGGTCCATGTGTTTTATGTTCATGTTGCAGTTCTACTTAATTTACATGTTGGTGATCATCATGATGTGTATATTATTAGGCCATGTTAGATATGTTCATTTAATGTTCAGCTTGCAAATAGATGTGTATGTGATAGCATGAGTTATTTGACATGAGATGTATATTTGATGTTTTTGTTGTGATGATGTTATATAATGCTAATTGTGTTTTGTTAGATGATCATGATCATGATGATGTTAGCGAATTTGAATGTGTTTTTTAGTCGAATATGATGTTTGTATGATGGTTATCATGATCGTGATGTTTATTAATTAATTTAATGTTAAATGACCATGATATTTATTAAATATTATGTCGTGATTGTAATTGAAATTTTAATTTTAATTGTATGTAAAATTGTAAAATTTATTTGTATTTGTAATTGTAATTTTAACTGTAATTGTATGTAAAATATTTAATGTAAAATTTTAATTGTAATTGTAATATTTAATTTATTGTGAAATGATTGTAACTATAATTTTAATTGTAATTATATATATGACAAATTTTAAAATTGTAATTGTAATTGTAATTGTATGTAAAATTCTAAAATTGTAATTGTAATTGTATGTAAAATATTTGTAAAATTGTAATTGTAATTGTAATTGTAAATGTAAGTCTAATTCTAATTCTAATTGTATGTAAAATATTTGTAAACTTTTAATTGTATCACTGTGAAATGATTGTAATTGTAAAATTTTAATTGTAAATGTAATGGTATGTAAAATTAAAATTGTAATTCTAATTCTAATCGTAACTTTTTGTGAAATTGTAAAATTGTAATTATAATTGTAATTGTATGTAAAATATTTGTAAAATTTTAATTGTATTAATGTGAAATGATTTTATTAAAATATTTAAATTTGTAAATAATTGTAAAATAATAAATCTAGAATAATATGAATTTTTGTAACATAATAAAGTTTAGAAAAAAATGCAAATAAATTCATGTAATTTAGAATTATCATTATTTTATTTTGATCTTAAATACCTAAAAAAAATAACTTTATACAGTACGCCATTTCTAGCGGAGATTCCTAGTTTTTTGTCCAGTGCGCTTATCATCCTAACACGCAATGGTGCATCTTAGTACTAAGACGCACCGGTGCTTCACAACTCTTACACACCGATGCGTCATAAAACAACACACCAAAACATAAACCTAGATCTTACGAAACCGCACTGGTGTGCCTATAAAACCCTGTGCACCGGAACAAGGTTATTCTGTAAAGTGCAGTATTGGAGCAGCAGAGGGTTCGAATCGCGGGCAAGAATTTTTCTGAGGAGATGAGGTTTTGAAAAGACGAGGGTTCAAATTTAAGCTCAGAATTTTATAACAAAGAAAATGAGTGATTCAAACAAAAAGACGGACAAAAACGCTTACAGGGATGTAGATGGCTACAGAGCTCGACAGAGTAGAAAAGGAGAAAAGGAGTACACGTTGAGACCGGCAGAGAGAATTTGGTTGAGGCTGGCGATAGTGTTAAGAGGTCCTATGATGGAGAAAGGGAGAGCAGAGTTGATGGCAGAGAAATACCTGTCGACGCTCTGGCGACTAGCAAGGTGAAACAGTCCTTTAAAAGCAAGGAGTCCTATTCACTAAGGGATGTCAGAGAGATATCAATTGAGTCTCTTGAACGGGCTAAGAGATCACATGAAGGTAACGATTCTCATTCTTACAAGGATGGCAGGGAAATATTGGACAGTAGAGAAAGATCAATAGAGGTAGTCGATAAAGCCAAGAGGAACCATGAAGGGAAGGATTCTCATTCCCTTAAGGACAACAGAGAAAGATCAATTGACGTTGTTGATTGGGCTGGTAGGTCCCATGAAGGGAAAGATTCTCTAGAATGCATTTAAAAGTAGCTGGGATTATTGTCCGAGCTTCGGTTGGCTTACATAAACTTTTACCGGCAAAGCTGACATCACATAAAATCACATCTTCAGCTTTCAATTGAACCTGAATGGAATCTCTAACTTGTTTGAGCTGTGGTCCTGTAGATAAAACTAGTAAAAATTTAGCTTGTATTATAAATTGAAATCTAGTGACCATTTATGTGGGAAGAAAAACATAGATACTTGTTGCTACCATATTTCCACCTGCAAATTGCTTTCCCATTGGAAAAGCTAATGTAATAGCCCATTTTGCAATGTCTTTCGTCTGCTCAACCCTATACTCATTTTCTATGGGAAACCATTGCCTCCACATGTAATAACTGTATCATCTAGTTGAAAATCAGTCTTCTTCTGCTAACAAATGCAGAATGAAGGACTCATTGTCATTGCTCCCAGAAAATTCAAGGTAAGTTTCTCGTAAAACAGAGATTGTATAAATTTTGCTAAGATCAAGATAGAAAGCACAAAGGAGAAAAGAGGAAATTGGATGCCAAGATGGAGGAGGAACTTACAAATGAGAAAGTAGATCATGGGCCAGCAAGAAGATCATGGGGCACCTTTTCTTGCTACAGGTTATGGAAAGGTTCAAGTTTCTTTTTCTGAAAGAATAAGAGGTGTAGTTTTGAAAATAAATGGCCCAAATATTTTCACAGCAAATTGTACATTTCCAACATGTCTAAAAACTAACATATCTCCAACTTCAATAAATTGCTCAGAAACAAAACTTTCCCAACCATTTGTGAAAACTGCCCATGTCTTAGCATAACACAGGTTCACATGCCGCAATTGCCCACTTGGGCCCTGTAGTATTGCATCTTCACACGGCCCACATTGCATTCTCTCCACATAATTAGTGGGGACCTCTTGCAATAAAAAAAATGCATTGGAAGAATAGTTATTTCCATCAAGAATTTATCCAATTCTAATTCTAATTCTAATTCTCAAGAATAACCAAAATTCTAATTCTCAATTTCTATGGTTGGAGTTCACTAAATTTTGGTGTACACACCTAAAAGTAATTTCAGTTCCTTAATCGCAAATCGGTGCTACTGTACATATCACTGCGCCGATGTGTTTTAGTTACTGCACACCAGTGCCGTGTTACAAATGGACGCACTGGTGTGGTTCTATTAAGTGACGCACCGGTGATGAATAAACGCAAATAAAAAAACACAACTCTATTTCCTTTAAGTGAAACAAAAAGGGGCAAATTGAAAAATGGGCAGCAAAATATTTTCGAAAATCTAATTTCATAAAATAATTCTTTAAATACTAAACACTTTTCATTATTTCACTATTTTTACTAAAATTTTCAGCCAGAGATTTGCAGGAGACATACCTGGAGCAAGAGAGCACGAGAGCACTGTGGAGCAGCGAAATACGTTCGAACAGAAGTATTCAGAAAATCAGAAACCAAACCTCTGGTGATTCAAACCCTATATCACATAATTTCAAACCATCTCATGATTAAATTTGATTATTTTTTTTACTTTTTCTGCAGTTTTATCCATTTTTACCGTAAACCCTTTTTTTTTGTTTCTTCACTTTCTTCTCCCTATTTCTGTGATTTCAGAATTAAATCTTTTCATTTTATATTGACATCCAACCCATATTATTACTTTCATAGTCGGATCCCAATCCATTCGTCCCTTGCGTGAATTTTTCAAAAAATGGATTTTTTTTTTTAGGTGTGCCCTGTGTAATCGAGCGCATCGATGTGTTGTATTATACAGTGCACTGCATAAGTACTGTGTAATAAAAAAATTAAAAGAAATTTTTTAAATCAGTGCGCCATATCTAAAATAGGGCACCGATGCTCTATGTTACGAGGATAGCATCGTACAGTCTATTACACGGTTTGTGCGATGCATTTATAATAACCCCACACACCGTATGATCTATTATACTAATTGTGTGCTGCATTTAGAATACCCCCACGCACCGACGTTGGTGCGCACATCATGAAAGGCGCACTAGTTTCTTGAGATTTTTTTTTACTTGAAAAGTTGACAATTTATTTATAAATATATTAATGAATGATATGGTATAGGTTTCATATTGATAAAGAAATGACTGACAAGAGATCAAGTAAAAAAAATACTGATAACACATCAAGAAAAGAAAAAAAGGCAAGTTCTTTGTAAATTCCTTACAAAAAATATTATTTTTGAACTATATGTAAGTTTAACTAATATGTATTATTTACTGTGTATCATACAGAGCCATAAAATGATGAAGCTCGATAAGATTATTTCTAATCTAGGACCAGAAGAACGTAAAAGCTTGATGGAAAAATTGCAAAAGGATGAATCGGGTGAATTAAAAAATACTATCGATCCAATATGAGTTTCTTTTTAAAATTTCATTAATAATATACTTAAAATTATTAGATAAAATGTGTCAAACAATCTATTAATTCACATATGTTTAATGTTCTACAAGGACCAACAACTCAGAAAAGAAATGTTGTTCTAAGAAAAGAAAAAAAAAATAGAACATGCAAATGAAAATGAATTGCTCCTTAGCTCATCTGGAGTGGTGTTGGAGGTTAACGAAAGGGGGAAAAATTTTACAAAAGTTTGAGGGATCTAGTGGAAAAAATGTATAGACGTTCTTTCCACTTACAATCAAAAAACCAATCCAATGATTCCAAGAAACAAATTTTATCTAAACTACAGGAAGAGTTTCCAGAGAATTTTTCAATTAGACATGTCAGAATTTTAATAGAAAAAACATACAACAACAAAAAAGAAGGAATGAAAAGTAATATTCCTTTAAATGTTTGACTATAATTATTTATAAATATCACTTTTGTTATATTTACTTTTCATATATCAATATAAAAATTAAATAATTTATTGTTATGTTACATTTTCAGGAAGATTATGAAAATCTCAAAAGATGAACGAGCTGATATCAAAAATATGCTAGTAGGAATGTCCAAAAAGGTGTACAAGGAGATGGTCAAAGAAATGGAAAAAATTGCATTACAGGAGGAGTCATCTCAACAACAACGTGCTTCAAATGTAATATGTAGTTTCATTAGGTACAATAAATAAAAAATTTAGCATTAAATAGTAATTTTCAAGAATTTTCTTGCAGAAAAGAAAAGAAAATGGAACACATTCAACACATAAAACAGGACGAAAAGGAAGAAAATGGTTGATATCTAAGTTTGTGAGTAATTGTTACTTCCTTATAACAACTTAACTAGATTTAATTTTTGTATTTTTTAAGTTGTTTTACAAAAATCATCATTGAATGCCTTCAAACAGGTGCTAACATACAAATAAGAACCATCAGACAAATTGATTGAAATTGGGTTAAATATGGGTTGTGAGTATATGTTGGCATATTAGGAATTAATTGTGGAATTTGTAAGCATCTATCGATCTTGTTTTACTTAGCTCCGTCTATAATTAATAGAAAAAAAAATATTTTATATTAAATATATGATTTGTTATGGGGTATAAAAATTGCAGGAAACAAAGTATGGAACTGTGCCAATAGATGAAATTTTGAAAGATGGCATGGTACATGGTTTTGAAAGAATGTGTGTAGTTTATGAGTCAATTGTTACTACAGTACGTCATTTTTATTTTCGATTTACATTGATGTACATTATTTAATATTTCAATTTTCATTATTCTCACCAATATATATACACTCATTTCAGTTTATTTTTATGTTTGTAGATGGAAGGTGAAGAAGAAGATAACAATCAACACCGTGAACAAAAAATTCTTGAAAATAACCCAAGTCATGGAAGTAGGTCTAGCAGTGGCAATAGTTCAAGCGAAGAATGATGATCACTATGTTTGGATATCAAAGTAAGGTATTGTATTTTTTGAAATATTTGTCTATGAAATCAAACATTTTGTTCAATGTAATGGACATAGTGTCCCAATTGAAAGACAAAGGGATACCAATAACTGTCCCATTTTGTATGACAAAGACTGTCTTATTCATATATATATATATATATATAATAATAAAATATGTTCTAATTTATTCTATTGTGTTCTCCATTGTTGTTCTCAAATGCACTAATAAAAATTTAATTATAAGATATATATGTGTCGAAATTTGATGAATAATGAATTTTAAAAAACCACAATAATTATGATATGATATAACAAATTAATCCAAACATCACATTCAAATGCATTAATAAAAATTTAATTAATATGAATATTGTTATAAGATGTGTCAACTTTTGATGAATAATGAATTTAGAAAAATCACAATAATTCCACTCTCATAGGTCGATGTTTCTAAAAAATACAAAATAAACACCGATGCGTGTCAGTTACTGTACACCGATGCTTTTGTATGCTTCAGTGCACCGGTGCGTTTCTACGACCTATGGGCACCGCACAAATACCAAAACCAATTAAAAATCTCGGTGCGTTTGTGCGATACTGCGCATCGGTGCTTTTATGTGAGACTACACACCGATGAATTTGTATGATGTATGGGCACAACACAAATACCAATACCAATTATAAATATCGGTGCATTTGTATGATACGTTGCATCGATATGTTACTATACGTCTATGTATCGGTGCATTACGACGACCTATGGGCACCGCACAAATCCCAAGACCAATTGGTACGGCCCCATGCATTGTATCACCAACACTGCGCTCGGTGCATTTTTATACCTTGAGGGCCTAGCGTAGAACCTTCGACCACCCCGGGGCCACTATCTAGATGACACGCACCAGTGCGTTGAAACCTCAGTAGCGCACAAATGAAAAAAACATCCGTAATAACCTCCGGCCGCCCATTATTTTTAGTTGTGTTGAATATCTGTTAAAAGCTCCACAAAAACCTATGTAACCATAAACGAATATTGTAGAAAATGTTTTTTTGACAATTTTGGCCAATTTTATAACACTAAAAACCTCCTTTATAACCTCCACTAGAGGGTCTTTTCCTTGTAGTGACTAGATTAGGGAGAATGGTACATTAGAGGACAATCATTCTTCCTATGTCAAGTATGTTGACTAGAATTAGGAAGAATAGTCCCAGAGGCCCAAAATTAGTTAATTGAGTGGATGTGGCTCAACATCAAGGTCATATTACTCTCTAGATAGGTGATTGATCTCATTTAGCATCATGGCCTAGAATTAGGCCTTCGTACTTGGGGCCCAATTACTCAAATGGATTGAGCGTGTCCCTAAGATTTCACCACGAGTTAAAGAAATTGACCAAGATGATGGTGAACCAGCTAATCATTATACCATGGGTTAGAGGTTCCGAATAGAATCATGGCGACTACTTGATGCTAATCATTTACCATGTGTCACAATTGTTTACCATATTATGGTAGTTGGATGATGTTGTTGATTTAGTGTCACAACTGTTGACCAAATTATGGTAATTGGATGATGTTATTGATTTACCATGTGTTATAGTTATTGAGGAAATTATGGTAATTGGTTGATGTTATTGATTTCTGTGTGTTATAGTTGTTGACCATATTATGGTAATCAGATTATGTTGATGCTAGTGAATTGTTATAACTTTTTCTTAGAGAAATTTGGTAACATGAAAACATCTAGATAGTCATTATGAAGGCCTCCCTAGCTAAGAGTGAGTGTTGAATTTTGTAGCTATGGTTTTTCTTCATAATTAATATTTTAGCCCTTGATATATTTATAATAATGAATGTAGGGAATGTTCTTCATGTTGGCTTCAAAAGAGAAATTTTGAATTTTGAAATTTAAATTATTATTTCCTTCAAAATGTAAAGTTGGTCCTCCAAAAATTTAGGTTGACCTGCCTGTATAGATGAACCACTTGGGATCATCCAACCATTATATAAAGCAAGTTCATGTCTCCTCTCCCTACCAATTCAATCACTTATGTGGAGCATAATATCTTTCGAGCGCAGAAAAATAAAGGTAGAAAATTGAATTATTTGAAGCAGACCTAATTTGTGGGAAGATTGAATTATATGAGGGAGATTGAAGAATATCTAGGTAAACATTTTTTTCTAGAAAATCTGCTGGATAGAAGGTCGAATTTTGGGAAGAATTATCTCTAGGCATATTGACCAATATTTTTTGCTACTAGTCGGTTTTGACTTTATGACTTGATGTATATTTGTCGAACTTAATGATTTCTCTAAGAAAAGGGTTGTTGGGATTTTCCCCATGTGGGTTTTCCTAGGGTAAAATTCTTTGTGTTTCTTGTGTGACTGTATATTTATGATCCTACTATCATTCTTGTTCTAATGTTGAATATCTTCTATTTAATTTTCATAATTATAAATGTGAACTCAAGTGAACTTAAATGAATATCATAAGAAGTAATTATCATATTAGAATATTCTTGAAAATTAAACACCTTGGAATATGAAACTTATCAGTTTCTTGTTATTTAATACTTCTCTCCAACATTGAATTAGCAACACCTTATGGTACATTGAAATGGTGAAGAGAAGTTTGTAAAGAATCTTGCTTATGTATGATACTCATTATGACATGGTTTCTTTGTCTCAAGCTAAGTCCTAATTCTTATATTATTTTGAAGTAATATATATTTAACTTTACTTCAAGAGAATAATGAATATTTAATATTCCCATTTTTTATTATTATTCATAATTTTTTGCTTTTGGGACTTAAAGAGAAAACCAAGATAACAATCTAACAATTCATTGTCTGATCAAGATCTCACTTTTTTAAAATTAAAATTTAGTATTGTACTATGATAGGACTAGATGTGTGTTAAAATTCACTCTAATAAGTATATGTATGATTACTAAATGTATTTTTATTCAACTGACATGGGTGTTAGGTGTATGAAAAACACCCAATCAACATCATCAACATACTTAGGGTTTGCATAACAAGGCAATAAGTCAATATATTGATACTTTATATGAATAAAAATTGTGTGATAGATAAGAGAAGAAAGACTCATGCAAATTATATATGATGGAAACAAAAACCAACAATGTAGAAAGAGATGAGGGAAAAACCTATCAAGCTCTCTAAGGTACTGAAGAGTTCTCTTAAACTGTTTTGGAGGGTGGTTGAAAGCTTAAAGTTGATGAAGGCCTTGAGAAAGGCACTATTTAAATCTTGTGCACACGTTATTGTGGAAGTGAATATGAATGTTCAGTATGTTTTATAGTATTTTGTTTATGTCACTACATGTTTATCTTTATATTGACTGTGAACATGGACATGCTTGGTGTTGTTTTAATGTGTTATTGTTTTGTTAATTCTCTTTTTTTATTCTGATTAAGTTGTTGGGTGTGAGGAAAAGGCCCGCTCATGAAGCAGAGCTCAATAAAATACAATTGGAAGTTCAAGGTGGTGATTAAACCTTGTGAATGAGATAAAATTGTAGTAGAGGGAAGAAGAATTGATGGATCAAACAAAAGGGCCTAGATGGGACCCACTTAAACAAACTAGACAATGACATGATAACTATGAAAATATCATAAGAAAGAATATTTCCTAAACCTTAATACCACTTGGCATACATAATTTGTACATTTCATGAATATGTTAATGATGAGATAAATATATAATGATGCCATTTCATGTGACAAGCTATCTGAAGAAAACCATCATAATAGGTGGATGAGAAATTGATTTTTTAAACTTCATAAGGTTACCTAGTGATACTCCTTGACATGTAAGGGACCCATATATCAAGTGTGAAATATTGTTGTTATATTCATATGCTTATGACATTGTTTTGCTAAATTTTATATTTTGCTTATGAAAAGGAAATGCTGAATGTTGTATCAAAAAATATAAAAATAACTAATTGAATTCCTTAGTCAAATAATGAAACACATATCACACAAGGCGCTAGCTAAGCGTTGAGGAACCACGATGCCTACTACAATAGATAAACCAACATGCTTTCCTCCAACTGATAAACCACCTACATAGTGAATCATGGGTGTTTACCAAAATGATAAATCATGTATGCACCATGCTTGTTCCTAGATGATAAAATCGCCTAAAAGTTTTTTTTTTTTTTCCTAAGTGATTGCTTGGTCTAGGAAACCAATCAGATCTCATAGTTCACTAACTTCTATCTTGGGTTGAAAAACCACTAATAATACTATTATGATGGTATATTCCCACGCTCACTAGGAGGTGAGACAGATGGGGGATTGTTTGGATCTATACGGAAACACTATTTGGAGCAGTATGAATGCCACTGAGTACTTGATTTGGAACTAATAAACCACTCAGTGAAATGGACTTGAGGATGAACCTATATGAAAATAGTGGGTGGAGAAGTGTAAATAAATTTGATGGATTTCCTTGGGGATGAGAAACACTTGGTGAAATGGATTTAAATATGGATTTGGTTGAAGACTGCATGGATTAGTATAACCATCAATAAGTTCTTTCCTTGGCATTGAGAAGCACTCAATGAGCTGAATTTAAAGATGGAGCACCATTGAGTGCTTTCATTGGGGTTAGGAAACACTCAATGAGCTAAATTTAAAGATAGAGCTAAAGAATTCCTGGAGCATAGATACTACTCAGTGCTTCACTTGGTTCGATAAACCACTCAGTGCTTGCAAAAACAAGGAAGCTTTAAACAAAGTATCTATTATCAATTTAAAATAAATTTGTGTTTAAGTTATAATTTAATATGTTATAAATTTTTTATGATTAGTATTATAAGAATTATGTGCTTACGATGTAGGTGAACTATTGAACCATCCAACACAAATGTGTAAGGCTAACTACAAAGAAAAATAATATAATCATGATAACATCACAGTATGTAGCGAAAGAATGATAAAGTTAAAGGCCCTGAAAACTAGGAAATTGAACTGACACTTGATACCCATGATGAGAATTGATTTCCATGAGATTCCATGACCATTTTTTGTGTTAATAAAACAAGCCAAATAGATTCCTTGGCTATGAAGACTCTTCCTATGTGAGGATTCCTTACCAAGGGATGTATTTATTGAGGGATTGATGAAGAAAAGAAGGGGGGGGCTTAAACTTGAAAGGTGTATGATTGTAAGGACTAAGAAATCAAAATATTTATTTTTTCAAGTCATGTGCATACTCAATGGGATCAGGCATGCATCGAGTATGCTCCAAAAATAAGTGAGTCAAATCTATTCCTATGAAGACATTGAATGGCATGGATATATTGACAAATTAAAGATATTAAAACTATGACGGATGTGAGGAACCATGGTTGTCTCATTCAATTATCTCAATTCCATATTATAGAACACCAAGGATGGTGTTCCTTTAAGGGGATGGGGTTTTTAACACCCCTTGTCTACATGATATTGTAAATGTAGAAGTGATAGATACACCAACATGTAGACAGCTAAAAATGGCAAAAACACCAAATTAATTATTTATGTTAATTTATTGATTAACACAGCTAAAGGTCAGACCACCTTACATATCCTTGGTTTGAGGAAGAAATTGCCAGGTTTTTCCTATTACCCTCAAAATCCACACCCCTATCCATTTATTCGGGAAATTTTTGTGAGTGCTTTCAGACAAAAATCCCCATCGAACATGACCTTTTACTGACGCTTACATTTGATTTATGAAATCACGAGAAATGCATATTCTAACAACACTTTAAAAAACCATCAATATGAAACAAAGAACCAATAAGAAACCATAATCATGAACAAACATAACTCAACAATATGACAACAATTTCATCTAGTGTGGAATACATGTCCGGGCCCGTTGTCAAGAGTGGGGAGGTCACTTCATCAGTTGCTACAAGAATATGATGTGTACATGATGCAATATTTTGTCAATATAGGGAAAACTTCCATTAACTAGAGTGACATGTATCTCTCCCAGGAGACGTTCTTTTATAAGAAATATCACTCATAAAATATCTCCTTCAGCATGACAAAATAGAAATCTCTCACATAAAGTGGAATAAAAATATCCTCTCACAATGTGGCATACATTGATCTTAGAATAAAAAAAACATCTCAAAAAAACCAAATAAAGACATGGAAACAATGCACCTTATACCTCCAAGCCTGTGGATGGCCTAAAAATTGGTTACTCGGATGAAGGAACTAGCTACGCTATTGTGTTCCTTGTGAAAAATCATGAAATGTGACTGTAAACTAAACCAGTTTCTGACTCGATCAAAACTAGGTTCCCTAGGAATCTCAAAGATTCCTCACAAATTATTTTTTGTGAGCTCACTGAAATTCAATTGCTCGAAAGAAGAAAATTATCACACCATCACATTCCTTGCGAAAAACTTAGTCAAATGAGTATAAAGTTGGCCTAGTTCTAAAACTGTCAATTTTGGGCCTCCGGGAATGCTTCAGATTGTGTGGAGATTCTTGCATCAAGGTTCCAAATTCATGGCTCCTCCCTAAAAGTTATTCTTCTCAAATATCCACTTCCCAGATCATAAAATCAATCACACCATCAGACTCCTGGAAAAATTATGTGTAATCTGAGTATAAAATTGGGATAATTCTGACACCTTGAAAATTTTGTCCCCAAGGAATCTCCAAGATTCCCTACAATATTTTGCATAAAGAATATTCCCTCCAAGATTCCCTTGAAATTCATGCCTTTCTTGGTCATGGTTCCGCTCGAGATTCTATAACTTGGTCCTCCGTTACATGGGAGAATGAATGAGTTTGGGATTTAAATATGCATTATGTGTGTTAATGTCAAAAACTATCATTAGGAAATTGGCTGGTGGTCCATGCTTGGAACATTGACTTTAGTGGAGGACTCAGGTTCCATACCTTCCAATGTCATTTTTAACCAAGGTCTTTCTGTTGTATAATGGCATGGTTCAAGTTTTTGGGGTCACCCGTTGGGCGGGCCAACCATTTCAACTAGGCAATTTTGATCCCTATTGACCCCATTCAAAATGTGGCATGTCTTGTAAGTTGGTTATGGTCATTGGCCATTATATGTTATATATTAATATATAGGAAAGATAGAGGGTGGTGGGCTTGGCAGACCTACCGCTCATTTTCTTTTCTTAATTTTATATTTTAATAATAATTCAAAAACCATCTATAGCATTTTTAGGGTCATCGAAAAAAGTATGTAGGTGACAATTTCGCCTGTGCTAACTGTCGAAAATTGTCGCCGTTAAGTGCCATTTTTTCGCTTAGTTCACAACTGCCAGATTTGGTGAGTTTTTCCAAATTTAGCAGGTCTGCCATTTTTAGCTGGGCTCCAAATTTAGTTTTCACTTTGCTAAATTTAGCTAGTGGGGCCTAGTTGACCAAAACTTTTACTGTGAAATTCTTAAGTGGATGAACTCGAATTTGATGTCGTTTGCACCATTGGAATTAGGATGATGAGCTCTACATTCTGGTCTCAATTTCGACAAAATCAAAATACTTTTAATTTTTGGGGGTTTTTCAAAGCCACCCTTGATTTTGGAGCCTTGATGGAGCCACCTAAATCATTCCTCCCCACTAAGGATATTTTGTTCCTCCAACAGCATGAACACTATATGCAATCAATATTACTCCCTCATATGCACAACAAGTTCCCTAATAGGTCATACTTCATTCTCCTTCACCTTTTTCCTTCGAAGCCATAAGTGATGAATCGACACCTACATCTTATGCAAACTTGTAGTACATCTTGCAAAACACATGTTATTTTTACAAGACCAAAAAATACCTAAGAAATCCCCATACTTGCTAAGAGTTTATAACACTCTCTTTGGTCAAGTTTACATCAAATTCATAATAGAAACCAATACCCCAACTATCAACAAAAAGGCAAAAAAAATCATCATGTTTCTTTCATAAGTGATGTAAAACACGTCATCACTTTTAAAATCATTTCACAACATGTGATTTACAAAATTTGGCCATGTTTAAATACTTAAAAATGCTACCCATCTCTTACCCAACGAAGTTAATGGTGTCTCTTCTTGTAGATGGCCTTGTAGAGATCTTGGTTCTTCTCCATTTCCCTTCTTGTTGCAAGCTCAATTCACAATCCCCGGAAAAAGGTTAGATCACTTTGATACCACTTGATATAGGAACATTTTTTGAGTGATTTCAAACAAAAATCTCCATTGAATAGGACCTTTTACTGACACCTACATTTTCTTTTTGCAATCATGAGCAATACATATTCTAACAAAAAATTAGAAAACCATCAACATGAAACAAGGAACCAATAAGAAACCATAATAATGAATAACCATAACTCAATGATATGATAACGAAGTTCATCTAGTATGTACTACATCTCTGGACCCAATGTCAAGAGTGGGGAGGCCGCTTCATTAGTTTTTTCAAGAAGATGATGTGTACATGATGCAATATTTTTTTAATACAAGGAAGAACTCCCTTAACAAAAGTGGCATGTCTCTCTCCCAAGAGATGTTCTTCTTTAAGGACTCTCACTCATAAAATCTCTCCTTCATCATGAAAAAATAGCAATCTCTCACATAAATTGGGCATACAAAGATCCTCTCACAATGTGACATACATGGATCTCAAATAAAAAACAACATCTGAACAAAACCAAATAAATACATGGAAACAATGCACATTATACCTCCTGTTATCACAAAATTGCACTTGATTGGTTGCTAATCAAACAACTCTATGTAACTATTTAAAACCAACTTTTGACTGAAGCTTAGCCTCTTCAGTCTAAGAGGGATCTCTCAAAAGGGTTTATGATATTAGATAATTATAGGATTAGATGGCTAACTCTATTTAAAAAGTAACTTGATTTTTGTGTATGTAGGTTGAAAACAATGCAAGCTTGCAACCATTGGGCTTATGGAGTCAACAAATCAGTAGATTCAGTGGCAAGGTTTCTTTACATGGAAGCTGAGGCAGATAAGAGTATTTAACAAAGGAAAATTACACATATAACATAGGGAAACACAATCATTTCATCAATAAAGGAATTCAGAGCATACACATGAATTCTAAGTAATAAAGATAAAATCTACTGCAAGTAGTACACATAAAGATATAGATCAGAAAGACATTAAAAAATCCATGAGAATCTCAGGTATTTCAAGAAAAATTCCTCTGTATTATTGATATCAGTAAAATTACATAAAGTAGAAATATGATGCAAAAAATATCCAACCTTAACCCTTTCAATCATTGATTGACACTTAATAACTGATTTGAAAACACAGTCAAGAATAACTCTTTTCGTAGTGTAGTTAGTTAATTTCCTAGAAGTTTCGCTACGAAACTATTAGGAAGTTTACAAAAATGGTGGTGATGATGTGTCATGTCATGATGGACATGATGGAACAACAAAGAAGAAATTTTTTTGAAGGTAAAGGCCATTTTTTAGACGCTACGAAAGCTCGCTACAAAATTGCCCTGTTTTTGTAGCAATTTGTTTTTGAAGATTTCTGAGTAGTTTAAAATCAGTTTTGGATAGGGGGACACATCCAACAGGTCAAGGGACCTTGCCACTAGACATTTCTGAATTGAAGACAATGTAGTAAAGATAAATCATCAGCTAAAGTTTTCATTGAAGATAAGAATCGTGTTTTCCTGAAAAAAAGGGTTTGGTTACATATGTTTAGGAGGGTCTTTAATATGTCAAGTAGTGATGAATCAGGTCCTAGCCTATTTGAATATGTGATGCTTATTTGTCACTGATATGTAACTGTTTTAAAGATAAGATAAATTGATGTAATAATTAGGAGTTTGAGTCCTATTAGGAAAAGGTCATCTTTAGAGTGTAGTTGTCATTTTCTTATTAAAAGACAAGTTTTTCTGTTAGATGATGTGTCATAGGAAGAGTTCAATGAATCTAGACTAGAGGCAGATCATACCTGCTGTAAGAATGTCTATTTAAAGGAAAATTATCGAAGTTGTAAAGGGTTGGAGATTTTTCGCACCATACTGTTGCTTTATGTAATTTGACTTATATCAGTAATACATAGGACTTCTTCTTGACAGAACTAAGATTCTCATGGATTTTTTAATGTTTTTATGATCTATACCTTTATGTGTACTACTTGCAGTAGATTTCATCTTTATTACTCAAAATTCATACGTGTATGCTTTGACTTCCTTTATTGATGAAATGACTATGTTGCCCTATGTTCTATGTGTGATTTTCCTTTGTTAAAGACTCTTATTTGCCTCAGCTTCCATGTCAAGAAAAATTGCCACTGAATCTATTGATTTGTTGACTCCATAAGCCCAATGGTAGCAAGACTGCATTATTTTCAACCTACATGCACAAAAATCAAGTTGCTTTTCAAATAGAGTTAGTCATCTAGTCCTATCATTATCTAATATCATAAACGACTTTGAGAGAGCCCTCTCAGACTGAAGAGGCTAAGCTTCAATCAAAATATGGTTTGAAACAGTTAAATAGAGTTTTCTAATTAGCAGCTAATCAAGTTTAATTTTGTGATAACACCTCCAAGCCTAGGGACGACCTGAAAATAAACTACTCAGATGAAGATGTGAAATCAACTATGCCATTGTGTTTCTTGTGAAAAGATGTGAAATCTAAGTAAAATCAACCCATTTTTGACTCGGTCAAAACTGGGCTCCCCAGGAATCTCAAAGATTCCTCACAGATCCTCTTCTGCAGGCTAACAAAAATTTGGCTACTCTGATGAAGAAATTTATCACACCATCGTGTTCCTTGTGAAAAACTGAGTCAGATGAGTGTAAAGTTAGCCTAGTTCTAAAACTGTTAATTTGTGGCCTCTAGGGAATCTTTTAGATTCCATGCAAATTCCTGCGTTAAGGTTCCAACTTCATGGTTCCGCCCTCAACATTCTACTTCTGAAAAATCCACTGCTTAGATCAGAAAATCGATCACACCATCAGATTCTTGGGAAAATTCTAGTTAATCTGAGTCTAAACTTACCATAATTCTAACACCTTGAAAAATCTATCGCTAGGGAATCTCTAAGATTCCATACAAGATTTTTAATAAATAATATTCCTTTGAACATTTTTAACATTTCCTCTAAGATTCCCTTGAAATTCATGTCCCTCCTAGGTGCGGTTTCACTCTCAATTTTGTATCTCGGTCCTCTGTTGCATGGGCGAATGAATGAGTTTGGTCTTTAAATATGCATTATGGGCATTACTTTCAAAAGCTCCCATTAGGAAATTGATTGGTGGTCCATGGTTGGGTCGTTGACTTTGGTGGAGGCCTTGGGTTCCATACCCACCAATGGAATTTTTAACCAAGGTTTGTTTATTGTATAATGGCATGGTTCAAGTTTTGGGTGCCGCTCGTTGGGCGGGCTAGCCATTTCAGCGGAGCGGGTTCGATCCACGCCAACCCCATTCAAATGTGGCTTGGTCCATCACTTGTTTATGGCCATTGGTCATTATATATTATATATTAATTTATATGACAGGTAGATGGTGGCGGGTTTGTTGGACCTACTGCCCATTTTTATTTTATTAATTTTGTTTTTTAATAATGATTCAAAAACCATCTATTGGATTTTTAGGGTCACTGGTGAAATTAAGTAGGAGAAAATTTTTCCAGTTCCGACCATTGGAAGCTGTCACTATTAAGTTCCATTTTTTTGCTTAGTTAAAAACTGCCAAATTTAGCAAGTTTTGACAGTTTTAGCAGGTCCACCATTTTTTAGTTGGGCTCCAAATTTAGTTGGCACTCTGCTAAATGTAACTAGTGGGACCTAGTTGACCAAAATTTTATCTACGAATATATTGAGCATATGAACTCATATTTGAGTGTCATATGTGTCGTTGGAATCAGGATGACAAACTTAACATTCTGGTCTTAGTTTGGATGAATTCCAAATACTTTGAATTTTGGAGTTTTCCAAAGACACCCTTGATTTTTTAGCCTTCCTAGAGCCACGTGTATCATCCATAGAGTCAAGTATCAAACCCTATATAGCTAGGAAAATACAACCCTTATCTTGAATAAGTTATTTATTAATGTAACTATATCACTCATGTGTTAATATGGTCCTTATAAAAACTTTGTGTGACTCGGCTTGTTTACAATAAATTAATGATGACCTAGTAATTAAAATAGATACAGGTTATTAAATGGTTCAAATAATAATTAATTGTAACGATAAAATTATAAATAATTAATTTTAAATTATATTTACTTATTAATTATAATTTATAAGTAGTTACTTTTAAATTATAATTTAAAACATGATAAATTATTAATCATAAACTCCTTAATTCCATGATGTTCAAGTTAAAAGCCTCGTGGCTAGCCCTAATTGAGAATGGCCATTAACTCCACTAATAACTGACTTCCTCCTCACTCCCAACTGACTACTTGCTTATGAAGCGAGGAGGTATCTCTGTTGGCACACCAACCTAAAGAGTCACTCAAAAAATGGTTTAAATATCAGAGCAGAGGGAGCACAAGGGATGTCTTTCCCTAGTCTAGTTAATAAACCCTTGAGTTGAGATAGAATTTTCTATTTCTCCCTCATCATGGCTATCACACCTAGTTTGTTTTCTTGTTAGAATTATGGGATTAAATTCAACCTTCCTGAAAGAAATGTTACAAGGGTTGATAAACCACTTACAGGTTCCTCATTTATCAGATATGGCTCTGGGGTGATCAATTGCATGAGAATTATTATGCATATGATCTACAACTGGGAAGAAATTGGAAGTCCCTCCTTCAATTTCCTTTTTTCTAAATATTTAGTTTCATTTCATTAAATCTTTGCAAAAAACTGTGGAAATATGCTGGGGAGTTGTTGAGTCTCAAAATTGTCTTCCATCTTCATCCATATTTCCATCATTTCCTAACCATTTAGCCCTCATTTCATAAATATCTAGCCTAAAACCCTACATTAAGTAATCATCTTCATGATCATATGGGTTAGAATAATCATTTTCCAAAGTTATTTATTTTATGTATTTTTAAGTGAATTTATGATTAAAAACTAGGAAATTAACATGGTTTCATATACATATATATGTGTTATGGGTTTTGTGACACGTGTAGGCTTATTTGGATGTTTTATAAGGGTCTTTCTTGGCCTCCCAAGCACAAATTCGAATTTCAACTCAAGAGGTGGACCATATTCCAAGGAGAAATATCATGGAGATCCTGATGTGTCATGGGATTTGTATCTAGTATTTAGGGATAAGTTGAGGCAAGTATGGATCTAGTAGATATTTAAGGGATCTACATTTATTGAGAAGAGATCCCTAATTCATGTATAAATAAGAGGAGCATCCTTCAAAGGAGGCTAATAAGTTTTCAGTTTTTCATTAGCATCTGATTTATGATTGTTCATTCAACATAAGTAATATAATTTTCTCCAAACCATAAGTTATGAGTGTTGTTTGATTCTTAAAATGTGACAGTTGTTCATGTGTGCTTATTGAGGAATGGACAAATCCCCATCAACCACAATTCACATATATATGTAAAATAGTTTGATTTTTTTTGTTTCCTTTCATGCAAGTGTGCTTTACTTTATGTAAGTGTGATTTAATTTCTGCAAGTATGATTTAATTTCCTAGATTCAATTTTATTGTCATTAAACTTCTTGCTTACTAGCCATCTTAGTTTACTTGCTTGACAACTAAATCTCTAGTTGATATTTACTTCTTTCTAGATTAGTTTACTGCTTTCTAGATTATCATATTTTGATTCTAATATATTTTCACTTTAGTTATCATTAAATTGCTTGTTTTCTAGTTCTCATATTTTGCTTGCTTGATAGCTAAATCAATAGTTGTTCTAGGTTTACCCACTTTCTAGATTATCTTAATTTGATTCTAATATATTTGCACTTTAGTTATCATTAAATTTCGTGTTTACTAGTTCTCATAGTTTTCTTGCTTGATAACTAAATCAATAGTTGTTCTAGGTTTACCTGCTTTCTAGATTATCATAGTTTGCTTCTAATAGATTTTCACTTTAGTTATCATTAAATTGCTTGTTTACTAGTTCTCATAGTTTGCTTGCTTGATAACTAAATCAATAGTCATTCTAGGTTTACCTGCTTTCTATATTATCGTAGTTTTCTTCTTATAGTTGTTCATAGATTAGTTTATAAGTTTTTAGAAAGGGCATGGCATTCATTTAGTCCACCCTTAGAATCTAACTTCCACCCTTAGAATCTAATTCAGTTTTCTTGCCTTCAATTTCTTTGGTTGTTTTCTTTGGTTTTAGTTGTAATATGCATTTCCATTTTTTTTCTTTCTTTCCATCCTAAAAAAAATTTCTAGAACAATTTCATCTGAGGTCCCATATATTTTGGTTTTCTTCCAAATTTACGAAACCCCTGAGTTGAAAAATTATATAACAGGGATTTAACATACAATTAAATCGCTCAACGGGAGTAAGGTACAAAAAGTTTTTGAATGAATTGAATTCGGGGTGTACCATGAATTCAAAGTTTTTCACAATTCACAATCATGCATGTTGTTAAAATAATTGCATGGTTATATTGTAAATTAATTGTTAAAATAATTTATAGATTTTAGTATCGTAATAACAAGAAGACTTGAAATGTGTGTTGAACTATGCCCTTCGTTTTTTTGGCCTCAACACAACTATTGCACATATGTGTGTGAATTTGATCACCTACAAAGTTACCATATAATATGTTTAATCAAAACAAATTCACATATGTGTGTGAATTTGATCACCTACAAAGTTACCATATACTATGTTTAATCAAAACAAATTCACATATCAGTGGAATGAGATAAATAGGCCTAAATGTATGCTTATGTGTTATGCTTACCTATCTTTAAACCAAACTAAGGTTATAAATTTAGCTACGAAATGCCATATGGTCCTACAAAAGTCATATGGATGCTCCTCGTCACTTTTATAGTCATCACCACAATGCTGAGATAAGATCCCCTCATTATTTCCTTCCATGCATGAGAAAAAATGATGTTTCAAAAGCCATGGGGAGGTAATATTAATCATTACTCAAGGTGGAATTGTGACTTGCATTTTCCCATGCTTCAATTATTAACTTTAAACTTCAACTATTTACAAATTTATCATATAGTATTATGCTTTCGGCTCGTAGATAGTTTCAGGGAAGTACAGATTGTGCCTAAACCTTATTATGTTAACCTAATAACTTAGTATCTTGAGTTATGCATTATTATCATATAGGATGCAACAATTTACTCCAAGTTCCTAATTTACTCGTCAATATGGTTTATTTTTTGGGCAGTTGGATTTGTTTGAATCACTCGTGGCATTTAGTATGTTGGCATTGATGTCAAACATGTCAACATTGGTGTTCAAAGGGAGTCCCATGGTTGTTGTGTTCTCCTGTAGAGAATCATCATAGTATCAGGCTTCGTGGAGAAGCCATAAAAATATGACTATGATGGTTGGGGAGACCTAGGATTTGGAGGAATTTATGCACCAGGGAAATTAGCTCAAATTCTTGTGAAAGTGACATAGTTGGAAAGTGATTGGAAATATGTTTCCAATGATATGGTGAAGTCTACGAATGTCCCCCTAAATCAAAATTTATTACCAGTCAAATTAAGGATCACTAAGGCCATAGTTATAGTGCCCAAAAGCCTTAAACTTTATTTTTAAGCGTTACGAGATAGTCTTGAGTCAGGGCAGCAGGAATAGAGTCTGGAAGCACGGAAGTGCTAAAGCATGGAAGCCAAAAACTTTATTAAATGAGTCTTATGGGATATAATGGAGCTGGGTTATTAGGGAAAAAAACATGAAAGACCATCAATTGATGAAAGCCGTAACAAAGTTAACCTAGAAGGATGAGATTTTGGAAGCAATTTGAATTGGGAATCAGTCATTAGAGGGGCCGAAAAGTAGAGATCATAGTGGCGTACAAGAGGCAGACAAGTGTAAATTGGGCCATCCCGGAGGTCTACATTATAGAGGCATGACATGGAGTGTTGACTTGGAGACTATGGGAAAAACCTAGAAGCTCGTGAGCCCCTAAGTATTAAGAAATTCTATTAAAGGAAAAAATAACCTGGCATAAAGGCATCTAGGACTCCAATTGTTTAGCTGCATATGTATATGAGTAGGGATCAAGTGAATTTTAAAATGAATTTTTTGTTTATATAAAAAACACTATGAGCTCGTGACGTATAGTTTAAAGAAAGGATGATTCAACAACTGAAGTAAATATGCATAGTAAGGTTGGTTCACAACTGTAGAAAAGTGCTCTTTAAAGAAATAAAGGACCATGACTTCTCAAAATGAGTCAATGAAGCTTGTCTCAAGCAGGAACAAGGTACCTCTAATCTTCCTTGTACGTGATCAAGAATTAACTACATAACATGAGGAATTAAATGAATAAGATTGCTAAGTGCAGAAGATTTTATCACATAAGGACAAAGGCATGCCTAAGGTACATTCAATGTTTCATGGGGAAATAATTAGCATGGGGATCCTTGTCGCAGTGTGCAGTTTTTCTAAGAATTTATTCTCAGTATGGGAGACACTCAGGTGACCATTATGTGATTTAATGTAGCTGCAATGGTCGAGTGAATGAATCCCATTCCTAGAGTTTAATGTGGTTGCAGAGGTTAGGAAATTTGATGCAACAATAACATGGGTATCCATGATGGTGCACACTTTCGACAACATGGAGGATAGTAGGGATTGCAGTTATGTAAAGGGGGGATATAACCTTATTGTGAGTTGAAGTGTGCAAGGAGTGTGTGAGATGAAGGGTAAATGTTGCTGACAATTAACTATTATACAGAGTAGCTGAGAACTAAGACTAGAGTTGTTGAGCGGTAAAGAACAGTGAAAAGAAGAACTTCATAATAGATTAGAAAGTGTTGGGTTGAGTAGATGATCATAAATTATCTGGATGAAGCAGACATTGAAGGAAATTAAGGTAGAGTTGACTGATCAGGTTCTAATCATCCGTGACAACACTAGTTCTATCAAAATTTCTAAGAATCTTGGCATGCACTCAAAGACCAAGAAAATTCCTATAAATTTTTATTTCTTAAGAGAACAAGTTGCTGCTAATATTTTTCAAGTTGAATATGTGGCCACTAAAGATAATCTTGCAGACATTTTTGCTAGGCCACTGGAAAGAGAACCCTTTTGTATCTCCGACAACATATTAGAGTTGTGACTCCACCACCCAAATGACTCAGTTACAATGAGTGCTTGTAGCTACTCAACTTGTCATATCAATTGAAGAGTAGACTACAGTGTTTTAGGGGGAGACTTGAGGAGCATCCTTTGTTGTTGATTTCAAAGGGGGAGAATTTTATTGACTCTAAGGGGAAAAAACGATGGAAAAAAGCATGGTTGGTTTCACAAGGAGCTTGGTTTGTTTCATCAATGCTAAATGAGGAGATTGTTAGGCAGCTGGATTTTTCTAAATGACTAGTGGCATTCAGTATGTTGGAATTGATGTCAAACAGGTTAGCATTGGTGTTCAGGGGGAGTCCCATGGTTGCTGAAATATACTATAGATAATCATCATAGTAGTAGGATTAGTTGAGAAACCATAAAAATATGACTATGATGGCTAGGAATACCTAGGATTTGGAGGAATTTCTGCACAGAGAGGTAAACTCAAATTCTTATTAAAGTGGCATAGTTGGATAGTTCTTTGAAATATGTTTCCAACAGTATGTAGAAGTATGAAAATTACCCCTGAATCAAAATTTATTACCAATTAAATTAAATATCCCCAAGATCATTGTTGCAGTGCTCAAAAGCCCGAAAATTTATTTACAAGTGTTACGGGATAGTCTTGAGTCGGGGTAACAGAAACAATGTCTGGAAGTCTGGAAGCTTGGAAGCCTGAAAATTTATTAAATGAGCCTTATGGGATAAAATGGAGTTGGATTAGAAAGGAAAAACAACTTATGGATCGTCAATTGATGTAACCCGTAACAAAGTTAGATTGGAAGGATGCGAGCCCAAAATCAATTTGAATTGAGAAGCTAGTATTAGAGGGGATGAAAAGTAGATATTGGAGTGGTGTAGACAAGGTCAAGAGGTGGAAAGTGGGCCAACCCAAAGGTATGCATTATAGAGGCATGAAATGGAGATTTTGGGCCATACCTGGAAGCTTGCGAGCCCGTAAGTCTTAAGAAATGCTTTTAAAGGAAAAAATACCTAGGCATCACGACATTTAGGTCTCCAACTCTATAATTTATTATGTATATGAGTAGGGATCCAATGAATGTTTAAATGATAGTTTTTTGTATATACAGATCACTGTTAGCTCGAGATATGAAGTTAAAATCACAACTGAAGTAAATTCTCACAATAAAGTTGGTGCACAATTATAGAACAATGTTGTTTAAAGGAAGAAAGGACCACAAATGCTAAAAATGAGTCAATGGAGTTTGTCTTGAGCAGGAACAAGCTACCTTTTATTTTCCTTGTACGCGATCAATAATGAATTACAAAGTACAAGGAATTAAATGGATAAGATTGCTGAGTGGAGAAGATTTGATCATAGAAGGATAGATCCATGTGTGAGTTATATTATGTGTTCTCTAGGAAATTAATTAGCATGGGGAGCCTAGCTGGAGTGTGCAATTTTACTAATAATTTATTCTTAGTATGGGAGACACTTAGGTTCCCATTCTTTGATTTAATGCAGTTGCAATGGTTGAGTGAACGAAAAGAATTCCCAGAGTTTAATGTGGTTGCAGAGGTCAGGAAATTTGATGCAAAAACATGGGTAGCCATGTCGATGTGTTGAAATTTGCAACAAGAAATATTGAAAATGGAAACAATAATAGACTTCTAATTTATTTTTCCCTTAATTAAATTATAAGTAAATTGTAATTCCACATCACATAACAGCTTGTAAAAGTTAACTGAGTTGGGAAGACTTAGTTATCTTAGTCAATTCAAGTTGGGAGTCAAGCTGGAGGCATGTAGAGCTCACTCTAAGTTTTAAGGGGTTGAGTTGTAGTTTATTTTGATTTGTAATTGTTTAACTTAATTATTCGAGTTAAAATTAGTTTAACTAGTTCTAATTTATGGATGAACTAGTGAGAGGTCTATTTTAATTTACATGCAGTGATCAATCAGATAATTGGTAATTCACTATAAATAGTTTTTGCATGTCATTTCTAAAGAAGACCCAATTTATATTGGAGTTAAAGGGAAGTATACTATCATTTGTATAATTAAAAAATTGTAAAGGTTATGAAAGAGGTCAAAAGGACGCCTTGGATTAATTGCGTTATTAATTCTTTGGAATTTCCTAATTAATAGGGGCTCAATTCCCTCAGTAATGTGTAAGCAAGGTTGAGAAACCCAGAGGAAAGAAATTGGTTAAGTATTGGACCAAATTTGCTGGGATCAGTGTGAGACAATCAAAGATAGTGTAAAGGTTTCTCATGAAGGGAAATACCATTGTATTGTTTCATATTCTTGACTTAATGAAATATATAGATAGAGGGTATTTTAGCTGAGGCTTTCCCCAGATACATATTTGTGTTGTGTGATTGAAATTATTTCTCTTTCTTGTTCATGTGATTGTAATTTTTTTCCACAATTTGTAGAATATATTCAACTATTTTTTTTATCATATTACAAGGTTAGTTAAATCTATGTTGATTTTCTACATGGTATCAGAGTAGAAATTGTTTGGGCGACAATTTTGCAGAGAAGATCTGAAAATTTTGGTGCAAAATTTTCAAAAACAAATAGCAGATCTAGATTCCTTGGAAAAAATACCCAAATTCAAAAAACAAAATTGGCTGAATCAGAGTGCGGATGAGGGAGATAATGATGATTTAAAATCATCCTTTTTTTCAAAAAAATTTGTGACAAAAATATAGTTACACGAGGGATCTAAGTTTCTAGAGTGCCCAGACTCACAAATGTGTTGTTTAGGACTAAGGAAGAATCTTGTTTCTGTCGCAGTATTGGAATACCATGGATACGATGTGATATTTAGCAAAGGGAAGGTTTTCCTTAGACACATCGACATGGGATAGATGAAACAGATCGGTGTGTGAGTCAAGAACTTGTATGCTCTCGAGGTCAAAGATGCATGGAAGGCTTTGAGGAGAAAGGAAAAGTTTAGAGACTTGGTGGTTGAGAGGGAGCATGAATTACCTCTCAACATGCAGCCTCAGAAGAAGCCTCAAAAAGTTGTGGAGCAACCACAATTGAAGAAGCAGAGAGGATAATAAGTTGAGGCATTCACTCAAGCAAAGACCTCTAGTAGTTGGAAATTTCGAGTCAAGTGGGAAGAGGGAGCACACTTTGTCATACCTCCAGGTGAGAGGTGGGGCGATGTGAAGTAATAGTCCCAAGAGTATAGAAATTTGGGCAGGTTCCATTGAGATGTCTTGTCTCATGGATAATTACCTTGCTATGAGGGCCCATGGTACACATTAGCAAGATGGATTAGTGGCGGTTGATGCATTCAAATGTCAGAGTTACAGATGCATTGACTAGTGACAGTCAGATACTGGGGAGTGCAAAGTAGAGTTGTCATTAGTGCAGATGGCACAATGAAAATTTGAAAACAATGTAAAGTTTTCAGTAGACAATGTAGTATTTAGTAGCAGTCAAAGAATCTTGTGACAGATTCATCATACGGATCACAATTGATTCATTTTGGACGCTTTTTAGCTTCAGAAGTTGTAGTATCAACAACACAACTAGAGTGAAGTGTTGCATGCAGAACATTCCAAAGGTATCAAATCATGATAGAGTTGAATTCCTTTCTTACTGAGAGGGAGTGTTGAGATTTGCAACAAGAAATATTGAAAATGGCAATAAGAAGAGCCTTCTAATTTAATTTTCCCTTAATTAAATTAGAATCAAATTGTAATTCCACATCCCATGATAGCTTGTATGAGTTAACTTAGTTGGGAAGACTTAGTTAACTCAGTCAATTTGAGTTGGGGGTCAAACTGAAGGCATGTAGAGTTCACTCTAAATTTTAGGGGGTCCAGTTGTAGTTTATTTTGAGTTGTAATTGTTTAACTTAATTATTTGAGTTAAAATCAGTTTAACTAGTTCTAACTGATGGATAAGCTAGGGAGAGGTCAAGTTTAATTCACATAAATTCATCAATCGGATAACTGATAATTCGCTATAAATAATTGTTGCATGTTAGTTCTAATGAAGACCCAGTTGAGATTAGAGTTAAAGGGAAGTAAACTATCAGTTGTATAATTAGAAAATTTTATAGGTCATGCATGAGTTCAGCAGGGTTCCTTGGATGAATTGTGTAGTAAATTCTTGGGAATTTCCTAATTAATAGGGGCTTAATTCCCTCAAGAATGCGTAAGAAGGGATGAGCACTCCAAAGGAAAGAAATTGGTTAATTACTGGACCAAACTTGTTGAGACTAATGTGAGACAATCAAAGATAGTGGAAAAGTTTTCCAGGAAGGGAAATAACATTTTATTATTTCCTATTATTGACTTAATGCAATATACAGATAACATGGGTTTTAGCTAAGGCTTTCCTTGGATACATATTTGTGTTGTGCATTTGAAATTCTTTCTATTCCTTGTTCATGTGATTGTGTGATCCAAATTGTATAATAGACTCAATTATTTTGTTTTAGCATATTACAAGATCAGTTGAATCTATGTGGATTTTCTACACAGTGCATGATTTTAGAAAACATTGAGGACAATAGGGAATGCATTGTTCCTTGTGCGGCAGAGGAACATATTTGTGGATTGCAATTGTGCAAAGGGATAATATAGCATTGTTGCGAGTTGAAGTGTGGAGAGCATTGTGAAGGGAGCGTATGAGCTGAAGGGTGACTAATATTGAGAATTAATTGTTATACATAGTAGCCAATGGCCAATACTAGAGTTGTTGGGAACTAAAGAGCATAGTGCAAATAAGAATCAGAGAATATTGGAAAGTGATGGGTGGAGCAACTGATTAGGTTTATATTCTATGCATTTGTTTAGGCCTTTTTTTCATTTTGGAAACTGTATGAAAAACATAATAGTGACTAGATAAGGTAGTGGCTTGCATTCATAAGAGGTTGGTGCCTTTTGGAAAGTAGTGGCTTGTTACCTTAAGGGGGTTGGGGCCTTCTGTGAGTGGGTGCTCACAAAAAACTTGATGTAATTAAGCAGGTTCTTAATTTACATCATAATAACAAAAATATTGGTTATTTTCTCCCTTTGGGTTATCATGTAAAAATACATGTGTCAATTGATGGATTGTGTGTTCATGTGAATGGTTTACTTTGCGATATATATATATATATATATATATATATATAGTATGGATTCTCTCATAAGTAATTGGCATAAGTGAAAGAAAAATTAAGATTTGAGCTTAAAGTCTAAGAACCTCGCTAATCACTGATTCACCCCCCCCCCCCCCCCTCTTTGTAATTCTTTATTCCAACATTATTATCTCTTAGTAATGTGCACTTAGAGTAATTCATATCCAACCTTATAATAATTCAATGACATGTTTTATGAGTAGTAGTTTACTAACCTAGTAAGCGTAGAGTAAGTCAAATCCATACTAATAAGAAGCATACAACTATGTGAGATTACATAATGTCACTAGTATATAGGTATGTTTATTCTTATAGGTGATTATGAATCACGAGGCTAATATGGAAATATTTCTTCATATTGAGTGCTCCACTATCAACACCATGACTTACAATAAGCTCAATGACGTGTAATAGATTAATTATAATTCCAGTGTAGGAGTTTAACCATGCGCTTAAATTTTATGTGACTCATGATTAAACCATGAAAATATAGCTAGATGGATTACCTATTTTCATTCATTTATTTATTTTTCTAAATATTACCATGGGATAGTGGTACTGCAATATTCACTCTAATCCTAATAGTTGATAAGAAAAAACATGAACCAATTTAAAGAGTATTTAAGTTAGTAGTGAGGTCATAGGTGTGCAATATGTGGTTAACTGGCGGCAAGGCATGATCTACAGATTCTACTGGTTAGTAAATAACATTGTGCAAGTTGTCATAGTTAGTAGCGTGAAAATCATATCACCTTAAGGATAATAAAAATGTGTTCCTAATGGTCAATGCAAAAAATAAATAAAGTGAAATATTAATTAATGGTTGAAGTAATTCATTTGATAATGTATAAAAATTGCAAGGTGTATATTGGTTCATGCTACATAGTTAGTAAACATATTAGTTACGTGAAATATGAACCAATGAAAATAAATAGTAGTAATGTGGTCAATAAAGATATAAAGTAAGGATACCTATTGAGTGTTGTGGACCTCCACCATTGGGTTTTTTCATTTCCTCTTGCCGAAGTGGAAGTGTGATGATGATTATGTCTATATAGATATGATGCAACTACAGGGTGATGATGATTGCAATAACCATTTGGTGTTAGAATCATAGTGGGATAACAACATGAGGAAGGTTAAATAATAAAGCGGGGAGAGGAGGGGAGGGGAGAGGAGGGGAGAGGGGAGAGGGGGAGTGTGGAGTTTTAGTTATGTTAAGTTACAGTTTCCCAAAAGTGAAAGATGTGAAGATGAATATTTGTTTGGGGAGTCCAAAATTATTATTTATAGTATTCTATTTTGAAATCCATCATGTGCAACATTATTTAATCAGTAGAGGATGGCCATATCATTTAAATAATAGATAGAAAGAGGTGGTAATGATGTGTCCCTGAGAGGATGATAATAATTGGAATGAGCGTTGGCCCTACAATGGATCCATGGTGGGCCTACTAATAATGACAACATCATCGACGATGATGGAAATAAGCAGTAGTGATGCAAGGAATCCCATTAATGGTGATGGGGGGAAATAATGATGGGGAAGTGGAAGGTGAACAAGATACGAGGTTACATGGAAAAGTGATGAGGTTGACCTGGGGAAAGGGGACCTATATGGGGAACTTCAACATTGATTCTATCTTTTGGGGGTTTCAATCTCAACATAGAAGGTCCATGATGTTGACATGAATAAGAATTTAGATCCCATTTCGTAGATAACATGCCCAACGATAAATGCACAGGTATTTTTGTGAATTAAATTTAGTTTAGAACAAAATGTTGAAAATCTATGTTATTCTTCCAATTTTTCCTCAAGATGCATTTTTGCTCACTACAATTACATATAGATCAATCAATGTATGTTGATTTTTCATGCCTGATTTTAAATCCTATATAATTCAGATAAGGGAATCGAAGCTTGATTATATATAATTTGATCCCACATTCTAAATATAATGCTTAAATACCTGATAAAAAAAATGCAATAGGGGGAAGTAGAAGGGCCACATATTTATTGATTAATCAACGAAACCTAACAAAATAAAGTGTCAAATGTTCTAGGCTCAACCTTGCACATATGTTAGTTTTCAAGAAATATATCACTCGATTGTAGAAACCGCCAAGAATTTGAAATCATTCAACTACGAGTTATATGGTAGGTATCGTTACATTAAGGAAGGGACAACCCTACACATGGCCACCTATCACACATCCCATTGTGTAGTTTGTATATGGAGAAGATATGGGGGAGAATGATATAGTTACTAGGTAAGGCCATAAAACAACCCCCTCATTAAGCTCTCACACATAGAAAATTGTGGTTCATCCACTAATAATGTGTGACCATGAATATAAAAGTAGAAAAAACACTTTTCATAATCATTTGGAGTTAGATTCTAGTGTTGGAGAGTCCAATTATTCCATGATTGACATAATGGATATTAAAACAAATGCCTCAATAGATAATTGCCTTCACAACAAAAAACGGTCTTCTCATAGATAGAAACATTGTAGAAAAACAAGAAAGTTGATGGAAGGGAGTGGTAAGGTTAGGCCTTAGAATAATTTGTTGTATGGTGAGAATGCAGGAGAAGAGAAGTTTCCTTCTTGTAGAGGAAAAGCTTTAACATTGAAGGCCAACTATAAACCATCCAAATATAGAATAAAACAAGCTAAAGATCAATTAATAGCCTAGGGTTTATAGATAGATATAAGGTAACATATGGAGGATTGATAAACAAGAGGAATATGTAGGTCATCACAAAATAATTACAAGTAGTTTTAAAATTGATGCAAAACTGATCAATATTGTTCCAAATACTCGCTTTTCCAGAAGAGGAATTACAAAGTTCTTTAAAATTATTTAACTTTATTAGAGAATGAAAGAATTGGTAGCCATTAAAGATAGTGAACTTGAGAAAAGCATCATTGAAGTTTTCAAAGATTTTTTTGAATTACCAATTCTTTCTTCAAGCTCGTGAAGGCTCTAAGAGGCATGCAACATAGGGTAACTCTATAAAGAGAAAGGAGTAGAAGATGGTAACAACCAAAAGACCTTGGTGAAGAAGAAATATGAAATTCTTAGATTTCAAGTTCATCTATTTGGTTTCTTTATTATAATACGTTTAGCAATTTTTTCTAGCGATAATAGGCCATGGCATATGACTAGTAGTTCTCACTATTAAATTATGCTCAAAAGGAAAGATTATATTTTTACAATTTCTATTACCTTTAAATTTATCAAATTGGAGGTGGTAGGAGGGGTATTGGTTATCATCAATCCCAAAGAAAAGTTTCCACTAATTAATTCTAAGCACTGGGTAGGAAGACCAAAAATCAAGCAGAAATGTATGGTCAATTATTAGGTTTAATTCTGGCCTAAGATATGGGTATCCCCAAGCTAATAAACTTGGGAAAATCTATGATTACTATAAAAGATATGAACAATGGGTCATTTCCAAAAGAGAATCACCTCAAGCTTATTCTCCAAAGAATCGATCGTATTATGGGGGAATTTCTCTCGAAGTCCTTATTTCATATCCTTAGAGGCCAAAATATTGAAGCAAACCTTCAAGCTAATCTAACATGCCTCGTCATGGGTCAAACATAAATAAATGGCATCAAATATTGGAAAACTATGCCTTAAGTTTCATTAATGATTTTAATAAACCATTTGCTAACCTCATGACACTCCACTCTTGATGACATAGTAAGGGGAGATATAAGTTTTGGAATTTATTTTCAATTAGTTTGGATGGCTATTGTCATGGATCCATCCAAGCATCCAATCCATGCATGGGAGGCCTTAAATTTGCATGCTCCATCCCGCCTCATATATAACCACCACCTTGCCTTGTGATGAATATGGAGAAGCTGAGCATTTTGGAATTTAATGGTGATTTGATGTTCTCTACATGTGAGGTCCAACGCTCCAATGTTAAATTGAAGGTCTGTATCAAGTTTTTTCACAATTATGCTTCAAAAATATCTCTATGGGGTCACCTTTCCAATTTCTCCCACAGATTATGTGGCCATTCATTACAAAATTAACGATTCATTTGCTACTCTGGGTGACGAGAGGCTTTGTAATGGGATCCATGTGCATGTTCATTCCTTCAGTATCATTAAATCAAGGAATTTGCTTCCCCATTCTAGAAGTCCAGTCAATTTGAGTAATTCTCTTATTCTCCCATAGATTATGTGGTCATTCATTACAAAATTAACAATGCATTTTCTAGTCCGAGTGATAAGAGGCTCTGTAATGGGATCCATGTGCATGTTCACTCCTTCAGTATCATTAGCTCAAGGAATTGGCTTCCCCATTCTAGTAGTCCAGTAAATTGGATTAATTATCTTGAATTTATCAAATTGGAGGTGGTAGGAGGGGTATTAGTTATCATCAATCCCAAGAAAAAGTTTCCACTAATTACTTCTAAGCACTGGGTAGGAATACCAACAATCAAGCAGAAATGTATGTTCAATTATTAGGTTTAATTCTGGCCTAAGATATGGGAATCCCCGAGCTAATAATCTTGGGAAACTCTATGATTACTATACAAGATATGAACAATGGATCATTTCCAAAAGAGAATCAACTCAAGGTTATTCTCAAAATAATCGATCGTGTTATGGAACACTTTCTCTCGAAGTCCTTATTTCATATATTTAGAGGCTAAAATATATAAGAAAACCTTCAAGCTAATCTAGCATGCCTCCTCATGGGTTAAACATAAATAAATGGCTTCAATGATTGGAAAACTATGCCTTAAGCTTTATTAATGATTTTAATAAACCCTTTATTAACCTCATGACACTCCACTCTTAATGACATAGTAAGGGGAAATATAAATTTTGGAATTTATTTGCAATTAGTTTGGATGGCTACTATCATGGCTCGATCCAAGCATCCAATCCATGCATGGGAGGCCTTCTTAAATTTTTATGCTCCATCCCGCCTCGTATATAACTACCACCGTTCCTTGTGATGAATATGGAGAAGCTGAGCGTTTTGGGATTTAATGGTGATTTGTGTAGAAATTATACAACACTATGTATACCAATGGATTCAATCTGATCCTGTGATATATTAAAGCAAGATACTGAATCCTTCTACAAATCAATTGCGGAAAATAAACACAATCACCAATCACAACAAGTAAAGAAATAAGAAAATCAAAACACACCATAGATATTTTCCCTGGGAAATATTACTGCTCAAAACCCCTCTATCTTCTATTGTATATTCACCAAGGAATCATGAAACAATTATGATGCACTCTTCTCACAAGAGTCTCCTGCACTCTCACAACTGTATCACACTAATCCAGACAAAATTGACCAACACTTAGCCAATTTTCAGCCGCTTCTCAGCCTACCTTGCTTGTGTAATTCATGTAGAATGAAATCCATATTCTTGAGGAACTTCAACCTTCCAAAACTACACAATGCTAATGGGAACTCCTATTGATGTTTTAATACATGCGGGAAGCCTACTAATAACACAAGTGATAGTTAACATCCCTTTAACCTATTTATCACCTAGGTCTACATCAGAACTGACATGCTGCAACTATTAATAGTAAATCATCAGTTACATGACAGATCACTGCATGTGAATTAAATCTGATTTAATTCACTTGACCTCTCACTAGTGCAACAAATAGTTACAACTAGTTAAACTGATTTTAACTCAATTAATTGAGTTGAATTATTTATCATGCATTAAAATAATGCACTAATTGCAACTTGTACTAAAAAACTAATAGAATTACTCTGCATGCCTCACCAACCACCCTCAACTCGAAATTCATGAGCTAACTAAGTTTATCACACTCAGTTAACTATTACAAGTGATTATGAGATAAGATTAAATTTTATTGTCCAATTTGATTAAGGGAAAATTAAATTATACACACATTTCTTGTTGAATTTTCAACACTCCTTCTCAACAAGAAATGGATTATTAAATACCCCGATCCTACCTCTATGGTATTTGAATTTTATCCTCGCGAGCACCTTCGTTAGAATATTTGCATCCTGATCCTTCGTGGGAATCTACTGAAGTAAAATAATGCGTCTCTGAAAATAATCTCTGAGATGGTGGTACCAGATGTCTATATGCTTGGACCTATCATGGAATATCAGATTAACTGAGAGTTTAATGAAACTTTGGTTATGACAATGTATCACAGTTAGATCCATCTGATGACCAAACAAACCAACATTAATATTTCTCATCCAGATGGCCTCACATGTAGTCTGAATGGTTTCCATGTACTCTGCCTCGATTGAGCTGAGTGCCACAGATATCTTCTTCCTGTTGTACCAAGAAACTATTGTTGATCCTATGCTGAAGATCCCTCCTAATGTGCTCTTTCTGTCTGATGGACTTCCTTCCCAATTTGCATCGATAAAGCCTTGAAGCTTCACTCCCTCTGTCCGCCTGTACCATAATCCATACTTTGTACTGCCCCTAAGATATCTCAAGATATTCTTCCTCACCTTCCAAATGAGCTTGGTGGGCTAAACCATAGCTTGAATAAACTATTTAACTGCGTAGCAAATGTTTGGTATGGTGTTCACCAAGTACATGAGTGAACCCACATGCTGCCTATAAATAGTAGTGTCCACTACCTCACCTGGAGTAGAATCCTCCTTCCTCCAATTTCCTGCAATAGGAGTCTCCATGGGTTTACAACTCTCCATGTGAGACTTTCTTAGAATCTCTTTGGCATACTTGCCTTGAGAAACAAATAGCTCTCCATCCCACTGCCACACTCCAAACCAAGGAAATAGTGAAGGAGTCCCATGTCCTTCATCTCAAACACTCTTGCAAGATTCTCTTTGCAAAAATTTATCAGCAGCTCATCATCTGTCAAATAATATCATTAACATAAAGTACGATAATCAAAAGCTTACCATTAACCACAATCTGGTACAGGTTCGCATCCGCTTCACTCTTCATGAAGCCCAACCAGGTGAAATAGCTGTCAATCCGTGTACCAAGCACAAGGTGCTTGCTTCAGCCCATATAGTGCTCTCTTGAGTATGCACACATGCGACTCACTATCAAATGTCTCAAAACCTTCTAACTGCTCTATGTACACTTCTTCCTCAATAACTCCATTGATAAATGCAATCTTCACATTCATTTGATGTATCTACCACCCCATCTGTGCTAAGAGTGCAAAGATAGATCTAATCGACGAGTACCTCGCAATCGATGTGAGAGTCTCCTCCGAGTCAATCCCCTCAACTTGTGAGAATCCCGAGGCTACAAATCTAGCCTTTTACTTCTCCACACTCAGATACGATGCTTGCTTCAACTTATAGATCCATCTAGATCAAACCACTGATTTACGACTGGTCTTGGGAAAAATTCCCATGCACTATTCTTGACGATGGAGTCATACTCCTAAACCATGGCGTCAACCCAAATTAGTTATTGCACTGCTTCCTCAAAAGAGGATGGTTTTGTCATAATAAACTTGCTCATAAGATCCATGTATCCAGTAAACCTGTCTGGAGACTGTCTTTGTCTGCGCAATGATGTAGGTGCTACTACATGTTCTGTTGCATCAAGTCTCAATCTATCAACTTCGGTGTTGTGCCTTCTACCATGTATGTTGGATGACTCTTCATGAGTGTTTTCTGACACTCCATGATCCTTTGCATGTGGCTGCTCCACATATTGAGGTTCATCCTTTGGAACTAAGAGTTCCTCATCTGCATGCAAACCAAGCTCCCTCTCAAGGGACAATCACATGGCTTTCTCCTCATCAAATTTTATATCCCGTCTCACAATAGTCATCCTACTGTTTGGAAAATACACCTTATAGTTATGGGGAGCATCAGTGTACCCCAAAATATCCGAATCTCAATTGTTTGTTCTAGATTCTTTCTGGAATCTTTGGTCACATGGCAATAGACAGATGCAGCAAAAATTTTAAAATATGAAACATCAAGTTTCTTACCAGAAAAAGCTTCCTTTGGTGTGCTCATGCCAAGTATCCGATGAGGACTACGGTTCTGCAAAAATACCGTTGTGTTTCATCCCTCTGCCCACAGATGCAACAGTAGGCCCTGATCATGCGACATCACTCGTGCCTCACCCACAATTGTTATGTTATTTCTTTCTACGACCCCATTATATTGTGGGTTATGAGGCATAATCAACTCTCTCCAAATTCCTTCTTTGCTATAGAACTTCTTGAATTCATTGGAGATGTAATCACCACCATTGTCACTCCTCATAGCCTTCACATGCTTCCCCGTATATTTATCCACCAGTAATTTGAACTCACAAAATTTTGAGAACATCTGATCTTTATTCTGCATGAAGTAGATCCAACACTTTATAGAAAAATCATCAAAAAATATCACATAATACCTGTGTTTTTTTGTCGAAGTTGTAGAGAATGGTCCACACACGTCTAAGTGAACTCTCTCAAGGATTTCCGCCGCTCGGTTCTCCTTCTCATGAAAAGTGGATTTCGCATACTTCCCCATGGTACATCCCTTGCATGTGTCTATATGCACAAGAGTACCCTTTGGAATCCTTGTATAAATTTGTTGCATGACCTTCAAGGCACCATTGTGTATATGGTCCAATCTCCTGCGCCATTACTCACCCTCATCCTGGCTCACCACTTTGTCTGCCTTACCCATCAATGTTGCACAACCATCTACATCAATTTTATAGAGATTCTTCATAGGAATCCTAATATTCTTGGCTTGTCCTATGGCTTTGTGATGAAGGAATGCTTTCCCTTCACTGAAAACCACATCATAACCTCTATCCTCCAACATAGCAACTAAAACTAATTTTTTTTCAAGCCTGGTACACGCATTACATCTTTTAATAAGAAGGATTTACGTGACTATATATGGAAAGTAACTGTACCAATCCTAGTAGTGCTATACCTCCCGTCATCACCTATTTCGATATGCATCTGGAGATCCTTCACCTCCAAGCTACTGAAAAGTTCTTTGTCTCCCGCCATGTGGAAAGATGCACCACTATCCAAGTACCACACTGATCCCATCTCACTAGAAACCATGCATGTGATGAGCGAGAAGTCCAACTCAAATTTCAAGGCCAAATCCTCACCAGCTACATATCCTGAAGCCTTCTTGTTCTTCTTCTTCCGTGGACAATTAGTGGCATAATGTACATGCTCGTGATAATGAAAAAAATTCACTTTGGACATGTCATGCTTCTTGCCTTCTTTGCTGATCTCAGATTTGGAATATGATTTATTTCCCTTCCCCTTCTTTGCCTTACCAGCCAAGGCACAATTGTCCTCATCATATGTCTTAGATGAGGATCCATCCCTGGTATTGTGCCTAAATTCTTCTTGTACCAAATCCAACCAAAGTTGCTCCCAATCTGGTAGCTTCTCCCTCCCATTGACAGAGTCCTGAAAATTATGCCAACTCTTGGGAAGGCCTAGAAGATTTAGGCTCACTAAGTCATCATCCGATACAGTAATTATGACACTCCCAAGCTCATCTCGACATTGGACGAACTTGGTTAAATATTTCGGAATAATGCCTCCTTTCTCCATTTTGATTTTCCTGAGCTTGTCCTTCAGTGCCAATTTTTTGTGGTCACCGCTACTTTGAAACAGATCTGTCAAAGCCTTCCACATTGCATATGGAGTCAATTTACCATGGAGACTCGAGACAATGTGGTCTCAAACTCCCTCTAATAAGATCCTCCTTGCCTTTGCGACCTTCTTTTTCCAAGCATCATGAAGAGCGACATCTACTACTGCACATTTGGGAATGTCATTATCAATGAGTTCTTTCAACCTGTTGTCCTCCAGAACTACCTCCATCCTGTCTTTCCACGCAATATAATTAGAAATTCCCTCGAGTGCATATTCCAATCTCAAGCCATTGAAAGCCATCTTGATCTGCCTGTCGCACCAAAGAATATTTTTGCAAATTCGAATGCTATTCAACAAACTCAATTTATTCTCCACTATAGTGATTTCCTGCGCTCTGATACCATGTAGAGATTTTAAAAACAATATGTATACCAATGGATTCAATATAATCATGCGATATGCTAAAGCAAGATACTAAATCCTTCTACAAATCAATTATAGAAAATAAACACGATCACCAATCACAACAAGTAAAGAAATAAGAAAATCAAACCACAACGTAGATATTTTCTTGGGGAAAGCTTACTGCTCAAAACCCCTCTATCTTCTATTGTATATTTACCAAGGAATCATGAAACAATTACAATGCACTCTTCTCACAAGATTCTCCTGCACTCTCACAACTGTCTCACACTGATCCGAACAAAATCAACCAACACTTGGTCAATTTTCAGCCTTTTCTTAGCCTACCTTCCTTGCACAATTCATGTGGAATGAAATCCCTATTCTTTAGGAATTTCAGCCTTCCAAAACTACGCAATGCTCATGGGAAATGTTATTGGTGTTTTATTGCATACGGGTAACCTACTAATAATACAACTAATAGTTAACATCCCTTTAACCTCTATCTCAATTGGGTCTCCATCAAAACTAACATGCATGCAACTATTAATAGTAAATAATCAGTTACATGACAGATCACTGCATGTGAATTAAATCTGATTTAATTCACTTGACTTCTCACTAGTGCAACAAACAATTACAACCAATTAAACTGATTTTAAGTCAATTAATTGAGTTAACTAATTTCTCATGCATTAAACTAATGCACTAACTGCAACTTGGACTCAAAAACTAATAGAATCACTCTGCATGCCTCACCAACCACCCTCAAATCGAAATTCATGAGCTAACTAAGTTTATCACACTCAGTTAACTATTACAAGTGATTATATGAGATAAGATTACATTTTATTGTCCAATTTAATTAAGGGAAAATTAAATTAGACACACATTTCCTGTTTACTTTTTAACAATTTGATGGTCTCTACATGTGGGGTCCAACGCTCCAATGTTAAATTGAAGGTTTGTACCAAGTTTTTTCACAATTATTTCTCAGAAAAATCTCTATGGGGCACCTTTCCAATTTCTCCCACAGATTATGTGGCCATTCATTACAAAATTAACGATGCATTTGCTACTCCGGGTGATGAGAGGCTCTATAATGGGATCCATGTGCATGTTCACTCCTTTAGTATGATTAGCTCAAGGAATTGGCTTCCCCATTCTAGTAGTCCAGTCAATTGAGTATCTATCTTAAAAGATCACAATCATTGTAGATAATTGATAGTTGTAGTTCTCGGGGCTACCTCAACAATTTCGACATTGATGATAAATTTTTTTTTTCTCAGGTCAGTCTTAACCGCATGAGATCTATAAGTATTTGGTCTCTTCTTCCCGTGAAGGAAAATTCCTCCACTTTCCTAGTTGCTTTCACTCATATCTGATTATTGATCACCCTTCTATGGATATTATCTTTTCCTTGGGTTTGTTCAATTATCCCAATTACTACTCCCCCTGTAGGTGATTGTTGTACCGATGCTATTCCCATTGACATCTGTTGCACCCCCTTCAAAAATCCTACCACCTCATGTTTGTTTTCTCTAATCTACAACAATTCATATCCTAAATGGTCTTCCTCCTCTTGATTCCGCCCTCCCTGTTAATGGTATCCATGACATCTCTGAGCCCGCTAGTGACTTTTGCAACCCATGTCACACCTCTTACATATTCTACAAGTATATCTAGAGCCCAACTCTTTTACTAACTTCCTTCTTCCCCCCCCCCACACTATTAACCATGTCAACTAGTAACAGTGGCTCAACTACCACCGAAGCACCAGAGTCTGTCACACATGCAACAAGCAAATTTAGGCCCTGTAGAAGGAGAAGTTGGACATTAAATGACAATTTCATCAACATAAAAATTATACTATCTTCCTCATTGAGGAAATTCAGTCACTTAAGAATAGGTCCTCCCATCAAGATGATGAGTTGGATTCTCTACGGAGGAAGATAGAGGACATGAAGCACACACCCTAAGTTCTAGGGAACTGGGACATCACTAGCACTGCTTCAAGCCCTCACACTAGCAACATGAAATAGGATCTAAACATGCCTCCAAAGGAGGCTTTCTTCTTCCTTTTCTAATGGGTAATATGTCTTGTGAGCTCAATTTTGTAAGATCTATGCATGTTGACCAGCTACTATAGTCTATTCCTATTATAGTTTAATTGGTCTACCACTCAGTACTTACCTCACTAGAGGATCCCATGGAAGAAATTGCAATGCCCTGAATTCCCCCTATATTTGTTATGACCCAAAACATATTTAATATAATTACTACTCATTTGTATTAAAAAATATATAAAATTGATCAAATTAGAAAAACAATAAAAAATCTAAAACATTTAGGCATAATGTTTATAACATTGATCAAAGTGAAAAAAACAATAAAAAATCTAAAACACTTAAGTATAATGTTTACTCATAAATGAGGTTGTTCTCCTTAAATAATCGTGATGAGTTAACCTACATTTGTGAATAACAATGAATAATGATTATCGTCACAACTGAAATATCATAAGCTTTCCTAATACAACATAGAATAAGTTGCTATATTCTTCTTATTAGTACAGTCCCATAATATATTTAAACCCTTGTTTTCAAATAACCCATTTACACCTTAAACCCTTGTTTTCAAATAACCTATTTACACCTTAGATACCTTTGCGAGATAACACAGACCTGGTCCCATCCATATCAGCAGGTTTTTATTTTACTTGTGAGAGCAACAGTGTGTATCTGTGTGAACTCTGGTGTATATTCAAAGCCTAATATATCTGTGCGTATCCGCGTGAACTGTGGTGCAAATTTGAAACCCCATATTATGCACGAAAGGTATTTAAGATGGAAACAAGATTCTCAATATCTCCGAGAAATGGGTTTCATGAAATTTCATTATGTCTAATCATTAAAATAACATTCATCCAAATGAGTCCCATTTCCCACTTAGAAATATCAAACTAAGATCTGTATAGTACCCTATTTAGGGTTGTCAACTTGAATAAACTTTAAGATGAAGGGGCAGGGCAGAATGTTCTAAATACAGGTCACAGAAGTTGGAGCGACAAACTATTCATCATACTTATCCATTCAGCACGGTAAATGCCAGCAATGGTTTTTGAATCCCCAGTCTCCACTCTTTCTTTCACATTCTATTCATCATTGTAAATGCAAGGAATATTTTTAAAAACCCAATCGCCACCCTTTCTTTCCCGATTGTGAGCATCCTGTATTTATTTGTTTTAATTGCGCATCATGCTTTTGCTTTGTCCAATTCGAAAAAGTAGATTGATGTGCTAATCGATTTGGTTTGTCCAATTCGAGAAAGTAAATTGATGTGCTAATCGATATCATAACTGGTAGCTGTTAGTAAATTGACGTCACAGTTATGGAATTTCAAGAGGCTGTTAAGCACATGACCTAAAATTATGGGAGTCTGGAATCTTTTGATGTTTAACAATTTGTCAATTCAAATTCTAGAGCTTTCGCTTTGATATTATTTATTGGAATTATGATTTTTATTACACCAAAATTTTGATATTATTTATTAGAATCATGATTGCTATTACATCAAAACTAGCTGTTCAATTTACAATAATTAGTAAACTAATTGTTTTTTATAAATAATTAAAAACAGATTACTAAACACACAAGAGTCAGATTGGATATCACTTTTGGGATTAAACTGTGTTAACTAAGTCATTCATCTATGACCATTTTCATGAAAGGTAGTAGTAGTTCACTAATTTATCATGATTTTTAATAGTCCACTTAACACTCATTACAGGTGGGATTGAAACTAGTGAAATGAATCACATAGTCTCAATCATCACTTCCTAAGTAAACTTCGAAGGTCACCCATCACAGAGCTCCTGTAGCTCAAGCACCCTTAATTATAGAATTTTCCTCACAATCAAGCCCACTTAACTTACTAAATTATCCAATACTCAACACTCTGCTTCTATATATTACCCTTTAAAAACTATACTTTTACTTTCTATATATATTTCAAATGAAAATGATACTTTCACTTTTCCAATCTTGCATGGCTAGATTATCGAATACCCAACACTCTGCTTCTATGTATTACCCTTTAAGAACCATGCTTTTACTTTATATGTATTGCAGATCGGAATCATGCTTTTACTTTTCCAATCCGAGAAACTAAATTGCTCTGCTTTTAAGTATTCGTGATTGGAATCTCCATTGTTGAGTGAAGTGGAATACGTGTTGTTCAAGGCGGAGCTTTTACTGAAACGAGCATTTCGCCTCTCAATAAAAAAAATAAAATTCGATCGATATAAAGGGCTCGAGCACAATTAAAAAACAGTTCATGACAAGTTTACGAGTAGAAGATCTCAGTCGCAGAAATGTGGTCATTGATCGGCCTCTTCACTCTCCTCCGCAACATCTTTCCTGCACAATTGCTACATTTTTTTCATCATTGGTGGTACTCTGCTCAGGAACGATTCAGTCCTTATTACCATCTCGACATTCCAGAGTTCAATGGGAATTGTGGAGCCAACGCCAACGAGGTGTACGAGAACGTTGAACTCTATTTAGCAAGCCTCGACACCACTGCGGGTGTATTTGCAGAAAACGAGTCGGGTAGGGTGGAGCTCTCTCCAGATTCGGATGTGGAGGATTTGTTCAACGGGGCAACAGTGTGGTGGTCTCGCCACGTTCAGCCGCCACATGTTGATAGCGACAGCCGGACCGAGAGGCGCTGGTTTACCCTTAAAATAGCGAAGGGAAGCACGCATTTGTTGTCAGCTTATTTTGATTATATTGCTAATCTTGCAGCTGAATTCAAGAGGTTGAACTTTCCCTGCACTTTCTCTCAATTCAAATCTCTTGCCTTCAATTATTTGCAGATTGAAGACCATCCACTTCTTGCCGCTGTGGAGGAGATAATGAGGGAGCGTGGAGCCCAAATAACTCCTGCAGAAATCTCCGAAATTCTGATAAGTAATTCAGACGACCCTCTCAAAGCATTGAACGCAGTTATTTCCGCGCTGAATAAAAATATGAAGGAAATTAAGATCACGACAGATTTTCAGCACCATAAAGCAAGAGGAAATAATATCCACAACTTATTATGAAGAAGAGGGTGGGGGGCATATTGTAGAGGAAGAAGAGATGGAGGAAGAAGAGATCGCGCAGGAGGAACAGTGGGAGATAACGGGTCAATATTGTTAAATTCCGGGTTTGGTTTTGTAATTTTTTTTCAAAGATATATAATACTTTTCTGGTTTTTCGCCTTTTTGGAATGAACCTGCCAATTTGTGGGACCAAATTACCATACTCAATTGTTGTACTATAACCTATCTATTCTTTGATTCCCTCAACGCTTGATAAAGCCGGAGTTAAGATGAATCTAGATTGGTATTTATTTATTTATCATATCTCTTTATACTTTTTTTATATTTATTTATTTACCATACTTATTCTATAAATATGGTATTTGGTTCATGGTATCAATATTAATTTGTCCCATGGTATTCGTCCTATAAGCTTTATCTAAATAAAACCTCTTTTTTAAGTTTTGTTAAATATAAAAAGGTTTATGGAGTAAATATAAAGAGAATTTTTATTTATTTACCATACATCTAGTTTATATACATTTAGCATATAATTTATGATCCAATCAAATTCAAATAAATTCATATAATTCATATATTTTGTTAAAGGTAAATTTATGATCCATTCAAATTCACGTATATAATTTACTATCCATCCAAATTATATAAATAGTACATAGTTGTATTTTAATAGTTAATCTCAACCCATTAATAAGTTAAAAAAGTTATATATAATCTAAATATTCAATTTATATAAAATTCAAGATTAGATTAATGCTTTGGCCAACATTAAAAAAAGTAAAATTTATTATTTTTTGGGAAGCATCAAGGTCATACTGGGCTGGTCACACTGAGCTGTAGATTAAGCATCACTACACAATCATATTATAAGAATTTTGTTTATCTTTTTCAAATTATCTAATATGATTTATCATTAAAATAAGATAAAAAACCAAATCTTAATGTTAAATTAAATATTTATAATCATTATGTTTAACCATCTTTATCATTCATGTCCCTTACAAAATTATGTATAAATCTATAAGTATATTTGGAAACAAGGAAATTTAATATAAGAAAATAAACTAGAACATTACTACAATTCTATTAATGTAAGAGATAATTTTAAGCTTTAACATGTATTTTTTATTTTCCAAAGACGTTTTAATGTATTTATATAAGTAAACACTAATTTTTTAAGGAAAAGAAATAAGAATGTTACATTTCAGTTAATTTAAGAAATAAATTAATTATAAGGGATGAGTTTTAAGATATACATGTAAGTAAATGATAATTGTTTTTAAGAAAATTTTAGTGGTATAAATTTATTTTAATTTTGAATTTATAGTATATATTTAAATAATTAAAATTTTTGAAATATATAAAAATTTAATGAGGAATTTGATTCATTTTTATACATGGTTTTATTAAAAGTTGTTTCATATAATGGATGTACATAGTTATGTAATAATTAAAAAGTATTAAAAAAAATAACTAAACCAAAATACATGTTGAATACATTATATTTGGAATACATATACATTATCTTAGTTTTGGATCTATTAATTATCAAAAGGAATCAAATCTTAAGTGTACATTTTTTCTCAATTTTTGCAATTTTAGAAAAATGTTTGTATCTAGATGTATTTGATTCTTGATAAATATAAAACTAAGATAGATTTACGTGAATTCTAGTCACAAAGATATAGTTGCATCAAAATTTTAAATAATTATCATTATGTATATATTTTAAATAAATTTAATTACTTAAAAAATAAAAAATTTCATTATATATATATATATATATTCACTTGAAATATATTAAGTATTATCTACAATATAGATAACATTACCAACAAAGCCACTTCAAAGGCCTTATAAGGAAAAAAATTAGAATGGTACTAAAATCAATGAGTGCTAAAACATAGTACCTAATCACCTTCTATCCAAAGCCTCTTGGACTATATTTGCTAACTTTTCATTTGTGGTGACATCAAATCAATGAGTGCTAAAACATAGCACCTAATCACCCTCTATCCAAACCCCTTAGACTATATTTGCTAACTTTTCATTTGTGATGTTTACTCGTTAAAATATTTAGAGTATTTTTTTAACTCTCCACTGCATAAAATAAGATAATCAAATTTATCAATTTAAGAAAATCAAAATCAATACTTACACAAATTAATCAATTTACAAACATTAATATCAATACCTAGAGGAAGAATAATGTAAAATTTTTCATGAAGTGAACACTAAAACCAATTAAAATTTATTTTATTATTGATTATTTATAATTAGGATTTATTTATTTATTTATAAATTTTATTGGATGTAGCCCATCGTATGATAAATGGCAAGAGGGAATTTTGTTAAGGCATTCCATGGAAAAAGGGTAATCAATTTTAAACTTGGTGGGTAAAAATATAGTGATGCTAAGGGATGGTGTGGCCCATACCCGGTGCCATGGTTGATTTTGATGGCTTAAATGTCCTTGGACCATGGTTACTCAAGCCATAGGTTAGTCATGTCATTCATATCAAGACTCGCATTACCTAACAAACAAATAGAAAAATATATTAGATGTAATGATTTCTTTAGATTTTTTCTTATCAATCGTTTTAAAGTAATAGGAAAATAGCCCAAGAGAATGGAATAAATAGTGATAGGGTGTTTTCTTAAGGCACTTTTTGGTGAAAATATCATTGGTTCAAAACCTCGTGGGTAAAAATCTAACCATGCTAAGGGTTGGTGTGACCCAGGCTAGGTGCAATCCCCAGGTGAATTTGATGGCTTAGATGCTTCTCGATAGAGGTTAGTAAAGCCACACGTTAGGCATGCCAATCATCTCAAGTATCACATTACCTAACAAACAAAAAAGGTTTCAAGAAAATATTTTTTCCTACATCCTTTATTCACTAGACAAATATTCTTACATGTGTATACATATTATTGATAATATTTTAATACTAAATAATCCATGATTAAAGGTTTTTCTCTTATTATGAACTCTCCACATAGTTAAAGCTTTTCTCACAAATCTCTTTGCAAAATGAAAGCTCTTGATACAAGAATTTCTTACTAACAAATACAAGTGTGTTGCAATATTCTGCACTCCCGTATGCATTCTCTCTTTACAGAGTTCTTTCACATCATCATCATTATCATATATTATTGTTAATATTTTAATACTCCTACAAAATCAACTTATTCTGCGTTAAATATTCTGCTAATTAATTGATTAAAGGTTGTGATATCATAATGAAAACTCTCTACACAAAGCTCTCCACATAGTGAAAGCTTTTCGCACAAATCTTTCTACATAATGAAATATCTTCTCACAAGAATTTAACATGGCTAGTGTATTGAGGGAAAATTCTATTTATAGTGATACAAGTGTGTCACCATGTTCCAAACTTCCCTATGAATTGTCTCTCCACATATTTATTTTGCATCATTATTATTATATAATCCATATCGCTATATTGTAAATACCACCATCTCTATGTTCTGCACTTCCATATGTATTCTCTCCTCGCACAATTATTTCACATCATTATTATTATATATTATTGGTAATATTTTAATGCTAAATAATCCATATCTCCATATTTTGACTACCAATAGTTAGTTGATTAAAAGTTGTGCGGAATGTGGAAAAAATTATGCACAATGAAATCTCTTTGCACAAAACTCTCCACATAATGAAATCTCTCTGCACAAATGTTGGTGATGACCTCTTGGAGATCGAGTGTGAAAGTGCAGATAATAGTGATTTTTTTGCGCTCCTACAAAATCATTTTCTTCTACACTAAAAACTCTGTTAATTAATGGATTAAAAGTTGTTCTCTCCTAATGAAACCTATCTGCACACGAATTTGTTAAATGGCTAGTATAGTGAGGGAAAATTTTTATTTGCAATGATACAAATGTGTTGCGTTGTTCCACATTTTCATATGGATTCTTTCTCAGCACTGTTCATTATTATTATATATTATTGGTAATTAATTCTAAATCATATTCTGAATACTAATAGTTAATCAATTAAAGGTTGTGCAGAGTGTGGACAAAACTCTACATTATAAAATCTCTCTCTACATAATGAAACTTATCCACTCAAGCCTCTTCGCAATGTGTTTTGATATTGAGTGCTCCACTATCAACACTAATAATTTGAGTGCTCCACTATAAACGCTAATAATTTGACTTACTTTAAGCTAAATGATGTGTAATAGATTAATTATAATGCCATTACAGGAGTTTAAACTGTCACTTAATTATTATGTGTGTCATTAGTAAACCATGATCATATACCTATATGGATTACCTATTTCCATTCATTTAATCTTTTTGATAATTATTATCATGGGACAGTGGTACTACAATATTCACTCTAATCCTAATAGTCGATAGCAAAAAAAAACATGAATCAAATTAAAGAGTATTTAAGTTAATAATGAGGTCATAGGCATGCACTACGAGGTTAATTGGAGGTAATGCATGATCAAAAGATTCTACTGGTGAGTAAAGTAACATTGTGCAAGTTGTTATAGTTAGTAGCATGAAAATCATTTCACCTTAAGGATAATCAAGTTGTGTGTCTAATGGTAAATGAAAAAAAGAAATAAAGTGAAATATTAATTAAGGTTTGGAGTAATTTTAATATAACAAATCCAAGGTGTATATTGGTTCATGCTACATAGTAAACATACTAGTTATGTGCAATATGAATCAACGACAATCAATAACAGTAATGCAGTTAATAAATATATAAAGTAAGCATACCTGTTGAGAGTTGTGGACCTCCACCAATGGATTTTTTTGATGTCCTCTTGCTGAAGTAGAAGTGTGATGATGGTTATTTCTAGATAGATATGATGCAACTCCAAGGTGACGATGATCACTATAACCATTTTGTGTCAGAATCACATTTGGATAGTGACTTGAAGTAGTCCAAATATTAAAGAGGTGGGGAGGGGAAGGGAAGGTTAGAGGGGGAGTGTGAAGTTTTAGTTGTGTTATGCTAAATTTTCCCAAAAGTGTCATATGTGAAGATGAATCTTTGTTTGGGGAGTCCAAAATGCCTATTTATAGTATTCTCTTTTGAAATCCATCATGTGCAACATTATTTAATCAATAGAGGATGCAAGACACCTTTAAAGAATAGATAGAAAGAGGTGGCAATGATGTTCGCCTTTAGAGAATGATAACACTTGGAATGAGCATTGGCCCTTCAATGGATCCATAGTGGAGCCTACAATGGATAGACGATGATGGAAATAAGTGGTAGTGATGCAAGGAAGCCCATTAATGGTGACAGGGACAAAGAATGATGGGGAAGTGGAAGGTGAACGAGAGATGAGGTTACATGGAAAAGAGATGAGGTTAACCTAGGGTAAGGGGACCTAGATGAGGAAATTCAACTTCGATTCTATATTTTGGGGGCTTTCGTCTCAAGATAGAAGGTCCACGATGTTGACATGAATAAGAAGTTAGATACCAATTCACGAATAAAATACCCAATGGTAAATTCATCAGTATCTATGTGAGTTGAATTGAGTTTAGAACAAAATGTTGAAAATATCTGTTATTCTTCCAAATTTTCCTCGAGATGCATTTATGCTTGCTACAATTACATCTAAATCAATGAATGTATGTTGATATGTCATGCCTGATTTAGAATCCTAGAAAATTTAGATAAGGGAATCATCGCTTGATTAGATAGAATTTTATCCCATATTCTAAATATAATGCTCTACCTGATAAAAAGAACTCACTAGGGGGAAGTAGACAGTCCAACTATTTATTTATCAATCAAAAAAACCTAACAAAATAAAGTGTCAAACGTTCTAGACTCAACCTTACACATATGTTGGTTTTCGAGAAAGATATCACTCGATTGTAGAAACCACCATGAAGTTGAAATCATTCAAATATGAGTTATATGGTAGGTATTTTTCTATTAAGGAAGGGACAACCTTGCACATTACCACCTATCACACATTCCATTGTGTATTTTGTATATGGAGGAGATATGGGGGAGAATGACATGGTTACTAGGCGAGGCCATAAAGCAACCCCCTCATTAAGTTCTCACACATAGGAAATTGTGGTTCATCCTCCAATAGTGTGTGACCATGAAGAGAAAAGGAGAAACGATACTTTTCATATTCATTTGGAGTTGGATGTTAGCATTTGAGAGTCAAATTTGTGCCATGATTTACATACTAGATATTAAAACAAAGGCCTCAATAGAAAATTTCCTTCACAACAAATAAAGATATTCTCATAGATAGAAACATTGTAGGAAAAAAAAAAATTGATGGAAGGGAGTGGTAAGGTTATTCCTTAGAATACTTTTTTGTATGGTGATAATGCAAGAGAAGGGAATTCATCTTCTTGTAGAGGAAAAGCTTTAACCTTGAAGGCCAACAATAAACCATCCAAATGTAAACCAAAACAGGCTAATGATAGACTAATAGCATAGGGGTTTATAGATAGACATAAGGTAACATATGGAGGATTGAGAAAAAAAAGGTATAGGTATTTCATCAGAAAAGACTTACAAGTAGTTTTAAAATTGAAGCAAAAGAGATAAAAATTGTGCCAAAAACTGGCTTTTCCAGAAGGGGAATTACAAAGTTCTTTAGAATGCTTTACCTTTATTATAAAATGAAAGAATTGGTAGCAATTGAATGTGGTGAGCTTAAGTAAAGCATCAATAATGTTTTTGAAAATGTTTTTGTGGAGTTAAGGAAGCTCAATGAGAATTACCAATAATTTATCCAAGCTCTCGAAGGCTCTAAGAGGCATGCAACATAGGACAACTCTATAAAGAGAAAGGAGTAGAATATTGTAATTGGCCCATAACACCTAATAAACCTCGATGAAGAAGAAATATGAAATTATTATATTTCAAGTTCATCTATTTGGTTTCTTCATTATAATATTTTTAGCAATTTTTTCTAGTGATATAGGCCACAACATATGACTAGTAGTTCTCAATATTAATTTATGCTCAAAAGGAAAGATTTTATTTTAAAAATTTTATATTACTTTGAAATTTAAAAAATTAGAGGTCGTAGGAGGGGGAATGGTTATCATCAATCCCAAAGAAAAAATTACCACCAATTAATTCTAGGCACTAGGTAGGAATACCAACAATCAAGAGGAAATTTATGGTCTATTGTTAGGATTAATTTTAGCCCAAGCTATGGGAATCTTCAAGCTAATAATCTTGGGATACTTTATGATTACTATACAAAATCTGAATAACGACTCATTTCCAGAAGAGAATCACCTCAAGCTTCTTCTCAAAAGAATCGATTGTGCTCTGGAACACTTTCTCTCGAAGTCCTTATTTCATATCCTCAGAGGTCAAAATACAGAAGCAAATCATCAAGCTAATCTAGCATGCCTCCTTCTGGGTCAAAAATAAATAAATGGAATCAACGATTGGAAAAATGTACATTAAGTTTTATCAATGATTTTAATCAAAAATTTCCTAACCTCACGACACTACATTATTGATGAAATAGTAAGGGGGAATATAAGTTTTTAAATTTATTTGCGATTGGTAAAGTTAAATAGTGTCATGGCTCCATCCAAGCATATAATCCATGCATGGGAGGCCTTCTTAAATTTTCACACTCCATCTTGTCTCGTATAGAACCACCACCTCACCTTGTAATGAATATGGAAAATATGAGAATTATGGGATTTAATGGAGATTTGACAGTCTCTACACATGAGGGACAACACTATTGTGTTAAATTAAATGTTTGTATCAATTTTTTTCAAAATTATGCCTCAGAAAAATCTCTGTGGGGCCACCCTTACAATTTATCCCATAGATTATGTGCCCATTCATTACAAAATTAATGATGAACTTGCTACTCTGAGTGACGAGAGGCTCTATAATGGGACCCCTGTGCATGTTCACTCCTTAAGTATCATTAGCTCAAGGAATTGGCTTCCCCATTCCCTTAGTCCAGTAAATTTGAGTAATTCTCTTGCAAGAACCCAAGAGAATTGAAAGTTTTATGGCTTAGGGCTACTGCAACAATTTTGAAATCGATGAATGTGTTTTTTTCTTAGGTTAGTCTTAATTGCATGAGCTCTATCAATATTTAGTCTCTTCTTACCATGAAGGTGAATTCCTCCACTTTCCAAGTTTCTTTCACTCATATTTGGTTATTGATCACCCTTCTCTAGATATTCTCTTTTCCCAAGGTTTGTTCAATTTTCCCAATTACTACTCCCCTTGTAGGTAATTATTGTGCCAAATCTATTCCCATTGACGTCTCTTGCACCCCTTCAACAATCCTGCCACCTTGTGTTTTTTTTCTTTGAGTTTAAACGATCCATTTGTCTTGAAGGCTCTTCCTCTTCTTGAAGCCACCCTCCATGTTAGTAGTGTCCTTGACATCTCTAAGCCCACTAGTGAATTTTTCAACCCTTGTAACACCTCTTGCATCTTCTCCTTGTATATCCAGAGCCCAACTCTTTTACTAACTTGTTCCCCCCACCACTGAACTATTAAACATGTCAACTAGTAACAGTAGCTCAACTACCACTAGAAGCACCATACTCTGTCACACATGTAACAAGTAAATTGAGGACTTACAGATGGAGAAATTGGACATTAAATGGAAATTTCATCAACATAAAAATTATACTATCTTCCTCACTAAATAAATTCATTCACTTAAGAATAGGCCCTCCCATAAAGATGATGAGTTGGATGCTCTACGAAGGTAGATATAGGACCTAAATCACACACCCCAGGTTCTATGGAACCAGGACATCACTAGCATTGTTGTTTGGTCTCAATCTAGTCTCCTAAATTGAGCTCATTTAATTGTCAACCAGGGTTGGTAAACTGCTGAAGTGAAGTGTACTGTATGTACCTAGGTGCTTGTTTCCTAATGCGTTGTGTGTAGTGTTTTGTGATGTTTTTGGTCTTTTATGATGATTTATGATGTTTTTGGTCTTTTGGTGGTTTTATGTTTACAAGGAAAATGCCTAGAAAGCTGATGAAAATGAGCTAATGATTAAAAACAGAGTGGGTCCTAATTGATGGATAACAAATGGCAAATGCAATTGGAAACACTGAAGCTAAATCTAAACTATAACTAAATAAAAACAAAGCTTGATAATGACTTTTAAGCAAATGATTCAAAACACAAATTAAACTTGAGAAATGATCACTAAGTATGCAAATCCTCTAACTAATCAATTAAACAACTAACTTATAATGATGCAACATTTTGTCCTTGATTAGAGATTTGAAACATATTTAGAGGAAAACATTGTTATCATCATAAGATCTTCTATTCTAGAACTAGTTCCTATCTCTATTCTGCAATTTAATTGAATGTCACAAAACCTTTACTCAAAAGTTATTGATTTCTTTCCAAAGTAGTCTTTTGAGGAAGAGCTCTGTTTATAAAATGATGAGGAAATTGCAGAGGTACTTCAGGCCTTAAAATGATGTTGTCTTCTGTTCATATGGTTATTGATCAATTATGGATTTTAGAACAAGAAGAAGTTTGTGAATAATGAAGGCTGTTTTGTTAATATTAACAACTGAAGTAATCTATTGTGCAGTGGATGACAATCTGAATGGGAAGTGCAAGTGCAATGAGTTAATCTAAAAATGAACTTAAGATGCCACTAATCTAGAACAATGCTGAACTACAAGTCATCATCAAACTCAAAACAAGGTAACTGAACATGAGTTAAGTGCAATTAAACTCAGGAGTATCCTAACTATGCTATCATGCATTATTCTATGAAGTTACACAATCTGTTTGTCCATCATTAGTGATATTTTGGAAGAGTTCCTTCTTTTGGAAGAGGTATTAGAACAATTATGACTGTGTAATTGAATGCAAATGCAAGCAAAAGACTGAAAGCAATGAAAAACTAAGATATCATATCCATATCCTACTCGTCATTATGATGTTTTGGACAAGTGTTTAAGAGCAAGAACAGAGATGATACTTAGTGCAAACACACAACTAAATCACTCATTATCACGGTCATGTCTTGAACTTCTTAAGAATTTCTTGGAAGAGTTTCTTCTTGTGGAAGAGTGATTAGAACAAGTGTAACTGTGATAGTGAACAACAAAAACTACAACTAAATCCTACAGTACTATAGCCATTCATCATTCATCATTATAATATTTTGGAAGAATTTCTTCTTGTGGAAGAGTTAGAATGAATATAACTACAGTAGCTAATTAAAAACAACTATGAATTCAACTTCTAATCCTACAATACTATAGTCATTTCCCATTCATCATTATAATCTTTTGGAAGAATTTCTTCTTGTGGAAGAGTTCGAATGAGTACAACTACAGTAGCTAATTAAAACAACTATTAATTCAAATGCAAAGTGTAAAGGCAGCTAGAAGACTTATCTAATTTACGCAAAATAAATCCGTGCAAGAGGCAGGGGCCCTCTACCACCTGACGGAATTCAACTCCAAATTAAATCACGCTTTCAAAACAACACGGTCCGCTCCATTAAAGATGAACTAGTTTGAACATAACACTCTGCGTCTTCAGAAATGTAGCACAGAGTCTAAACAAAATCTAGCATCAAATCTAACATAAAATCTCTAACATAGCTCTCGGTCTCCCAAGAGTTTATAAAGCAAATGCACATAACAATACTTGCAACAATTCAGGAACACTGTCTTTCCTTATCGGAATCACGTTAGGACTCTTTGAAGTGGCTGCGTGAAGAGGAAAAGACATATGGACTGAGACAGTCCTAATAGAAGTCGTCCTTCCTAAATGTGTTCCCACGTTCAAAACCATACCCAGAATTCGTTTCTTCCTCCATGATGAGCAACGAACCATGTAGACATGACGTGGATCATGCCCATATGCGGTTTTTCTCAAAAGGCCACCTGGAACATACTCAAACGTGAAGGCAGCCGCAGAATCGCCGGTTAGCTACGGAATGTCTGCATTCTGCAGCTAGTTCCGGTCAAAATGCTTTACAATGGCAAAAATCACAAAATTTAGCAAGTCAGTCATGTAAATCATTCTAGAAGTAATTTTAACTATATTCATTGATCAATTGGGTCTAGGATAGCAATGGACAAGGGAAAATGAGGTAAAATGAGGTGAAAGAAAGCACAATTTTGAGGCTCAACATACCCCCACTGCTGTCTCTTTGCATGTCCTCATGCAAATTATCCTATGAACTCGGCGGCTTCTGCAAGGACATCTAATCCTCTTCTTCTCCTTTGTCTGGAAGCTAGAGATCTTCTGGGTTTCCTGATAACAAGTTTGAACCTTAGGTTGGTGAGTGCCCTGATTAACTTTTTGTTCCTTGTCTTCAACTTCTCATTGATCTTCTCCACTTTGTCTATATGCAGGGATAAGGTTGAGTTCATATCAGTTTTGAGCTTGACTTGATCCTTGAGAATTTCATTCTCATTTTTGATGTGTCTATTCAGTAATTCCAACTCATACCTATCCCTTCTTAATATATCTATTTCAGACAGTGGAGGACTGGGGGTTATCTCTCTGCTTTCTGAAGCTCTTCTCTCCAAAGTTTCCACATAGTCATAAATTTCCTGTTGAGCAGGGTCAACTTTAGGGGTTCCCTCATAAAAATCCTCTTCAACATCCTCTTCAATGGATGTTTCTTCATCTTCTATATTGATTACTCCTGTTTGTTTGATTAGTGTTTTCTTCAGTTTCCCCTTTAGTCTGTGGCTTCTTCTAGGCTGAGAAGATCTCTCTCCTTTCTCCATGGCAAATTTCTTGATTACCTTTTCTTTTTTAAGTTGCCTCTTGATTTGGGTCAACTTTTCTAAAATGATTTCCTCACTGCTCTCTTGGACTGGTTTGTCAATTTCAACTTTTGAGGCCCTCCATTTCCTACTTCTTTTTGTAGGCTGTGGTTCAGGTGATGGTTCTTTTGCTTCTTCAAAATGATTTCTTATTAAGAAATTATCCCATGTATCATTTTTTTTAGCTAGATGATGTTCAATCAAAATTTTGACCAAACCATGATGACATAGGGTTGTCTCTAAAAATTGAACTCTTCTTTGGACACAGGAAGCCATATTCTTCAGACTTTGAAGCAAGAAATATGGTAGGTTTAAGTCTTCCCCCAGAAAATGCATCATTAGTCTAATGTGGTAGACATAAAATGTTCCATATCTACCCTCACATGTAATAATTTTTTGCAGAAGAAGTAGTATGTTTCTCCATTTGTTTTTCAATGCAGAACTGGGAATTCCTTTCTTAAATACACTGACATCCATACCTGGTGATTTTAAAATTTGTTTCCAGGAGTCATTATGGAATTCTCTATTTTTAAACCATCTCTCCCCAGTTCTGAGCAACCCTGTAGCCTCTGCAATAAAAACTTCGGTGACAGTAAACTTGACATCCCCTACTTCAACTTCGGTCCCTTGAAATGATCTTGCAAATGTTTTAGTGACTTCCTTATGGAAGCCATTAAATTTTTCCAAAAATTGAAGCCATCCTATTTGTTGTAACATTTCTTTGCATTGTGGGTAGCCTTCTAAATATTTTGAACCCACTGGTTCAGTCCTTACGATGAAACCCATGATTATTTCTTCAATGTTCAAATTAAACTCTTCTACCCACAAAAACAATGACTTTCACTTTTCGGATTGAAATGGCTTTAAGTTCTAAATGGAAATGGCTTCAACTTTGGAATGACATACCTCTGATTAATAGTGGCAATAGCTTCAAAACTTCGGGCTAATATGCCTCTGTTGACAATTGAACTGACTTCAACTTCTTCACTGCAATACCTCTGGATCTTGGTAGCAAATGGTTTTGAATTCAACACTGCAACACCTATGTCTCTTGGTAGCAAATGGTTTCGATTTTAACACTGCAACACCTCTGTCTCCTAGTGACAAAAGACTTCAAACTCCACACTGCTACACTTCTATGTTTATAGTAAAAATGCTCAAACTCTGCCCACAGTGATACTTTGTATACCCACGGAATCAAATGGCTTCAAATTCTCACGCTGCTAAACTTCCAAATTTACCCTTTTGCTTTGCTCTGAGTTTACAATGCTCAACGCTATTCAAACTGATATCCTTTGGCTCTGCTCTCGGTGATAATAATATCTCTGTCTTCGAAATGAAATGCCGGCTACAGAATGGTGTAATGGCAGTGGTCACGGAATGAAGTAGTGGAGTGAGGTGGAGGGAATGTATTAATGATTGAAGAGACGGCGGAGGATTTTACGACGGCAGAGGGAATCATCATTGAATGATTTGGTTAAGAGACGTGGAGAATTCAAATACCTTGGCCATTTTAACCGCTTAAATGATATCGGATATGAAATTTGAAATGAGAAATTTTAATCCAAAGTCTGTGGAGGGTTTATTGGTATTGATCAATAAAAATAATTAAAACAACCTTTTCGAACAATCCATAACTAAAACTATGCTAAAATTTAATGAAATGCCATTATAATTTAAACTTGTTACCTCTGCCTTTCATTTGATTTTTCTGTAGTCTTTGTCTTCTCTGTTCATCTTTGGAAGAGTCTTCATAATCTTCTTGATGCTTTTGATTCATGGATACACTGGGTCACTTTGTTGAAATTCTAATGTCTGCTGATTGATGCCTTCAGGGTTTGTAGCTGCAGAAAGACTGTCTGGCTGCAGAAAGGCTGATCAGCTGTAGAATGTCTACTGAGCTGCAGAATGTTCCTGTAGAGCACTTTAATCATGAAAATGGAGTGTTTTTGGAATATGGGTGAAATGTTATATGTTATGAATGAAGATGGATGATGGATTATGATATGTATGAAGTGGATGATGAAATGGAATGGATTCAGTTTATGAAATGGAGTGAAAGAACATAAGGACTGTGCTGCAATTCATGACATGTTTTATTCACTTACAGCAAGACATCAAATTTTGTATTTTGACATGAAAAATGAGATGGATGGAAGATGGAATGAGATGAATGAAATGTAGAATGGAGTGAAATATGAATGGTGGAATGAAATGGAGTATGGATGGATAAATGAATGGAGTGAAATGAAATGAAATGGATCATAAGCACTATGGATCTGAACTTATGATTTTTGTAACAGCTGCTTGTAAAAACAAAAATGGGAAAAGTTAGAGTGTCAGAGAGACTCTAATTTTCACCCTATCTTTTCTGTATAAACATGCCAATAAATGATTGGTTTTCATGTTTATACCTTTATTTTTTTTTATTTTTTTATTTTTTTTTTACAAAGAAATGCTTCAGAAAATTTAATCAAGTTGATGAAGAAGAGAGAGACTCTTCTTCATTAACTTCACATCATTGCTTTCTTGGAACTTCTTGACAAACTCTTCTCTTGAGAGTGGCTTGTGGTATAGCTTCAGTCTATGACCATTCACAAGAAAAGTGACCTCTTCTTCATCTATAGTTCTAATTTTTACTGCCCCATTATCAAAAATTTGAACAATTTCATATGGCCCAAGCCAATGTGTCTGAAATTTCCCTTGAAAATCCTTGAATTTTGAATCAAACAAGAGAGCCCAGTCTCCCTCTTTGAATTTCTTCTCCTTGATGTACTTGTCATGCCATCTAGCCCTTTGCTGTTGGACTAGACTTGTTTTCTGAACTGCATCTTATCTGATCTCATCCAATTCATTAATTTTCTCCAGTCTATGCTTTTGTGCTTCCGTTAGATCAAGTCCTAGCTGAACTGCCATCTTGAAGGTTTGAATTTGGAACTCTATGGGAAACAAAACTTGCTTTCCATAAACAAGCTCATAAGGAGTATGGCCTGTTGTGTTTCTCCATGTAGTTCTATAGGCCCACAAGGCTTCAGGAAGCCTATCTACCCAATCTCTTCTATGTAGATGAACAATATTTGTTAGGATTCCTTCAATGACTTTATTAGTGGATTCCACTTGACCATTTGCTTGTGGATGATAAGGAGTAGATGTTCTATGTCTGATTTTGTAATTCTCCATCATTTGCTCCACTAGCCTCGATGTAAATTGAGCTCCTTGATCTGTAACAATTTCCCTTGGGACACCAAAACGAGTAAAAATATCCTCAAAAAGAAAAGTAACTACAGATGCTTCATTAGCAACAAGTAATGGCTTGGCTTCTACCCATTTAGTAACATAATCAATGCAAACTAATATATACCTCTTCTGTCTTGATGGAGGACTAATAGGTCCTACAAAATCCAAAGCCCATTTTTCAAAAGGTTCAATATGTACCTGAGGTTGTAATGGCATCTCACCCGAAGGAGAAGGTTTCCCTACCCTTTGGCAACTGTCACACCTTTTGACATACTCTTTAGCATCTTTAAACAAGGATGGCCAATAATATCCTAAATTAAGGATTTTATAGGCTGTCCTCTTATCTGCAAAGTGTCCGCCACAAGGTTCATCATGACATGCCTTGAGAATCTCAGGCATCTCATCTTCACGAACACACCTTCTAATGATCAAATCTGGACCTGTCTTGTACAACTCATTAGCGACCCATGAATATCTTGCACTATCATTAATGATTTTTCTTTTATCCTTTGCATTCATAATTGAAGGAAATTTTCCTGAAACTAAATAATTAGCAATATCGGCAAACCATGGAGTTTGAGTAGAGATTGCAAAAAGATATTCATCAGGAAATTGATCTTCAACCGGAGTGTCATCTTTGATATTTTGGATTCTAGATAGGAAATCAGCCACTGTGTTTTGTTTTCCAGGCCTATCTAGAATAGTAATGTTGAATTCTTGCAATAGTAACAACCATCTTATAACTCTGCCATTAGTGATTGATTTGTTCATTAAGTATCTAATTGCAGAATGATCAGTGTGAACAAAAGTTTCATATCCTGTTATATAGTGTCTAAACTTGTTTATAGCATGAACAACAGCTAAAAACTCTTTTTCAGTTACAGTATAGTTTAACTCTGCAGGAGTCAAATTTTTACTGATATAATAGATGGCATAGGGAATCAAATCTTTATGTCCCAATACTGCTCCTAGAGCTGTATCAGAAGCATCTGTCGAGATATGAAAAGGTAACTTCCAGTTAGGCCCCCTTAATATAGGTGCTTCAGAAATTTTGGTTTTCAGGGTTTCAAAAGCTAACTGGCAATCAGAAGTCCACTTAAATTCACAATCTTTGGTGAGTAATTTGAAGAGAGGAGATGCTATTTTGGTGAAGTTTCCTATAAATCTCCGATAATACCCTGTAAATCCTAGAAAACTTCTAACATCTCTTTGACAACTTGGAATGGATAGGTTAGAAATAACTTCAACTTTCGCCTCATCAACTCTAATCCCATCCCCTAAAATGTGGTGCCCTAAAACAATACCTTCAGTGAACATCATAAAACATTTTTCATGACTAAGTGAAAGGTTTGCTTCTTGACATCTTTTTAAGACTTTTTCCAAGTTTTCTAAAGCCTCTTCAAATGTGTCCCCATAAACTGTGAAATCATCCATATACACCTCTACACAGTCATGTATTAGATCAGAAAAAATTCCTAATACCGCCCTTTGGAATGTTGCGGGTGCATTGCATAATCCAAATGGCAATACTCGGTAGGCATAGGTACCCCAAGGACAAGTAAATGTGGTTTTATCTTGGTCTTCAAGTGCTACTTGGATTTGATTTTAACCACTAAACCCATCTAGGAATGAAAAGTACTTTTTGCCAGCTAATGTATCTAATACTTGATCTATGAAAGGTAAGGGAAAATGGTCTTTAAGAGTAGCTTTATTCAGTTCTCGGTAGTCAACACACACCCTCCATTTTCCATTTTTCTTTGGCACAATTACCAAAGGAGAAACCCACTGACTCTCTGAAATAGGATAGATGAAATTAACATTTAATAATTTTTGCAATTCTTCCTTGACAATTTCCCTAAGATTTGGATTCATCCGTCTTTGAGGCTGTCTGATTGGTTTGCAATTTGCCTCTATATAGATGTGATGAGTACAAGTCTTGGGACTTATCCCTTTCATGTCGGTGTATTCCCATGCATATGCAGAAGAATGTCTCTGTAATACTTTGACTAACTCTTCTTGTTGAGATTTTTCTAGGTTTTTGTTTATGTTCAAGGTTTTGCCTGGAAAAATTTCACTTGTAGAGATGCCAAATTTGTCCATAGAATGAAGAGACATCTGCCTAGATGACAAGAATTCAATATTGGATCTCTCTTGAAATGATTCTTGTTTGTGTTCTGGAGAAGATTCAAAGTTTTCTAGAGTATTCAGAATTTGATTATCTTCACTAATTTCTGAAATTGTGATGAGTGGTTGTAAATATTCTTCATCCTCTATCCATTGAGTGTCATCTAGATCTGTAATTGTCCTAGCTGGAGGATATAAAGTGAATTTCTTTGTTGAACTACCATCGGAAATATACATATCACCGGACCTACAACTAATAAAAGCATCAGCTGTAGCCAACCAAGGTCTTCCTAGTATAACAGGATGGCCTCCTAGATTATTCTTGGGTGTTAGGATCATGAAATCCACAGGGTACTCCCAAGAGTCTAGGGACACTGGAATGTATTCTATTACCCCATCTGGTCTGATCACAGATCTATCTGCTAATTGTAATAGTGTGGGTGTAAAGAGAATATTAGGAAGTTTCAGTTTGTCCATGATTTGTCTACTCATGATATTTATTGTTGCTCCTAAATCAATGAGTGTGTTTTGAATTTCAATTCCATTGATGTGAATTTTGACAACTGGATTTCCTGGGTCAAGATACTTTGGAATAGCAATCTTGCACATCATAATGTCTGCTATTTGTCCTACCAGTTGAATTTTCTTGGTTTCTCTTATTCTTTTTCTTGTTGTCTTCATACTCAACTCCTTTATTGTTTTGGCTAAAATTAGGATTTCCTTGATGGCTTGCAATAATGGAATTTTAATGCAAACATTTCTCAATTCATCTAAGAAATCATAATTAGGCACCATGATCTGTTTCTCTACACCTCTATCAATTTGTAATCTTTCCGGGAAGGGAGGTATAGAAGTAGATGTGGATGGTTGCTCTAATACTGGAGTTGGATTTATTGGATCTTTTTGTTTCAGTTTTTCAATGTTTTGATCTTGAAAGGATGTGTCTTCCTCAAGACTTTTATTAACCCGTAGAGAGTCTTCCTCAGAATTATCTTGTTCTTGTATGATCACGGAAGGTTTCCTCTTCTCAAGTATCCTTCCAGACCTAAGTTGAACATCACTAAGGTCTAGAGGAGTAATTAAATAAGTTGGAAACTGTTGACCTTCTATCATATATGTATTCTGAGGATTCTTATTATTGGGGTTTGGTATGGGCTGAGCTGGCAATTGATTGGATTTTTGAGGGAATGGTAATGGAAGTGGTTGATTTTGATGTGGTTGGTTCGGATGATGTTGTTGAGGATTTTGTTGAAAATTTTGTTGAAGATTTTGAGGAAAATTTTGTTGAGGATTTTGAGGATAAAAATGTGGATATGGCGGATAGGATCGTGGATACTGATAATATGGAGAGTATCTTCCATAGGGACCTTGTGATACTTGTGCCCAAGCTTGAGATTGATTTTGAAATTGGGGCCAAGGTTGCTGCCAAGAATTCCAAGGTGGAAGTTGATTATACATTTGATCATGGAATCCTTGTGTCTGAGGTCCCTGCCAAGGTCTTCTAGATACAAAGTTAAGAGACTCTGTGGAATCTGTAGGAGTTTCTTCCTGAAAAACAGCCTTGAGACCAGGAAGAGAAGGACAATTCTTGGTCTCATGCTTCTCAGAACAAATGACCAGGTTTCTACAACTTTTACATCTAAATGACACTCTCTTAAGGCATGTTTCTTTCTACATTTGGGACAAAAGATTGCCAAGGCATCAGATTCAGCCTTTTGCTTGTTTTGTATCTTGAGGGTGTCTATTTGTTCACTAAGACTCCCTAAGATGTCAGATTTAAAATCATCAAGCATGTGTCCTATTTCTAATCTACTTACTGTCCCAGAAGCAGATTTACTTGCTCTTGCAAGAGCAGGATCTCTTGGACCTTTGACAGTTTTGGATTTCCCTCTGGAAAGGTTGATACATAACTCAGATATTTCGGGTAATGTGAGTTGTGATATATCCCCTTTTCCCATCATGTTAAGGATATCCAACCATTCATCCCTAATGGTTTTCAACAAAAGAGCTTTTAAAGTGTCTTGATCTAGGTTTTCCATTTGTGCCCTTTTTATGTTGTATTTTAATCTTTCCAACAAATCTTCTAAGTTTTCATCTTCTTTTTGTAACATCTTGAACACTTCTTCCTTATGATTAACCGGCATACAATAATCCAAGTATCTCTCTAGAAATGCTTGTTTCATATCTTCCCATGTTCTAATAGAACTACTGATTAGGCTCATAAACCACTTCAATGCTGCTCCCTTCCAAGTTGAAGGAAATAATTTTAGTTTTTGAGCATCTTGTAGGTAGTCATAGGTCCTACACAGCACTTCAAATTCGAATAAGAAAGTTTCAGGATCTTCAGTTTTAAGTCCATAGAAGTTTGGAAGGACAGAAGGTGAAATGTTTTTCATGGTTGTATTGGTTTCTTCATCTCAAGTATAGGGAACCCAAAGAGCTTCCATTCTATATTCACTCCATTTGCACCTCTACCTCCTTCTCCTCTTCCTCCTTCTCCTCTACCTCTACCTCTACCTCCAAATAATGTGTGTTCTCCATTAAAAACTCCTCCTCCTCCTTCTTCTGCCATGGTTGACTCTCCTGTGGAAGTGGAAAGGTTTGTGTTTCTAACAGGAGTTTTTAGGTCTTCTTCTATGGTAGGTTCAGTGGATGAAGTGGAAGGTTTCTCTAATGGAATATTTGACCTTAGATTTTCTAGAAGTCCAGGATCAGAAGAGGATGGAATATGGGTTTGAGTTGAAGGTGTACTAGCTCTGGATCTAGATGAAACAAGTGGTGTTCTAGAAATCAAACTTCTGCCTCTGCTGCTTATAAATCTTCCCCTTGAATCTCTCTCCCTAGGCATAAAATTTTTTTTGGATGCTAATAAACAAAGGTTACCTAGTTTTCACTTCCCCGGCAATGGCACCAAAATGTTTGGTCTCAATCTAGTCTCCTAAACTGAGCTCATTTAATTGTCAACCAGGATTTGTAAACTGCTGAAGTGAAGTGTACTGTATGTACCTAGGTGCTTGTTTCCTAATGCATTGTGTGTAGTGTTTTGTGATGTTTTTGGTCTTTTATGATGATTTATGATGTTTTTGGTCTTTTGGTGGTTTTATGTTTACAAGGAAAATGCCTAGAAAGCTGATGAAAATGAGCTAATGATTAAAAACAGAGTGGGTCCTAATTGATGGATAACAAATGGCAAATGCAATTGGAAACACTGAAGCTAAATCTAAACTATAACTAAATAAAAACAAAGCTTGATAATGAATTTTAAGCAAATGATTCAAAACACAAATTAAACTTGAGAAATGATCACTAAGTATGCAAATCCTCTAACTAATCAATTAAACAACTAACTTACAATGATGCAACATTTTGTCCTTGATTAGAGATTTGAAACATATTTAGAGGAAAACATTGTTATCATCATAAGATCTTCTATTCTAGAACTAGTTCCTATCTCTATTCTGCAATTCAATTGAATGTCACAAAACCTTTACTCAAAAGTTATTGATTTATTTTCAAAGTAGGCTTTTGAGGGAGGACTCTGTTTATGAAATGATAAGGAAATTGCAGAGATACTTCAGGCCTTAAAATGATGTTGTCTTCTGTTCATATGGTTATTGATCAATTATGGATTTTAGAACAAGAAGAAGTTTGTGAATAATGAAGGCTGTTTTGTTAATCTTAACAACTGAAGTAATCTATTGTGCAGTGGATGACAATCTGAATGGGAAGTGCAAGTGCAATGAGTTAATCTAAAAATGAACTTAAGATGCCACTAATCTAGAACAATGTTGAACTACAAGTCATCATCAAACTCAAAACAAAGTAACTGAACATGATTTAAGTGCAATTAAACTCCGGAGTATCCTAACTATGCTATCATGCATTATTCTATGAAGTTACACAATCTGTTTGTCCATCATTAGTGATATTTTGGAAGAGTTCCTTCTTTTGGAAGAGGTATTAGAACAATTCTGACTGTGTAATTGAATGAAAATGCAAGCAAAAGACTGAAAGCGATGAAAAACTAAGATATCATATCCATATCCTACTCGTCATTATGATGTTTTGGACAAGCGTTTAAGAGCAAGAACAGAGATGATACTTAGTGCAAACACACAACTAAATCATTCATTATCACGGTCATGTCTTGAACTTCTTAAGAATTTCTTGGAAGAGTTTCTTCTTGTGGAAGAGTGATTAGAACAAGTGTAACTGTGATAGTGAACAACAAAAACAACAACTAAATTCTACAGTACTATAGCCATTCATCATTCATCATTATAATCTTTTGGAAGAATTTCTTCTTGTGGAAGAGTTAGAATGAATATAACTACAGTAGCTAATTAAAAACAAATATGAATTCAACTCCTAATCCTACAATACTATAGTCATTTCCCATTCATCATTATAGTCTTTTGGAAGAGCTTCTTCTTGTGGAAGAGTTAGAATGAGTACAACTACAGTAGCTAATTAAAACAACTATTAATTCAAATGCAAAACGTAAAGGCAGCTAGAAGACTTATCTAATTTACGCAAAATAAATCCGTGCAAGAGGCAGGGGCCCTCTACCACCTGACGGAATTCAACTCCAAATTAAATCACGCTTCAAAACAACACAGTCTGCTCCATTAAAGATGAAATAGTTTGAACATAACACTCTGCGTCTTCAGGAATGTAGCACAGAGTCTAAACAAAATCTAGCATCAAATCTAACATAAAATCTCTAACATAGCTCTCGGTCTCCCAAGTGTTTATAAAGCAAATGCACATAACAATACTTGCAACAATTCAGGAACATTGTCTTTCCTTATCGGAATCACGTTAGGACTCTTTGAAGTGGCTGCGTGAAGAGGAAAAGACATCTGGACTGAGACAGTCCTAATAGAAGTCTTCCTTCCTAAATGTGTTCCCCACGTTCAAAACCATACCCAGAATTAGTTTCTTCCTCCATGATGAGCAACGAACCATGTAGACATGACGTGGATCATGCCCATATGCGGTTTTTCTCAAGAGGCCACCTGGAACATACTCAAACATGAAGGTAGCTGCAGAATCGCCGGTTAGCTACGGAATGTCTGCATTCTGCAGCTAGTTCCGGTCAAAATGCTTAACGATGGCAAAAATCACAAAATTCAACAAGTCAGTCATGTAAATCATTCTAGAAGTAATTTTAACTATATTTATTGATCAATTGGGTTTAAGATAGAAATGGACAAGGGAAAATGAGGTAAAATGAGGTGAAAGAAAGCACAGTTTTGAGGCTCTAGCATTGCTTCAATCCCTCACAATAGAAACATGAAATAAGATCTAAACATGCTTCTAGAGGAGGATTTCTTCTTCCTTTTATAATGAGTTCATTTTGAAAATATGTCTTGTTAGCTCAATTTTATTAGATATATGCATGTTTGATTGCTACAATAGTCTATTTATTTTATAGTTTATTTGGTCTACCAGTTAATACCTCAGTGGAGGATCCCATGGAATAAATTGAAATGTATTGAAGTAGCCCTACATTTTTTGTGACTGGGAGCATATTTAATATAATCACCAATCATTTTAGTAAAATAAATATAAAATTTATCAAATTGAAAATAAAAATAAAAATTCTAAAACACTTACATATAATGTTTATTCATTTCTAGATGATAGTTTTTCTCCTTTGATAATGGTGATGAGTCAACATGCATTTGTGAATACCAGTTAGTAATGGTTGACCTCACTATTGGTTTGATTGTTTAGCACCATGGTGTAAGTTTCTATATTCTTATTAGTACAACCCCATATTATATATAAACCTTCGTTTTCAAATAACCAATTTCTACCTTAAATAGCATGGACCTAGTCCCATCCATATCAGTAGGTTTTTATTTTACTTGTGAGAGAAAAAAATGTGTATCTGTGTTAAATCTTATTCATATTCAAAATATAATACATATGTGCATATCTGTGTGAAATTTTCTACAACTTTGAAAGCCCATGTTATGCAGGAAAGGTATTTAAGATGGAAACACGAATTTCAGTATCTCCATGGCATATGCAAATATGACTTAGAAATGGGTTTCATGAAATTTCATTATGTCTAATCATTAAAATAAGATTTACCCAAATGAAGGAAGAGTCCCATTTCCCACTTAGAAATATCAAACTAAGGCAATTTGTATAGCCCTGTATTTAGGGTTGTCAACTTGAATAAAAACATTAAGATTGTTGAAATTGGAAAAAAAAGGCTTCTAATTTAATTTTCCCTTAATTAAATTAGAAGGAAATTGTAATTCCACATCACATGACAACTTGTACGAGTTAACTGTGTCAGGAAGAATTAGTTAGCTTTGTAAATTCGAGTTGAGGGTCAAACTAGAGGCATGTAGAGTTCTCCCTAAGTTTTAGGGGGTCCAGTTGCAGTTTATTTTGAGTTGTAATTAATTAAGTCAATTATTTTAGTTAAAATGAGTTTAACAAGTTCTAACAGAGAGATGAGCTAAGGATAGGTCCAGTGAATTAAATCTGATTTAATTCACATGCAGTGATCAATCAGATAATTGATAATTCACTAAAAATAGTGGTTTCATGTTAGTTCTAACAAAGGGCTATTTGAGATTGGAGTTAAAAGGAAGAGAACTATCATTTTTATAATTAGAAAATTGTACATGTCATGCATGAGGTTAGCAAGACATCTTAGATGAATTGCGCTATCAATTATTGGGAATTTCCTAATTAATAGGGCTAAAATTCCTCCAAGAATGCGTAAGCAAGGTTGAGCAACCCAGAGCAGGAAATTGTTTAAGTATCAGACCATTCTTTGTAGGATCAGAGTGAGGCAATCAACAGAGTGAAAAGGTTTCTCAAGAAGGGAAGAAGAATTTTATTGTTTCATATTCTTGACTTAATGAAATATACAGGTAGAGGGGGTTTTAGCTGAGGCTTTCCCCAGATACATATTTGTGTTGTGCAATTGAAATTATTTATCTTTATAGTTCATGTGATTGTACGATCGTAGTTGGTTTTCACAATTTGCATAATTGATTAAGTATTTTGTTTTATCATATTACAATATCAATTGAATATATTTATATATTTCTACATCATATCAAAGAATAGAAGAGAAGAACCAGAGTTTGTTTTGAACAAGTGAATTGAATTTGCAGATTTATTCTTCAAGACCAACAGAAAATCAACATTCCTTTCTTTGGATTGAGACTTGAATATGACCTTGAGGGTAGTTAAAATTACATAGCATGGAAGGACATGATGGATTCAGTGTTGGGGGACAATGGACTGAAGGAATTCGTAGAAAATGATATTCCCCAACCCACAACATTAAATGCTCAACTTCTTGATGCATGGAAGAAGAATGTAGCAAAGCTGAGAAGGATTCTATTATAACGATTTCTAGATCATATTGTCTCGAACCTCCATGGAAAGGAAACTCCATATGCTATGTGGAAGGCATTAAAATATTTGTTTCATAATACCAGTGACCACAGGAAGTTGGCACTAAAGGACAAGCTCAGAAAGATCAAGATGGAGAAGGGTAACACGATTCCAAAATACTTTACGAAGTTCACTCAATGTCGAGATGAGCTTGAAACTATTGGGGTGATAGTTTCTGATGATGATTTGGTGAGCCTAAAACTTCTAGTGCTTCCCAAGAGCTGGAATATCTATCAGGACTGGGTGAATGGGAGGGAGAAGCTACTAGAGTGGGACTGATTGTGTTTTGACTTGGTACAATAAGAAATTTGGTGGAACACCAGAGATGGATCCTCATTAAGGAGTGATGATGAGGAGAATTTTTCCTTGTCTAGAAAGGCGAATAAAGAGAAAGGGAAGAAATCCCATTCCAAATCAGATTCTGGTTAGGTTGGAAATAAGCGAGACTTGTCAAAGGTAAAAAAAATTCACTATCATGAGCTTGGACACTATGCTACAAAGAGTTTTCACAAGAAGGATTACAAGAAGCCCTCAGGAGGAGTGATAGGTGCAGCACTTGCTTCACAATTCAAGTTGGATTTCACCCTCATTGGATGCATGGTGTCATCAATGATGGGTTATGTGTGGTACTTAGATAGGGGAGCTTCGTTCCATATGACTAACAACAAAGAATTTTTTAGTTACTTGGAGGATAAGGATCTTCAGATGCACATTGAGATGGGAGATGATGGGAGGGAGTCAGGTACTTTTCTCACATTAAAATATGTCATGTATGTTCTTGGTTTAAAGAAAAATTTCTTTTATTTTTCTATGTTGGAAGTTCATGGCTATGATGTGATATTCAGTGAAGGAAAGTTGTTACTTCGTCACAAATCCATGAGAAATGTGAAGAATATTGGGGTTCGAGTAAAGAACCTCTACAAATTGGATGTAGAAGACTGTGCTTCCTTGAGCACGAAAGTAGAGAAAGCGGTGAGCCAAGACATCGGTGAGTTATGGCACAGTAATTTGGGCCATCTACACCATGGCACTTTCAAGATCACGCAACATATTTCTACAAGACCTCAAAAGGGTGCACTTGAGCAATGAGATACATGCAAAGAGTTTACATTGGGGAAGTATACCAAAGCCACCATTCACGATAAGGATAGTTGAGCAAAGGAAATCCTTGAGAGAGTTTACTCATATGTGTGTGGAAAATTCTCAACAACTTCCACAACAAAACATAGGTATTATATGATTTTTGTAGATGATTTTTTAAGCAAGTGTTGGATTTTCTTCGTGGAGAAGAAAGATCATACATTTTCAAATTTTTGTGAGTTCAAGGCACTTCTTGAGAAAGATACATGGAAGAAGACGAAAGGTCTAAGGAGTGACAATGGTGGAGAATATGTCTCTAACGAATTCAATAAATTCTTTTCTTTAGAAGGAATTCGAAGGGAATTGATAGAACCTCATAACCCACAAAAGAATGGGGTTAAATAAAGGAAGAAAAAACTATTGTGGGAGAAACACTAGAAATGTTGCATGATCAGGGCCTATCATTGCATCTATGGGCGGAAGTATGCAATACAAATGTATTTGTGCAGAACAAAATTCCTCATTTGATACTTGGGATGAGTACACCGGAGGAAGCTTTTTCAAGTAAGAGAAAAAATGTGTCACATTTTAAATTTTTTTGTTCATTAGTTTATTTTTATGTGACCAAAGATGCAAGGAAGAATCTAGAGCCAAAAACTAAGTTGGGGATATTTTTGGGATACATTGATACAAATCATAACTATCGGGTGCACTTTCCAACACAAAGGATGATAACGATCAGAAGAGATGTGAAATTTGATGAAGAGAAGGCCATGTGAATTTCCCTTGAGAGGGAGCTTTAGTTGCATGTAGCTGAGGATCTCTTAGATCCAAAAGAAGAACCTCAAATTGTGGAGCAGCAACAAGCAGAGGTGTAGAGAGTGGAAGAACCCACTCATGCAGAGACATCCCGAGATGGAAGGAAGTACACCAGAGAGGATGATAGGTTGATGCTTGATGCTAGAGATAATGTAGGAGCACCCACATCACAACTCAAGCAGAGAAGGTCCCCAGATTGGTACACTGTCTACATGGTTCTTATGAGTGAAGGTGTAGAGATAGAGCCATCCTATTTTGAGGAAGTAGTGCAACAAACAATTTGAGTTGATTCCATGGTTGAGTAGTATGAATCCATTATCAAAAAAATTGCATGGGAAGTTATCCCATGACCGGAGGGGAAGTCAGTTGTAGGATCCAGGTGGATCTACAAGGTGAGTCCGGAAGAAAATGGGAGTGTAGAGAAGCACAAGGCTAGTTTTGTGGCTAGAGGGTTCTCTCAGGTGGAGGGGGTTGATTATGTTGAGACCTTTGCACCAGTCGCAAGGCACTTATCAATCAGACCCATCCTTGAACTCTCAGCACAGATGGGATGGTAGATACATCAAATGGATGTAAAGACAACCTTCTTCCCTGGGGTGATTGAGGAAGAGGTGTACATTGAATAACCAAAAGGTTTTGGGACCTTCAATAGAGAGTTTCATGTGTTCTAACTCAAGAGAGAATTATATGGGTTGAAGCAAGCACCTCATGGTTGGTACACTAGGATCGAAAACTACTTTATTGGGCTGGGCTTCACCAAGAGTGAAGCACATGTGAACCTTTACCATATTATCATAGAAGGTAAAATTTTGATCATTGTACTTTATGTCAATGATTTGATATTGACAGGTGATGAGAAGCTCATGAAGTCTTGCAAAGAGGATCTTGCAAGAGAATTTGATATGAAGGACATAGGGCTCTTGCACTATTTCCTGTGATTTGGAATTTGGAAAAGATATGAGGAGATATTTGTATCTCAGGGTAATTATGCCAAAAATATTCTCAAGAAGTTCCACATGGAGGGAAACAAACCTATGGAGACTCCTCTAACAAGAAATTGGAGGAAGGAGGATGCTACTTCAGGCGAAGTAGTAGATTCTACCATCTACAGGAAGCTTGTGGGTTCACTCATGTATTTGGTGAACACATGACCAACATATTCTATTCCGTTAACCAAATGATTCAAGTGATGGTTAAGCTTACCAAGCTCTTTTGGAAGGCAGAAAAGCATTTGTTGAGATACCTCAGAGGCACAAGAAAGTTTGGCCTATGGTACAAATGAACAGAGGGAGTGAAGCTTTAAGGCTTCATAGATGCAGATTTGGTAGGGAGTCCATCAAAAGGAAGAGCACATCAAGGCGCATCTTTAACATAGGATCAACTACAGTTTCATGGTACAACAGGAAACAAATATTAGTTGCACTCATTTCACCAGAGGCAAAGTACATGGTGGCTACTCAGGTAACATGTGAGGCCATATGGATGAAGAAGATAGTTGTTGGTTTGTTTGGTCAAAAAATGGATCCAAATGTGGTTTATTGTGATAACCAAAGTTGCATCAAACCTTTAGTTAATTTAGTTTTTCATGATAGGTCGAAGCATATTGATATCCAATATCACCACTTTAGATATTGTGTGCAGAGGCATATTAAGTCATTTTTGTACATTCCCATGGAGGAGCAGGATGCAGACATCTTGAAGAAGGCACTGTCAAGAAGAAAATTAGAGTTCCATAGAAGCAAGACCGGGGTGGTAGACAATCCCTTTCTTGTTTAGAGGGAGTGTTGAAATTGGAAACAATAAGGGCTTCTAATTTAGTTTTCCCTTAATTATATTAGAAGGAAATTGTAATTCCACATCACATGACAACTTGTACAAGTTAATTGAGTCAGGAAGACTTAGTTAGCTTATTCAATTCGATTTGAGGGTCAACCTAGAGGCATGTAGAGTTCTCCCTAGGTTTTAGGGGTTCCAACTGCAATTTATTTTGAGTTGTAATTAGTTAACTTAGTTATTTGGGTTAAAATAAGTTTAACTAGTTCTAAGTGAGAGATGAGCTAGTGATAGGTCTAGTGAATTAAATATGATTTAATTCACATTTATTTATCAATCATATAACTGATAATTCACTATAAATATTTGTTGCATGCTAGTTCTAAGGAAGGTCCAACTGAGATTGGAGTTAAAGGGAAAATAATTGTCAGTTGTATAATTAGAAAGGTGTAAAGGTCATGCATAAGGTCAGCAGGATGCCTTAGATGAATTGCGTAATCAATTCTTGGGACTTTCCTAATTAATAGGGCCACAATTCCTCTAAGAATGTGTAAGAAAGGTTGAGCAACCCAAATCAACAATTTGGTTAAGCATCGGACCATCCTTGTTGGGATCAAAGTGAGATAGTCAGAAGAGTGCAGAGGTTTCTCAGGAATGGAAATAACATTGTATTGTTTTATATTCTTGACTTAATGCAATATAAAGATAGTGGGGTTTTTACATGAGGCTTTCTCGAGATACATATTTGTGTTGTGCGATTGAAATTCTTTCTCTTTCTTGTTCATGTGATTGTGCGATCGTAATTGGTTTCGAAAATTTCTAGAATTGATTCAGTAATTTTTTTTAGCATATTACAAGATCAGTTGAATCTATTTAGATATTTATACAAATATGAAGGGGGAGAGAAAAATGTTCTACATATAGGTCACTAAAAATGGAGAGACAACCCATTCATCATATTTATCCATTCACCACTGTAAATGAAAACTATACTTTTTAAATCCTAGTCTCCAATATTTCATTCACATTCTATTATTGCATTATAAATGCAAGGAATATTTTTAAAAACCCAATCTCCACTCTTGCTTTCCCAACTTTGAGCATCCCACTTTAAATTTTTTAAATTGTGCATCATGCTTTTGCTTTACCCATTTCAAGAAGGAAAATTTCTTTGTGTTGGGATTATGATTATCACTACATAAAAAAAAGCTGGTGTTAATGGATCCCCAAGAAGAGGTTAAGCACATGTGGTCAAATACACATGGAGAATTGCATTATCTAATTCCCAAAAATATCCTCACACTAGCTAGATGTGTTTTGAAATTAATACCTTTGACTCTGATACCATTTGTTGAAATCATGATTATTGTTACACCAAAACCTGCAAGTGTTAGTAAACAGATGCATTGACAACGTTAGTAGATCCTCAAGAAATGGTTAAGCACATGTTGCAAAACAAACAGAGAGCCCTGGATTATCTAATTCCCAACACTATACTTCTATGTATTACTGAATGGAATCATGCTTTTACTTTTCCCAATTCGAGAAACTAAATTAATCTGCTTCTAAGTATTATGGATTGGAATCACCTTTTTTGATCAAAGTGGAATATGTGTTAATAAAGGCAAATAATTTACTGAAATGAGTGTTTTTCTCATTTGTAAATCATTTTTCGATCATTATAAAGGGCTCCAAGACAATTGAAAATAATAGAATATCTTTGTTGCAGAGATGTGGCCATTGACATGCCTCTTCACTCGACTCCTCCACAACATCTTTCATGCACAATTTCTGCATTTTTTCCATCATTGGTGGTTCTCTACTTAGGAATGGTTTAGTCCTTATTACCATCTCGACGTTTTGCACTTAAATGTGTAAAGTTTTTAGAACATAGATGGATATCTAACTGATGAATAATGACAAAAAATTGATGTTGGATATTGGATAAACTAACGCTCCCCATGTGTTTCAGGACATGGACTAACCACCTCTCGTGGATCCTTATCTCTGGCGATGCGATTGTTGACTAATACCCCCGGGTTTTGGTCTAATGACAATTGTGATTCCCAACAAGTGGTATCATAGCATAGGTCACGAGTTCGATACACACCTCACTTGCGTTGGCGGGGATTGTTGGACATTGGATAAACCAATGCTCCCTAAGTGTTTCGTGACATGGAATAACTGCATCTCATGGATCCTTATCTCTAGCGATGCGATCGTTGAATAACACCTGTGGGTTTTGGTCTAATTGCAATCCTGATTCCCAACACTTGCAAGAATTGTAAAAGAAAAAGAAAATTGGCATAGAGAATGAATTAGATTTATGAAATAAAAAAGCTAATTTAAAATTATTTGTACATGAAATAACTAAGGCTAATTAAATCTAACTAAAGCTAAGTGTGATTTATGTTATATTAATGTGCACATGCACCACATGCAAACACTAGAGTTAAGTAACTAAAGCCAAGTGAACACCACACATAAGCACTCGAGTTAACTAACTAAATCAAAGTGCTCATCACATGAAAAAAATGGATTTAACTAACTGTAACAAAGTGCACATCACATGCTAACGCTAAATTTTAACTGAAGCTAATTAAGGCCAACTAGGTGCATGTACACCAACATCCCCCCTTAAGAATAACTTAGGTGAGTGTGATGCAAAATGAATGAGTCTTGACAACAAGGCCATTTTAGGTACTCATGTAAAATGCATGAAAATAGGAAAAAAGGAACACCCAGTGGGAAGAAAATCCCCGCTCAAAATACAATGCAAAAAAATTGATAAAATACAACTGCTAGACAATCATGTCGTTCACCCCGAGACGATCTCACAAAAATTGTAACTTCTTCTCAGTGAATGTCTTAGCGAAGGCTTCAATACTTTTTTCAGATCGATGATACCATCATGAATTAGTTCTCTAATGAAGTGCATGTGGATATCAATATATTTGGTCTGCTGATGCTGCACTAGATCTCTGCAAAAATTTAGTATACTTTGATTATCACACCATATGAAAATCAGATGATGGACACTGATACCAAGCTCATAAAGGAAATGTTGTATCCAAATGGCCTAAATAGTGGCATTGAATTCTCCTCTGTGCTCGGCTTGTGCTAATAATAATGCAATGAAAGCTTACTTCTTGCTTGACCAACATATGGGGCCAAATCCCAAACTAAGTACATAACCAGAGGTGGACTTGTGATCAAGATTGTCACCAACCCAATATGAATCTATGAACCCAATGAGATCTAAAGAACGATTGGTTGCATAATGAATCCCACAGGTGATTTTTCCCTAGACTTGTCGAAGGATGCACTTTGCAACTTTCCAATATAACTCATGTGGCTCTTGCATGTATCTGGAAAATTCTCCTATGACATATGAAAGATTATGATGGGAGTGAGTAAGATAAAGGAGACTCCCCACAAGCTGACAATATAATGTGAAATCAACCAATGGTGTGTCTTTTCCATTCTCAAGCTTTATCCCTGATAAGAAAGGTGTGGTTGCTGGATTGTAGTCACTCATGTGAAATCGTGCCAAAATATATCTAACATACTTTGGTTGAGAAATGGTAATCACAGAACCACTCTGATTAATCTCTAGTCTAAGGAAAAAATCAATCAATCCCATGTCTGTCACATAAAACTTCTTATGCAATGTAGTTTTAATCTCAACAATGACAAAAAATGAACTACCTGTTATTGAAATATCATCTGTGTAGAGTACTATGGTCAACAATGAGTAAATTTTCTTCAACAAATAAACATTGAAATCATATTTTCAATGTACAAAGTTTTGAGATTACAAATAGGAATCCATATTTGCATGCCACACTCTAGGTGCATGCTTGAGGCCATAAAGAGACTTCTTTAGTTTGCATACCAAAGATGAATTTTCCACCTGACAAGTTTATGATTGGAAGGTAGCGAAACTAGATCCCAAGTCTGGTTCTCAATGAGAGAGTTGTATTTCTCATCCATAGTTTCTTTCCATTCAGGATACCCAACTGCTTCTTCATAATTTTGTGGATCAGATGCATCTATCATATAAGAATGCATGGGAATGCATTGATCCATAGCTAAGAGTGCTTGTGGAGCTTCCTCAAACTGAGTTATAGTGGTAGAATCATCTAAGAGATCACTCATGTTGTACCATTTTTTTGTTTGAGGTGGTCGATAATCTTATGAACTCCATGAGGAACTATTATCTCGATGTTCAATAGTTGGTGGTACAATAGGTGTCGCAGGAAAAGGATCATCTACATCAAAATTTTGATCTAAAATATCATCTGCATACTTATGAATTTGTGGTGAGAGAAACTTTGTAATAGGTTCATTTGGAGGTGCATGCAAAGAATTTCTTCAAAATTTACACTCCTTTCGATAAAGAGATCTTTAGTGTTGATATCAAGCAATATATACCATTTGAATTCATCAGAATATCCAACAAACATGCATTACTTGCTCTCAGGTTCCAAAGCCTTTCTCTTCTTTGTAGGAATGCAGGCCCATGCTTTAGATTCGAAATGTAGAAATGATGTAGAAATTATATGCACTAAGCATGCATATTTCCTTGATTCACCTAATCTCACACTATTTAACTTTATGCAAAATACTGAATCAATTCCACATGTTAATCTTTTGTGGAAAAATTAATTGCACACACATGTGAAGCATAAACAAAAAAATCAATCACACATAACACAGTTTTTAACCAGGAAAGCCTGAAGCTGAAAACCCCAAATATATATTATGTATCATGGAATCATATGAAAATCCTCATACAAATCTTATCAAGCTCTCAGTACAGTATAATCGTCATACACTAATCAGGAACAATATTACAAATCCATGCACCGATCTTTGCCTCTTGCTAGCCTGCCTCCACTGCGCAATCCCTACTGAAGAATAGCTCTGAGTGAATTCGAATTACTCCTGGATTGACTGTGCAATCCTCATTGGCAACTCCAATGTGTGTGTGATGCAATCAATGCATCACTATAGTCACAACATATAGTATATCTTGCCCTTTCACCTACCTCTCCACTGAGTCTCCACTGAAACTGCCAGGCACTGTAGTTAACTGATGTATTGTTCAGTTGATTAATGAGTTATTATTTGTGAATTAATTAACTAATTAATTCAATCCACTCTCACTAGTGTATCATTCAGTTAGACTAGATACAACTAGCTCAACTAAGTCTAATTGAGTTAAACTAAATACATCTCGATAACTACTTCTTACAACTGTGTCATAACTCTGCCACTTGAGTTCTAATTGAGTCCTCCATGTATTAGTCCAGTAAACCCTTAGGAATTGCATAATTCCCTCAGTCCACTAATGTGCCACATCTGTGCACTGAACTGAAGTGCTCCAAGAGAATAAGTTGTTGTTTAGTGTCTGATTATTATTAAGAGCTAATAATAATCGACATGCATCTATTTTTAGATTAGCGATCTATAAATATACTTCGCCCAATATTCTAAAAATAGAATTTCATCTATTTTTCCAACTTGATCAACCATCCACAAATAGCATCCTGCAACTTCTGAAATACAATCATCATGTCTAAAAATGGACTTGCGCCAAAAATAACCTGCATGCCCACTTAGTGAAGGCGACTCTTTTCACTAATCTCATCATCTTGTTGAATCTCAACACTCCCTCTCAACAAGATAGGGATTATATTTCACCTTGATCCTACCTGATTTGCTCCTAGTGAGCGCCTTCGTCAGAATATTTGCATCCTGATCCTCCGTAGGAATGTACTGAAGCAACATGATCTTCCGCTGCACAAAATCTCTAATATGATGATATCGGATATCAATATGTTTATATCTATCATGAAACACAGGATTAACCGAGAGTTTAATGCAACTCTGATTATCCCAATGTATCACTGTGGGATCTAAATGTGAACTGAACAAACCAACTAGAATCTTCGTCATCCAGATAGCCTCACATGCAGCTTGACTTGCTGCCATGTATTATGCTTCTGCTGAACTGAGTGCCACAGATATTTGTTTCCTACTGTACCAAGAAACTGTCGTAGATCCGATATTGAAAATCCCTCCTGATGTGCTCTTTCTGTCTGTTGGGCTTCCTGCCCAATCTACATCCGTGAAGCCATGCAACTTCACCTCATCCGTTTGTCTGTACCATAAACCATACTCAGATGTGTCCCTGAGATATCTCAAAACATGCTTGCTTGCCTTCCAAAAGAGCTTGGTAGGCTTAACCATCACTTGTGAAAGCTGGTTCACCGCATAGCATATGTATGGTCTTGTATTAACTAAATACATGAGCAAACCCACCAACTGTCGATAAACAGTGGCATCCACTACCTCTGCTGATGTAGCATCCTCTTTCTTCCAATTTCCTGGAAGAGGAGTGTCGATAGGCTTGTAGCCTTGCATGTGAAACTTCTCCAGTATCTCCCAGGCATACTTGCCTTGAGACACAAACAGTTCACCTTCCTACTGCCATATTTCCAATCCAAGGAAATAATGAAGGAGGCCCAAGTCATTCATCTCAAACTCCTTTTCAAGATCTGCCTTACATGAGTGTATCAACTTCTCATCACTTGTTAGTATTAAATCATCAACATAAAGTACAATGATTAAAATCTTACCCTCAACCACAATCTGGTACAGGTTTGCATCCGCCTCACTCTTGGTGAAGCCAAGTTCAGTGAAATAGCTATCGATCCAAGTGTACCAAACACAGGGTGCTTGTTTCAGCCTATACAGCGCTCTTTTGAGCCTGCACACATGCAACTCGCTGTTGAAGATCTCAAATCCTTCAAGCTTCTCAATGTGCACCTCTTCCTTAATGATCCCATTAAGGAAAACAGTCTTCACATCCATCTGATGAATGTGCCAACCCATCTACATTGAGAGAGCATGGATGGTCTGTATGGAAGAATACCGTGTGACAGGTGTAAAGGTTTCTTCATAGTCAATCCCCTCGATCTATGAGAAGCCTCGGGCAACAAATCTTGCCTTATACTTCTCGATGCTCCCATCAGCAGCTTGCTTTACCTTGTAGATCCATCTTGATCCTACAACTGATTTTCCCACTGGCCTTGGAACAATCTCCCATGCACTATTTCTGACAATGGAGTCATACTCCTCCACCATGGCATCTACCCATGTGGGCTCCTGCACTGCTTCTTTAAAAGAAGATGGATCTGTCACGATACACTTGCTCATAAGAGCCATGTATCCATTAATTTGGTCAGGTGACTGTCTCTGTCTGCGCTGCGATGTAGGGACTCCTACAGTCTGTGCTGCATCAAGCTTCAATCTCTCAGCTTATGTGGTACGCTTTCTTCCTTGTCTGATGTTTGGTTCTACATGAGTGGCCTCCTCCACTCCATGAATCTCCTCTTGTGGCTAATCCACATCTGGAGGCTCATCTTTCGAAACAAGCAGTTCCTTTGCTGCATGTAAGTCTAGCTTCCTCTCACGCATAGCTTGTGCAGCACCCACGATCATTCTGTTCTTCCTCTCCACGACCCCATTCTGATGTGAGTTATGAGGCGCTATGAGTTCTCTTCGAATTCCTTCTTTGCTACATAAGTCTTTGAATTCACCTGAGATGTATTCACCACCATTATCGCTCTGTAGAGCTTTCACTTGCTTCCCTGACTCCTTCTCCACCAATGCCTTGAACTCACAGAACTTTGAGAACATTTCACTCTTCTTCTGCATGAAGAATATCTAGTATCTACGAGAATAGTCATCAAAAAATATAACATAATACATGTGTTTTGCTGTTGAAGCAACTAAGAAAGGTCCACAGACGTCTGTGTGAATTCTCTCCAAGATCACCGAAGCACGATTCTCCTTCTCATGAAAGGTGGTCTTCACAAACTTACCCATAGTACATCCCTTGCACTAATCTGACTGCGCAAGAATACCCTTGGGAAGTCTAGTAGAAATCTGCTACAAAATCTTCAGAGGACCATGGTGAAGATGGCCCAATATCCTGTGCCATAATTCGTCCTCATCCCGGCTCACCACTTCTTCTACTTTTCCCACCATTGCAGTGCAGCCATCTACCTCCAGCTTGTAGAGATTCTTGATTCAAACCCCTATATTCTTGGTTTTACCCGTTGTTTTATGTCGAAGGAAGGCTTTTTCCTCACTGAAAACAACAACATAACCCTTGTCTCCCAACATTGCGACTGAGACCAAGTTCTTCTTCAGACCTGGAACATGCATGACATTCTTCAACAAGAATGGATTACCAGACTCCCTCTCAAAGGTAATGGTCCCAATGCCAGTCGCACTGTACCAACCATCATCACCCATCTCTATATGCATCTGGAGTTCCTTCTCCTCCAAGTCACTAAACAACTCTTTTTCTCTTGTCATATGGAAAGACACACCACTATCAAGATACCACACCGATCTCATGCAGCTTGAAACCAAGCAAGCGATAGAGGAGAAATAAAACTCAAATTGTGAGGCTAAGGCCTCTCCAGCTGTAGATCCTGCAACCTTCTTGTTCTTCTTCTTCTGTGGACAGTTAGTGGCAAAATGTCCATGCTTGTGACATTGAAAACACTTCACTTTGGACAAATCCTGCTTCTTTCCTTTAGCATCAGATTTTGAAGGATGTTTCTTCCCCTTCCCTTTCCTTACTTTGGAAGCCAAAGCACAATTCTCTTCATCTTCATTCTTCGATGAAGATCCATCCCTGGTACCCCGCCTTATCTCCTCCTGCACAAGATCTGACCAAAGTTGCTCCCATCCCGACAGTTTCTCCCGTCCATTGACAGAGTCTTTGTAGCTATGCCAACTCTTTGGAAGCCCAAGGAGAACCAAGATCACCAAGTCTTCTTCACCAACAGTAACCCCCACACTTCCCAGTTCATCCTTATAGTGGACAAACTTCGTGAGGTATTTTGGAATATTGTCGCCCTTCTCCATTTTTATTTTTATGAGCTTGTCTTTAAGCGCCAACTTCCTCTGGTCACTTCTGATTTGGAACAAGTTTGTCAAAGCCTTCCACGTTAAGAATGTAGTGGATTTCTTGTGAAGGTTGGACACAATATCGTCCTTCACACCTTCCAACAGAATTCTCCTCGTCTTTGCTGTCTTATTTTTCCATGTGTCAAGTAATGCAGCATTGCTAGATCTCGGCTTAGGAACATCGCTATCGATGAAGTCCTTCAACCCATTATCCTTCAGAACCGCCTCCATATTATTCTTCCAAGCTATTTAATTCGAGCTCCCATCAAGGGCATACTCCAATCGCAACCCGTTGAAAGACATTTCAATGTATACTCAACTTCTGCACCAAGAATCTTCTGTAGAAAATTTGAATTGTCCACCAGCACAAACTCACTTCACAATTGCAATCTTCAACCAAAAATGCTCTGATACCATGTAGAAATTATATGCACTAAGCATGCATATGTCCTTGATTCACCTGATCTCACACTATTTAACTTTATGCAAAATACTGAATCTATTCCACTTGTTAATCTTTTGCGGAAAAATTAATTGCACACACATGTGAAGCATAAACAAAAATAATCAATCACACATAACAAAGTTTTTAACCGGTAAAGACTGAAGCTGAAAACCCCAACTATATATTATCTAACATGGAGATCATATGAAAATCTCATACAAGCATATAAATCTTATCACAAGCCCTCAGTACAGTACAATCATCATACACTAATCAGGACCAATCTTGCAAATCCATGCATCGATCTTTGACACTTGCTAGCCTGCCTCCACTACGCAATATCTATTGAAGAATAGCTCTGAATGAATTCGAATTACTCCATCCTTGACTGCGCAATCCTCATTGGAAAATCCAATGTGTGTGTGATGCAATCAATGCATATCTATAGTCACAATAGATAGTCTATCTTGCCCTTTCACCTATCTCTCCACTGGTCTCCACTGAAACTGCCATGCACTGTAGTTAATTGATGTATTGTTCAGTTGATTAATGAGTTATTATTTGTGAATTAATTAACTAATTAATTCACTCCACTCTCACTAGTGTATCAATCAGTTAGACTAGATACAACTAGCTCAACTGAGTCTAACTGAGTTAAACTAAATACAACTCGATAACTACTTCTTCCAACTGTGTCATAACTCTCGCCACTTGGAGTTCTAATTGATTCCTTCCAGCTAGCTCTAGTAAACCCCTCGGGAATTACGCCCGATTTAAACTAAATACAACTCGATAACTACTTCTTCCAACTGTGTCATAACTCTGCCACTTGAGTTCTAACTGATTCCTACATGCATTAGCTCCAGTAAACCCTTGGTAATTGCATAATTCCCTCAGTCCAATGATGTGCCACATCTGTGCACTGAACTGAAGTGCTCCAAGAGAATAAGTTGTTGTTTAATGTCTAATTATTATTAAGAGCTAATAATAATAGACATGCATCTATTTTTAGATCGGCAATCTATAAATATACTTCGCCCAATATTCTAAAAATAGAATTTCATCTATTTTTCCAAATTGATCAACCATCCACAAATAGAATCCTGCAACTTCTGAAATATGATCATCCTTTCTAAAAATATACATAGTTTAAAAATAGACTTGTGCCAAAAATAGCCTGTGGGCCCACTTAGTGAAGGCGACTCTTTTCACTAAGCTCATCATCTTTTTGAAACTCAACAAATGACTGACTTCAAGTTGCATGCCATTAAAATCCTCAAGAGGTGTTTTTCGAGTAACATATTTATGAGGAGAAATATTTTGGATGTATGAGGCACAATTGATAGCTTTAGCCCACAATTTTGATGGAAGAGATCTTGCATGCAACATAAAACTATTCATCTCTTTCAAAGATATATTATTCCTTTCAACCACCCCATTTTGATGCAAAGTGTAAGGAACTGTATGTTGCAAAATTATGTCTGCTTCATTACAAATATTATAAATATATTTTTTGAAATATTCCTTCCCATTATCTGTGTGGAGGACCTTGACATGTTTTCTAGACTAATTTTCCGCATGTTCTTCGAAAATATTTAGATGTTGAAAATTTTTAGATTGAGTTTCATGAAGTAAACCCAAGCAAATCTCATGTAATCATCTATAAATGATGACACATATCTTGCTTTTCTCACTGAAGGTACTCGAAATGGATCCATGAGATCACTGTGTACAAGCTCCAAAGATGAAGAGGCTCTCCATGCATGCCCCTTCTCGAACTTGTCTTGTGGATGATTTCTAAGAGAAAATCTATTAAAAACACCATTTGTTGATTCAATGGACGACAATACTTTAACCAAATCTCTTGTGCCAATTCTTAATTTATTCATTTTCATGCGTAAGTAGAAAAATAGAATGTTACTTAGGAACAAAATTAAAAAATGTATACATACAAGATTGATCATTTACCTTGCGAGATTCAATATTCAAGTTGGTTTTCATATCATAAATGCTCATGAAATCTGGGGTAAATTCACTTTCCTTCTAGTACCAGTGTGTGTCATTTAATACAATGAAAGGAGACTCACAAAATGCCTTGGAATATGCAATACATGCTCAAAACATCCAACTTCAAATTGCACTCTTCCTTGTCTAGTTGCTTTAATTGCATAATTGTCCCCCATGAGAATAAGAGGTCCCAAGTATGCATGTAGAGAAGAAAAATATCCCTTTGAGGAAGCCATATTATGTGAAGCTCCTGAATCAATGATTCATTCTTGCGATGTATAATGAAGGGAAATCACAACATGACCATTAGCCTTTGTTTCTGATCGTTTTTCCTTCGTCTTCTTCTTGGCGCTTTCTGGAATGTGATGACTAAGATTATTTTGCATAAGATTTTTTACAATCAGGTCAATAATCTTCTGCATGCAAGAGGATTTAGGATGATATCCTTTCTTACAATAAGGACACTTAGATTTTCCTTTCTTTCCCTTCTTACCCTTTGAGCTGGAAGAGTCATCTAGAGGTTTTGGATCTCCTCCCTTTCTTGGATTTGGATCTCTTTCCTTTCCTTTGCCTTTATATTGTTGATTTGGTTTCAAGTTGGACTTTCCTTTTTCATGCATGGAAAGTGCATGTGAATTTGAAGACATTAATGAACCCATATTTATGAACTTATCTTGATCATAAATGAGAGACTCAATAAATGCATCAAGTATGGGAATTTTCCATTCATCTCCCATTGCAAGTCTAACTTAATGAAATGTAGAAACAAAAAAAACATATTCAAGACCTAATTTAGAAAAAATAGAAAGGATAAATTGACCTTCCGGTTTGGATTTATTGATCCCGCAATCCTATAATTGAAGAAGCAATTATTTTAATTTCGTAAAGAAATCTTGAATGTTCTCAGAGTTGTTTAGATCTAAGGAATTTAGCTCATTTTTTAGAATATGAACTCGTATCTCATTGTGTTTTCCAAATGAATTCTCTAAGGTTGTTCAAAACTCATTCAGAGTGCTGCATGTGTCCACATGGAAACACAATGCTGGAGACATGGGAAATGATAGAAAACCAAAATCCTTATCCATCTTGTTGCCTATTTGGATTTTCTATGGCGGAATAGGGTTCGTCTTCCATATTCATAACTATCTGATACAATTATTTTCCTCAGAGGTGAAGCAAAGCCTCTAGCTTCCATTGGAAGTAGTTATACGGAGTGAGAATAGCTGAAGATGTGAAATTCATTCTTTCTCCTTGCAATTGTAGTAGCAATTGCAAAAATTCTCTAATATTTTTATTTGTAAATCAAATCTCCAAATAATTTCCAATTATTTGAGCTTCAAACCTACAAATAATTGTTCATGCATCTTATCTATAACCCTGTAGCTCTGATACCATGTAAAATTATTAGAGCACAGACACAACTCTAGCTGAAAAATAATGGCACAAACTTACAAGAATTGGAAAAGGTTATTTATGTTATGTTAATATGCACATGCACCACATGCAAGCATTGGAGTTAACTAACTAAAGTCAAATGCACACCACATGTAAACACTTGAGTTAACTAACTAAAGCCAAATGCACATTACATGCAAGCACTAGAATTACATACAAGCCGAAATGGCTTCTGCAGAAATCTCTAAAATTCTGATAAATAATTCAAATGACGCTCTCAAGGCATTGAAAACAGTTATTTGTGCAGTGAAGGAAATTAATTTTCACCACAAATTTTTAACAGAATAAAGAAAAATAAATACAATACACAACTTATTATGAAGAGGATGGAGGGAATATGCTGGCGGAAGAAGAGATCGTAGAGGAGGAAGAGCGGGAAATAATTGAAATACAATACACAACTTATTATGAAGAGGAGGAAGAGTGGGAAATAACCGATCAATATTGTTAAAGTCCATACTTGGCTTTGTACTATTAAGGGTGGCCCTCTGTCATCCACCGACCACCACTATTTCCTCACATTCCTCATCATTAAGAATAAACGTTATTTGTAAGGTAATTCCTTGAATCACTGTATTCATAGTGAAATTTAAGCACCGCGCATATTGAAATTATAAATTCATCTTATATTTATAATATTTTACAAATTAATTAGAAAATTTAAATCTTAAATAAATATTTATAAAAATTATGTTTCACCATCTTGTCATTCCTGATGAGTGAATTTTGACCACACCTTAAAATAAAATTATGGATAAGTATATAAGTATGTTTTGCAACATGGAAATTTAATATCGGAAAAGAAACAAGAAGATTACAATTCTATTAAGAGATAACTTTGGGAGTGAGGGTTTGGCTTAATGGTTTGGTGTTGTTTATGCGGACGTCTCAGCCCTTGTTCGAAACTTTCCAAGTTTGGGAACTATGCTTGCGGGGTGCTATAGTTCGCTAATGGTTATAAGGGAGTAGCCAGGTTCGATCTCGATCTTAAGTGGCCAATGGTTATAAGGTAGCAGCCAGGTTCGATCTCGATCTTGAGTGGCATCACGATTAGGCCTTCTACTTAAGGATTTAATTGTACAACTGACTATTCTAGTTAAGGATTTAGTTGTACAACTGACTATGCTTGTGGGTTGATTAGGCCTTCTAGTTCTATGCTTGTGCGATATTGATCTCAAGTGGCATCGTGATTAGGCTTTCCAATTAAGGATTTAGTTGTACAACTGACTATGCGATCTCAATCTTGAGTGGCTAATGGTTATAAGGTAGCAGCCAGCTTCTGTCTCGATCTCGAGTGGCATCACGATTAGGCATTCCATTTAAGGATTTAGTTGTACAACTGAATTTTCTTATGGGGTGATTAGGCCTTCTAGTTCCATGCTTGTGCGATCTCGATCTTGAGTGGCATCACAATTAGGCCTTACAGTTAAGGATTTATTTTTAAAACTGACTATGCTTGTGGGGTGATTATATTGATCTTGGGTGGCCAATGGTTATAAGGTAGCAGCCAGGTTAGATCTTGATCTTGAGTGGCATCGCGATTAGGCCTTCCAGTTAAGGATTTAGTTGTACAACTGACTATGCTTGTGGGGTGATTAGGCCTTCCAGTTAAGGATTTAGTTGTACAAATGACAATGCTAGTGGGGTAATCAAGCCTTCCAAATAAGGATTTAGGCCTTCCAGTTATGGATATAGTTGTACAACTGACTATGCTTGTGGGGTGATTAGGCCTTCCAGTTAAGGATTTAGTTGTACAACTGACTATGCTTGTGGGGTGATTATGCCTTCCAATTAAGGATTTAGGCCTTCCAGTTAAGGATTTAGTTGTACAATTGACTATGCTTTTGGGGTAATTAGGCCTTCCAATTAAGGATTTAGTTGGCTATGCTTGTGGGGTGATTAGGCCTTCTAGTTAAGGAATTAGTTGTACAACTGACTATGCTTGTGGGCTGATTAGGCCTTCCAATTAAGGATTTAGTTGTAAAACTAACTATGCTTGTAGGATTATTAGGCCTTCCAATTAAGGATTTAGTTGTACAACTGACTATGCTTGTGGGGCGATTAGGCCTTCCAGTTAAGGATTTAGTTGTATAAATGACTATGCCTATGGGGTGCTATAGTTCGCCCATGGTTTGTTGTACAATTTCCACAAGTTAAGGATTTAACGATTTAGTTGTACAAAAAAAATAGCTAAGAGATAACTTTAAAATGTACTTGTTCTTTTGGTCCAAAGAAGCTTTAAGGTATTTATATAAGTAAATGATATATTTTTTTGTAGCTAATTTGATTAGTATAAATATAAGTATAGTTTAACGAGGCTTAAATCTTGTTTGGAAAACTATGAAAACTCTGGCACAATTTTAGTAAAATTCCACATATGTTTTTGGAAATCTTGGTTACATAGAACTTGAGGCCATTTGGGAAAATTTATACCTCTAAACAATACCTATAAATTTACTTTAGTTTTAGATTTTATATTATATGAAATTTGATATTTTTTAATGAAAATTATGTATAAGTATCTAAATATGGAAATTTAATACCAGAAAAGAAATAATAATGCTACAGTTAAATTAATTTTAAAAATAAATCCAAATTTAATGCCATGAAAAGAAATAAGACTGTAAAATCAATCCAAATATAATACCATGAAATGAAAAAACAATGTAAATTTTCATTTAATTTAACAAATTAATTAAAAGAAGAGTTTCAAATATCTATATAATTAAATGATAATTATTTTTTAAAGCTAATTTTAGTGAATAACTTTATTTTAATTTTGAAACTTTATTTTAATTTTGAATTTTATGTTTTGAGTTAACCATTTAATTTTTTTGAAGTTTTGAAGTGTAAATATTATTTATAGTAGAGAAAGGTAATTTTATACGTAGAAAATTATTTTAATTTTGAATTTATGGCATGTATTTAAACAATGATTTTTTTAAGTGCAAATATTTGTTAGAGTTCAAAAGTTAAGAAGAAATTTGATCTATCTCCATATATGGTTGCATCAAGAGTTTCTTTCACATAATGTATGTATATAGGTATCTAATAACTAAAAAAGTATTTAAAAAAACAACTAAACCAAATTACATGTTGGATGCATTACACTTATACACACTAGCTTAGAGTCACTTAAGTTTGGATCTATTAATCATTTAGGAGATCAAATCTCCTCAAGTACAAGTTCTTTTTTAAGTTTTGCAAGTCTAGAATAATGTATGCACCTCTAGATGTTTGATCCATGTCTACACTTTATTGAGATAAAATCAAGATGGATCTAAGCTAGTATATTCAAAGTTAAGATGGATTTACCTGAGTTCTAGTCACAAAGATGTGGATGCATCAAAATTTTAAATAATTATCATTACGTATATGTTTTAAATTAATTTAATCACTTGAAATATACTAAATATCATCTATAATGTATGTCTTAAATGAATCTTGTTACTTGAAATGTATTAAATATTATCTATAATGTAGAGAGCACTACCAACAAAGTCACTTCAAATGTTCCATAAGGAAAAAATTAGAATAGTAATAAAATTAACAATGTAAAGGAGTGCATATAGTAAATAACAAATAAATTATATAATGTTTTGCTTCAATGTATCTTTTTCAACTTTCCTTATACCCACATTTACTAAATTTCTTATTTTTTTTATTGATCATATGAGAAAAGAGATTGAAATCAAAGACCATTTAAACCTTCAACTTGAGATACTATTGTAAGAATCATACTCAACTTAACTTTGTTTCTAATATTAAGATTTTATTTCTCCAATTTCATGAAACTTTAGGAGAGACGTCTCTCATGAAACTGATAGAAGATAGTCATCAAAATGAATGCATTTACAAACTGAGAAATATTCATCCATTCATGTAACCTCTCAATATAGATTTGACACTTAGTTTCAACATATATTACATAAACGAAAGTTATATGACAACACAATTTAAATTCTCACCATCTAAATCTCTATAGTTAAAAATGTTGTCATTTAATATTTTGTTTCATAATTTAAGTTCTATCCACGTACTATTATAATATTGTTTATTAAAACCTTCAAATAAAAACAACATATAAAAAAACATTATAAATATTAATTATTAAAATTAAATAATATATACACAACGCATAAATTAATACAAGAAATAATCAAATTTTTTTGATGTAAGAAACATTAAAATCGAGATAAGAAACATTAAAATCAATACACTAGAGTAGCAACAATATATCGAATAACTTCACAGATTCAATTCTATGTGATATCATAAAATCTAAGCAACAAATGTCAAAATCACTTTTAACTTTTTTACTATTTAATTAATTGTTTTTTATTTGCTAACTTTTTATTTATGATGTTTTTCTTATAATTATATTTAATTATTTATTTAAAATATTTATTAAATATTTTTTTAATTATACAATACATAAAATAAAATAATCTAATTTTCCAATCTACAAACATCAAAACCAAAATCTACACTAAGAAAAATGTAATGAACCTAATAAATTTTAATACCTGCACTAAGAATAATGTAATGAACCTAATTGAAATTTATAGGTTTCATGAAGTGGACACTGAAACCAATGGAATCGAAAAAGAGGAAATAAAATTGAAATTTAAGCATAAAGAAACATAGAATGTAGATATTGATACCATTCAAATTCCAAATTTCTATTCCTATATATATATTTTTTTTTGATTATTTAGGATTGGGATTTAATTGATTATTTGTTTTTTTATTAATAAATTTTATTGGATGTAGTTGATTGAGCAATGCTATAGAATAGTCTCGATGACAATAGCTTGGACAACAAGTTTTATCGAGAATCAAGAAATTTTTTTTTTCAAAAAATTAAATAGTTGGAGTTTTTGAATCATTTTTTATGGTGGAAATGGATTCAGCACCATCAAAAACCCCTGGAGACACCCAAAATCCTGAAATTTGACAACTATAATCCATATTTTCAAAGATTTTTGCTGTAATTTTTCATATTCTTGCTGGAATTTCTAGGTTATTTTATGGGTTTTTTAGACATACAATAAATGGTGAGGGGATGTTTTGTTAAAGAAATGCATGGTAAAAAGGTCACAAATCTAGTCACACTAAGGACTAGTGCGGCCCATGTCCAATGCAATCACCATATCATGTGTGATGCAATCACCATATTATTTTGAAGGTGTAGATGTCTTTGGGTCGGGTTACTCAAACCATAGGTTAGGCATCTTGGTCATCTCACGACTCGCATTACCGTACACTAAAAGAATATACATTGGATATAATGACTCTTTTACAATTTTTTCTTATCAGTTATTTCAAAGTAATAATAAAATAACCCATGTGTGTAGAATAAATAGTGATAAGGTGTTTTGTTAAGGCACTTTGTGGTGAAAAAATAGTCAACTCTAACACATGGATAAAACTCCAATCATGCTAAGAAGTGGTGTGGGTGATTTTAACACCTTAAATGCTCCCTCATCATGATTACTCAAACTATAGGTTAAACAATTATCTCAAAACTCACATTACCTAACAAACAAAAATAAATATAATAAAAAAATATTTTTCCCTACCTCGAATATTCACCATATAAATATTAAAAATCAATACAACTTACTAATCAACATTATTTGAAACTAAACTATTTAACTCTTTAATCTTTGATTCTCTCAATTTAATATATATATATATATATTTATTTATTTATTTATTTATTTATTTATTTATTAATCAACTTAATATGATGAAACCCTCTAACCCCTATATTTATCAAATGATCATAATTCTGTGAGTTACCACTATCGATTTATTAACCCTATGTCCAAGAACATAATGCCTTTATCTATTCATATTTGTACCAATTAAACATGGTATTATATACATTTCCATTCTATGTGGGCATTGCGATGACTTTCTATAAGGGTAAGCTTTCGTGGTGATAAGAACAGTTAATGTTAGACCGTTGGGATGTTTGCATTCAACATGAGCATGCGTACACTTAGATATCATTCAAGCATTGTTTTTTTTGGAAAATATTATATACAATATTGTTCTTTAAACAAAAATATGTTTCTATAACAGCAAGGACGGTTAATGTGACGGTGAATATTGCATCGTTTTCATGCATGACAATCTTTATATTTTAGCTTGTGAACACTTATTTGCCTAGTATATTTATACTTTCTACCTAGCAATCTCCCTATTTTATATGATTCACATTTTAAGTGCATTTTGAATGGTATTCAATGGCTTATATCACAATTGGTTTTGGTCACCTTATTAGTTCAGCCCATGAAGCTTGGGACTATAGTAATTGAAATTGTCGATTTAGCATTATCTTTTGTCACAAAACATTGGTCTTTGTCATAAATACTTAAGTTTTTAGTCATGTTATTAGGAAGACCGATATCAATTTTCACCATTTTATTGGCCTCTTCCCGAAGTGAGGAGGCCATAACTATAGATATTATTTCATATTTTTATTCAGATTTCACTATCGCAAATTAATGTTAGCATTATTTTGCGGGTAATAAATGCTAGCAAAGTAAAGATTCAAATTTCACCAAACTATCTATATTATACACATACTTGTCTACCATGTGGTGAGTGCAGTGAGTGCATGTTGTTGTGGTGTCTACTGAGGATCACAACACATAGAAACAACCAGAAGAAGGCCATAGTACAAGGGCCGTCATAGTACTAATAATTTGCAGAGCAAGGCTAGTATTATTATAATGGCATGCAGAGTGGTGAAATCTCTGGTGGGTGTATTATTATAATGGCATGCGAAGTGGTGAAATATCTGGTGGGTTTTCTCTTGTTGTGGAACTTCTGAATGAATGTGGGTGTAGGTATAATATTCTATCGACGGTCGAAGGTGTTATTGCAGGGTTGTTATTACAGGGCTGAAGGTTTTATTGCGGGATGGGATCTCAACAAAGCCCTCGACCACACTTATTCTGCCCATAGCTATTAATGTCTAACCCCGAAATACACATTATTCTTCTTCTACGCATAATTTATTTTTGTGTTGTTGAGAGTTTTGCTGATTGATTGTCTGATGAAAATTTGCAGGTCCCGGAACAACTCTTCGAATTGGATTTTCTCCAATGATAAAGTATTCAAAGGAACCATGAATCAAGTAAGAGGGTTGCATGTTTCTCTTTCGCAGATTCGTCTCTGCTTATTTTGCTGGGTATAGAACATAAAAGGGTACTTGTCCTGCTTAGTGGGAAAATATTTTCAGTAAGTGCTTGAGTGAAATGCCAGCCTCACTAATTCATGTTATTATCTATATGGCCCTGCAAGCCAGCCTTCATTAACATAGAATGTCAGCCTACTTGCTTTCAAGCCAGTAACTCACTACCTACAGAAAACCCCCCGTTTGTCTGACAGATGCAGGTCAAGCTATTAATAGTCAGCGAGACAGCCTGAATGGCCTGGCCCCCTATGTGTATGATCTGTATTCTTATACAAATATATCCTCGGAGTGGGAAGGTAGGCTCCGCACACACACGCAGGCGGGAGTGGGAAGGCTGTCCACGGGAGTGGTAAGGCATTGATGACCCATGCCCCCTCACGCTCCCCGAAGGGTAGGAGCAGGAAGGCTTGTTAGATGGATGGGGATTCGCCTGTGTGATGAATCAAAATCATATGCTTTCCCCATCCAACACCATTCTTTCTGGTCGACTGGATCTCCAAGGCCCGTTCCAACACCATTGTATCTCCGGCTTGGCTAGAAATAACTTACACCATCTCAAAGTTGCTCAATCTAGCTAAGCATCAAAGACTAGTCGTAGTCTATAGGGGTCTTTTTCCCCAAGCCAATGTTGCAGTCTATTCATTTGTGGATCTATTGGTTCCTTACTCCCTTCCCTCCCGGTGTAGTAGCTCTAATTTGTAAAGGTATGAAGGGGGAAAGTTTCGAAGCGTATGTTTTGTTTCATGGGGTTAATCGTAAAGACATGACAAATTGCTTAATACATAATCTTCTTCTCAAATTATGGCTATACGTTATGTTGTCCACACAATTGTGGCTTTACTTCCCTCATTGGCTGTGTGAAGGATATATTTCAGCCATGTTCCTCTGCAACATATAGGGATGTTGCCATGTTTACTACAACTACACTTGTGCTTTGATGGGAGAAATTGGAAGCACAAGATGGAAGGGGGAAACTAGAAGCACAAGTAAAGCATGAGACGGGCTGAAACCGGAAGCACAAGATGGAAGGGGGGAACTAGAAGCACAAGTAAAGAAAAAGATGGACCGAAACTGGAAGCACAAGTAAGCAGGGGAGATGTGTGATGGGGGCATAATGGTAGAAGTGAGTTTGTCTGACGAGTTCTGATATGGTCTGATAAGTGAAGTGACACAGAATAGGCATAGGCAAGGGGCATGAAGAAGTATATATTGTAGCAGCGTCGTGTCTTTGAATGATCTTGTGACCTTTTTCATCAACCATGTCCCGTTCATTGCACAATGAGCACAAACCCCGTAGCTGCTCGGAAGGTAAACCAATGATTTCAACTTGTACAACAAGTTGAATGTGCCATAAACAGATTCTAATATTTAGTTGAATTGGGTACAATTTGAACCCATGCTTAAATTTCAACCTATGATTTTTTTTTTTACAATTTAAATAACTGATAGAGACCTGGATTCTTGCATTCTGCTCGAATGCTTTCATTCAGGAAATTGGATATGGAAGTACTTGGTCACTCGAATCTTTTTTCTTGACCTTCCTTGCTAGGTCTTCATAGGAAATATTCCATATTCTTTTTTATGTTAGGCATATGCAAAAAAATATGTATTATTATGTTATTTATAAGTAAAAATACTCCGTTGTTAGGGATTTAAACCTTGAAAAGATACAAAATATATTTATTGGCTTACCTTGATCACTAGCGTAGATAGATTCTTTATAGACTTGCCTCTTGAACTCAGGAAAATATTCTTTTATGGAATAGAGGATGAAATTTCAACTCAGAGCGGCATACAGACTTGTGCTCGCCATGGCTTTTGCAACAACAATGGCTTCTACCACACTTCTTTGAAAAAACAATGGCTTTTGCCACACTTCTACCACACTTATATTGATGCCCACCCCTTTAAAATCTTCCATTTCCTCCTCCCGCAGTGCCACATTTGTAGAAGGATTCGATTGCATGTTGGTACTGGCTACCTATGTAGCTCTAAATTCTTATCAGCATGCATGAGTTGAAGCTCCAATTGGAAATTTTTATTATTTATTTAACCATTTAACCTTATTTATTAGTTATTGTATTTATTTATATTTCTAATTTTTTTTACTTTTAATTTAAATATACTAAAAAAATTAAAAACCAACAGCTTTACTCAACACGACTTGCATCTCCCTTGCATGCAGGAGACGTGTTTATGGGACGCTAAACTTATTTGAGTTCATCACGCTTGTGTGTAGGAGACTTGTCTATGGGATGGAGGCATGTCTTAATGAATTTTGTTTAATGGCTCCTTAGACTATCAGTTTATTATAGAAGTACTTCGTGTTGGTTTTAACTTTTTCTCATTCGAATCATTCATTAAATTTGTGTTTAATTTGAGATCTACATGTGAAATAATTCTCTCTTTCGTAACTTTTTAAAGAAGTTTATATTTATTTTCAATTATACTAAATGACTGTCCAATCCTTGGCACTTCGATTGTTACTGCAGCAACAACAGTAGGGACTTGACAAAACTCTTGGCAGAGCGTCAGAAGCTCTTTCCGTTTATGCAAGTCCTACCTAATTGCAGTCATCTTTTGAAGCAAGGTGATTGAATGATCTGAATGGAGTATGTTAGTGTTTATGTGCTAATTACTCATTCAAATTATAAATTCAACATCTTATGTGTGCTTAAGGGTTCATGTTTTCTTGCAAGTTATCAAGTCTCATGAGTGTTTTTCATGTAAATTTAGTGAGAAATTTAACATAAAAAATAAGAGCTGAAAAACATAAAATAAAGTAAATAACATCACCATACATAACATTAACACGGGTATTTGATGAAGGAGTTCACCCCTCCTAGGCTACATCTCCTTGGTCTAGTTTCCATAGCTTCAACCTCTATATTATGCTCAAATGGTCAAATTTACCTATTTACAATGCTCTTTTGCTCCTGTAACCTGCTCCAATGAGTCTAGAATGGCTCAAAATGGTTAGATAGCCTCTTTCTAAGCCTGAATTGGTCAAAAAATGCAAAATTTATGGCCTCTTCATTTTTTTCCCACTATTTTAGGCCCTAAACTAGTTAACTGTAACTATAACTGGCAGTTTCCACTAAATCCAGAGGTCTGCTAGTTAAAATATCATTAAGTTAAGTGGGAGTTAGTGCACTAATTAAGAGCTAACTTCACACTTTAATTAATCCTCATTTAATTATGGTTTAGGCGCATTAAAACTTTATTAAGGTCGAATTAACCGTGGTTTAACTCCACAATAATCGTTTGCTCTGTCGATAGTTATGTGCGGTTTTCATGTGGACTGGAGGCTAGACATCACCTTACCCCACCACAAAATTTGGTTTAATATAAATATAATTCGGATCCATTGTATTGTAAGGACTAATGGATAAGTGTAACGGTAATTTCTTGTGTTGTGTGGTGGGAGGTTACGGGGTCGAACCTCGTTGCCTCCACTCAGACCTTGAACAAAAATTTTACACGACATTTCAACTTGGGGGGGGGGGCGTGGCGGCTCCAGGATGCACCATGTGTCCTCACCCAGTTGGCCCTGATTTAAAGCAATAAAACTTCACCACGTCACCCAATTCTGGACCAGTGTCATGCTGCCACTTGGAAGATTCGAATTTGCCTGCAGAAAATTCCAAACAATGACCCTACACAGTGAGCATGCCACTCTAGTAGTATGGACTGCTGACTAGGCATTTGACTGCCATTTTTTAAAAAATTTACCTATTTAACAAAGCGGATATAAGTCGTTTTCGAGAGCATAAGGCGACCATTTTTTGTGAAACGAAGTGCGCAAGATTCAGAACGACGATAAATACACATTCATTTGGGTTCCGAGACAATCTGAGAACTTTTTTTTTAGCATAAAACTAAGCCCCTAGTCATTCCTGCCCACTGGAAGCTTTTGGATCCAAAAATATCATATTCAAATGCTGAAAAAGTGAGGGTACAATTCCATCACCTTCCCAATTTCAATCCATTTGGCGTTTGAAGGATTTGTTCCTTTAAGTCCCACTAGAAGATAGTTGACACTTCCTCTTGTCGATGTCCTTGTCCTCATATCAAGTATGGTGTCTTGCTATAGCTCAAAAAATAAATCTGGAGAAAAATATTCAATAGATGGCAGTTGAAAATTCTCTCCTTGATCTTCAATCTTCAATCAAAAGAGGCTCATACAATCTCAAATTTTCAACATTAACAACTGAATAAATTTTCATATATGAAGGAAAATCAAGCTTGAAGGCATTGTTACCAATATTTTCCAAAATTTTGGAAGGACCATAATGGATTGGTTTCAACTTTTTACCTTATCCTTGAAGCCTTTCCTTGCTAATTTGAAGCCAAACTTCATCACCAACTTGAAACTTATGATCCACCTGATGTTTTTCATGCCTTGCCTTGACTTTTCTCTAGTTTCTCTTGCACTGTTTGATGAATCAACTAATTTTCTCAGTAAATTTATTTTCTTTATCTATGTCACTATGTCCATCAATAGCTACATCTTTCCCAAAGATGAAATCCAATGGTGACTTTGGAAAGTAACCAAGACATGTTGCAAATGGAGATGTTTGAGTAGAAGAATGTTTTTCAAGGTTGTAAGCATGATGAATGTAATGCAATTTGTCATCCCACAACTTAGGATGTTTGTTGCAATATCCTCTAAGAAGATGAATGATTTTTCTATTAACAACTCCAGTATAACCATCTGTTTGCAGATAAAAGGATGTACTCTTACTCAACTTAGTGTCCATCAATTCCCACAAACTTGACCAAAAATTCCCAACAAATCGAGAATCCTGATCACTTACAATAGATGTAAGAAACCCAAAATGAACCCAAACATTTTGAAAGAAAATATGAGTTGTTTGTTTAGGTGTAACTTTCTTTTTACATGGCATCAAAATACACATTTTTCTGAACCTATGCACAACTACATACAAGTAATCATGACCTCTTTTTGACAAAGGAAGACCTCCTACAAAATCCATAGAGATACTCTCCCATGGACATGAAGGAACTAGAAGTGGTGTGTAAAATCCTAGCTTCCTATTACTAGGCTCACTGACTGCACATAAAGAACATCCTTTAATAAAGCGTGACACACTTTCAAGCATACGAGACCAATAAAAATACCTATGAATATTTTCCACTGTTTTTCTTACACCAAAATGTCCCACAATAAGAGAAGTGTATGCTTCCGTTATGAAATTCACTCTCTTACCTTGTGGAAGACAAAGCTTGCCCAAATGATACAACAAGTTATTGTGAACACGATAATCTAACTCCTCAACTTGGCGATTGGTGAGCCCTGGTATTCCACCAAGAGTGCTGCAACTCCCAGGGGTTGCCCTACTTTACTTTATCAACCCGGGGTTCGTACAAACTTGGAGGTGACAGTGCTATATACATAGCAGATGCATTATGTTCATGTAATCCTCTTCCTCTCTATGAAAGGGTGCTAATTCTAGGGGTTTTCAGTGAAGTTTGTCACACTTCAATGAAACTAAAATAAATTGCAAAAAGGAAATGACAAAAATGAAACTAAATTAAATTGCTGAAGAAATGAAAAAAAAGTAACTAATTTAACTCGCTGAAAAGAAATGGCAGAAAGGAAACTAATTCTAAACCATACTTAACTTGGCCAAACTGCTAAATGCGCTCTACTTATCCTATGGTCTATCTATCATGCTTCTATCCATGCAACTAAGTTATCCATGAATTAATTCTAATTGAAAAAGTGTTGATTTGCAGCTTGGAGGAAAGAAAAGAGAAAAAGTGGTTAATGGAGGGCTTAGCAAATGAGACAGGGCTTAGAAGTGGAAAGTGGGGGTTTAAACCTTATAAAACCTTATAATATGGTGCAGAAATGGCTTTGGAGAGGAATAATGTGAAATATGTGATGGAGGAAAATGTTGTGATATGCGATGTCGCAATCGCAATATCGCAAAAGTAAAGGGATAACGGAAATGTAGTTCGGGAGCGGGAGCGAAATGCAAAATGCAATGAGGTAAATCCTGCAAAGTTGGACAAGTGATGTGGCAGTGGGACCAATATCACAATCGCAATATTGCAACGTTGGAGTGGTAAGTGTTAAAGGGAGAAGGGAAATGTTGTGAAGTACAATGTGTGATGCGGCGGAGTTATCGCATCGGCGAAACGAGCAGTAAGTGTTAAATGAAAGAGGTAAAAGGTGTGATTCACAATTTACGATTTCGCAATATTGCAATCGGTGAAAACAAGTGATAAGCCTTGATGAAAATGGGAAAGGTACAAAATGTGATTTGCAATGCAGCGGAGTTTGCGATCTATGATATGCGATATTGCAATATCGCAATCAGCAGATAGGAGCGGTAAGTGTAATGGAGAAAAGCGAAAAGTTGCGGTTTGAAAAGTCCGATGTACAGTAGCGGGAGTTTTGATGAGGAAAGATGGAGGTCGAGTTTCAATGGTTTTTCAAGAATTTTTCATTAAAACGAGTACAGTGACGGCCATCGATAAAACAAAGGAATACGACGGGAAATCGAAAAAGGAGAGCGGTAAGTATTCAAGGCAAAAGGTAAGAACTGCGAAGTGCGATTTTGTGAACAGGCGAAGTAAGATAGTGGGAGAACCGAGGAGGAAGGCATAGGTCGCATTTAAATGGGTTTTTAATGGTTTTTTTTTTTTACATGTTTTGCGTTAAGAAGGTAAGGTAACCGTGAATGGAAAAACCAAAGGAATAAGGCAGAGTTGAAGGGCTTCAATGCATTTAGGGAAAAGGTAAGTGCAATAGTAAAAATAAGAGGAAAACATGAACGAATGGAGGCATAACAGAATCAGTTTTTGGGTCTGTGGAGAGATTCACCCTCCTCGAGCTCTATTGACAGAGATGAGAGGGGGAGGCAGCTTGACCACATATTTTGGAGTTTTTCTCCTCTAATATATTACTCATAAGCAAATAAAACTACAAAAACGAATTGAAAGCAAAGACTAAGAAGCCATGAAACTATCGGAAGTATATCTAACTAAATGGCAGAAGAAAAACTAGCTAAATGAAAGAAAGGAAAAGGTAATAACAACAGAGAAGCTGAGGCACATGGGCTGGGCCCTAACCTACGAGCCCAACTCTTCGGAATTAAATTAGTAAAATGGAGTCTATCTACTCATTTCATTAAGAATATAATCTTATTACATCTCGAAGGTCTCAACAGAAAAATCCTAATAGATTGTAGAAAAATTTCTGAATGGAATCGAAGAATAAAATGGAATTGACTAGAATCAACCCACTGGCTAACTAACTAACTCCTTCCTAGCTCTAGCTCTGTTCTATTTATTCTACAGGGAAAATACCAATAGCTCCCTTGAAATGGTGATTGAGTCCACTTTGACTCTAAGTAAACATAGATTGAGTGCCCTTCATCTTCAGTTGCTTGGCCTCCTCTTGGAATTCGATTTGTTGAGTCCAAGTGAAGTATGGCTTGAGTGTACTTGGTCTTGAGTTGCTTGGCTGCCTCTGGAATTTGAATCGCTGGAGGGGGATATCATGAGGATCCTTTAGCTACCTTTGAGAGTTAAGGAGGGTGGAAAATCCCCTTGAATCTCTCCTAGATTTCTCCCTAATTTCCTGATGTTGTGCTCATTTATTCTCTAATCCCGATATTCCAATGGCAGGGAGCAAGTCCCTAAATCATCTCCTTCTCCAAATCTACCAAATATTCTCACAATATTCTACAAAAATAACCAATATTAGAAAAAATATGCAACTACCTTTAATCCTTCCTAAGAACATATTAAAGCATAAGAAAACATTATTAAGTGCAGAAGGAGAGATTTAATATATACTTTTATGTACATAAGGAAGGTATATGGGCCTAAGAAAGGTTAGATGGGCCTTATTTTATGTCTAATTTAGAGGCCAATCATCATCCCCCTACTGAAATTGTTGCTCATCCTCTGAGCAACCTATTCATCCTCCCTTCCTTATGGTTCTTCCTGCATGCTGGCTTATTTCATTTTCTGTTTCTTGGGCCATGCGCTTCTCTTCTGCTAACCTTCTTACTATACTTTTTGCTGCAATTCTTCTTGTAGGTGCTTCATGGAGGTCCTCAAATGCCTTAAGTCTGTTTTCCATGCCAAGAGGTGGTGGATTCACCTTTTATTTGATTTTTTTCCTCTCTCTTTTCTTTTTATTTTTATTTCCTTTTTATTTTTATTGCATGCAAAGTAAACTCACAGTTCTTTTTTGTTTGAATTGAGTTTACCCTTGGTTACCCCTTGGCACTCCTTGTCCTCTATTACAACGAGCTGCTTACTGCCCACTTTCTCAAGTCCCTTTTATGTTTGCCTTGTTCCTTTTCTTGGTGGAAAAAGTGAGGCTAGTTGCTAGATAATGTTGAAGTTTTCAACAAGAAACAGTGAAATTGGCATCCAGAAACAACATCCTTGATCCTAGTGAAAATTAAGCACCTACACTAGGTGGGGCCCACATAGGCTATTTTTAGGTGGATGTCTATTTATAGATGCATGATAAAATTCTATTTATAGATTGCATGTCTATTTATACATGCATGTCGACTATTATTATCCCTTAATATTAGTTGGACAATAAACAATAATATATTCTCAATGTGGACTTGGAAATAGTTAACTGAAGTGGAAAATCACTTAGCTAAGTGAATTTTGAGTTAAGAGGTTAGTTAGTGGGACATGCAGAGTGATTCCAGTTGTAACAGAGTTAGAAGTGCAGTGGTGCATGAGTTGTGCAAGTTGTAAAACAGTTTAACTCAGTTAAGTGAGTTAAAGTCAGTTTTTCTAGTTGTAATCGCAGATACAATAGTGAGAGATCAATTGAATTAAATATTAATTAATTCATATGTAGTGATATCACATGCAACTGATGTTTTTACTATTATTAATTGCATGCATGTCAGTTCGAGTGGAGACCCAGTTGAGATCTAGGTGAAAGGGAAGTGTAACTATCAGTTGTGATATTAGCAGGCTACTTGGTGTACTTATAACACCACATGATGCCCATGATACTCAGCGTAGTTGAGGAAGGCTGAAATCCTTTTTTATTAAGGAGTGCATTCATCAGGAATTGCGTGAGCAAGGTAGGCTATCTAGAGACAGTAAATTGGCTAAGGGATTTGCCAATTTTTGCATGACATTGTGAGACAATTAGTTGATGTACTGAGGGCTCTTGTGAGAAGAGTTTTGTATGTAATTTTTTCATGATTCCTTGTGGAATATACAATATATGATAGAGGGGTTTTGAGCAGTAAGCTTTCCCTGGGAATATCTGGTGTCGTAGTTTTTATCTATTCTTCTTTGCTTCATGTAATTGGCGATTTTGTTTTTAATTCCACAAAATATTTGTAGAAGCGATTCACTATTTAACTTTATTACATTGTTAGATCGGGTGAATCCAATATATACATACATATTGTATAAGTTTTACATGGTATCGGAGTTGTGTTATAAATTTTCTACATGGTATGAGAGCAAGAATTATTTGGGTGTGTGAGTTTGCAGAGAATATCAAAAAATTTTGATGCAAAACTTTTAGAAACAAATAGCATATTTGGATTCCTTGCGAAAAAATACCCAAATTGAAAAAAAAAATCGGTTGAATCGGAGCTCAGAGAAGAGTGTGTTACTGCAACTTAATGATTGTTTGGAACCATATGTCAATATAGTTATGATGACCCTAGTCCACTTGCTGAGTTGGATCACCTTGGATTTCCTCTTCTATTATGACATTCAAATATTCCTCTTTTTGCTGATTGTTCTCTTGAACACATGGAGGAAATGCTGGTAAACATGAGGGAACTTTCTCAACATCTGATTCTGATGTCAGCTCTTCATCAAGTGCAACCCTTGATCTTTTGATCTCCTCATTTGGATCTTCTTCTTCTTGATGTTGTCCTTCAATGACATTGAGAAAATCTCTTCTTTGCAATACTTTTATTGAACTAAGATTCATACCATTTAGATCAAGAGGATATGTTTGGTAGTGTTGTACCTCAACATTGTAAGTGGGCTGAGATACTTAATGGTGTGGGTTTGGAAATGGTGGTATAGGTAGTTGGGTGGGGGTGGATATATGACATGGATGTGGTTGAGGCTGTGGTTGTGGTGGAGGTGGATGGTAGGGATAGCATGGGGTTGGGTATGGAGGATATGGAGGGAAATATTGAGGATATTGTGGATTTTCCAAATAATGACCTTGCCAACCATGTTGCTAAGGTTGGTTTTGGGGTTGAGACGGCCAATGTTTCCAAGGAGGGAGTGTGTCCTAATTATTTTGAGATGGATGTGAACAATATTGAAATTGTGAAGTGGGTTCTTGCATCATATCAAGTTGACTAGGTTTCCAGGGTCTCCTTGGAGCTACATAAAATAGCTTATTTGGTGATTGCCTTGCTCCATTGTCTTCCTGGTAAACTTCTTTAAACCTGGGGAATGATGGACAACATTTAGTAGCATATGATTCTGCATGGATAACAAAAATATCAACATCTTCCTTTTGCTCATTTTGCATTCTTAACATTTCTACTTGTTCACTTAGATTGGTAAGAACCTTCGTTTTAAAGCTATCAAGCAAATTTCCAAGTTCATATTGCCTTACCAATGTTGATGTTGATTTACATACTCTTTCCCTTCCTCTTGATATGCGCTTGCATGTTTCACAAATTTCTTCAAATAACAATTGGTATACATCTCCTCTACTCATGAGATTAAGGAAATCAATCCACTCATCCCTAATTTTTCTAAGAGGGTTTTTAGTTTGTCAAATTCAAGATGCTGAAATTTTTCCCTCTTAAAATTATACATGAACCTCTCCATTAGATCCTCAAGGCTCTCATCTTCTTCTTGGTTCATTCTAAAAATTTCTTCTCTAATATCATGATCTTTATATTTTTCTAGAAATATCTTTTGCATATCATTCCATGATATTATTGAATTAGTACCTAGACTCATGAACTATTTAAGAGCTTTATTCATTAATGTTGCAGGAAACATTCTCAGCTTTTGACTGTGTGATAAGTAGCCATAAGACCTATAAAGTATCTCAAATTCAAAGAGAAATGTTTCTAGATCCTCTGCCCTCATACCATGGAAGTTGGGAAGGAAAGATGGAGGGATGTTCTTCTTAGGTACACTGATGTCCATATCTTGAATGGGAAACCCAATAAGATCTTCTTCATTGTCATCATTTCCATCCATCTCTTCTTCCTTCAAAAGTGTATGGTGATGTGGTTCTTATTGCACCACGTGGTCAAGTGGGGGGGGGGGGTTGGTGTTGGAGAAGTATTTAAAAAAAAAAAATCTAAGTATCCCTACTCCTATGAGGCATGAAAATCAGATTTTTTGTATTTTTCAATATTTCAGAAACAACATGAAAAAGGAAAGCATAAAAGAATGCTAAAAAAAAATCAAAGCATCTACTAGACACCTCCCCGGCAACGACACAAAAAAGCGGTGAGCCCTGGTATTGCACCAGGAGTGATGCAACTCCCAGGGGTTGCCCTACTTTAATTATCAACCCAAGATTCATAAAAACTTGGAGGTGATAGTGCTATATACATAGTAGATGCATTATGTTCATGTCATCCTCTTCTGCTCTACGAAAGGGTGCTACTTCTAGGGGTTATCAGTGAAGTCTGTCACACTTCAATGAAAATAAACTAAATTGCAGAAAGCAAATGATAGAAATGAAACTAAATTAAATTGCTAAAAAGAAATGAAAAAAAGGAAACTAATTTAAATTATTGAAAAGAACTAGCAGAAAGGAAACTAATTTAACTTGTTGAAAAGAAATGACGGAAAGGAAACTAATTCTAAACCATACTTAACTTGGCCAAACGGCTAAATGCACTATACTTATCCTGTGGTCTATCTATCATGCTTATATCAATGCAACTATGCTATCAATGACTTAATTCTAATTGAGAAAGTGTTGATTTGCATCTTGGAGGAAAGAAAAGGGAAAAAGTGGTTAATGGAGGGCTTAGCACATGAAGCAAGGCTTAGAAGAAGAAAGCGAGGGTTTAAACCTTACAAAACCTTATAATATGGTGCAGAAATGGATTTGGAGAGGAATACTGTGTAATATGTGATGGAGGAGATGTGATGGAGGCAAAGGTTGCGATATGCGATATCGCAATCGCAATAGTGCAAAAGTAAAGGGATAGCGGAAATGTATTTTGGGAGCAGAAGCGAAACGAGAAATGCAATGAGGTAAATCTTGCGAAGTGCAAAGTACGATGGGTGATGTGGCGGTGGGACCAATATCTCAATTGCAATATCGCAACATTGGAGCGGTAAGTGTTGAAGGGAGAAGGGAAATGTTGCGAAGTGCGATGTGCAATTTAGTGGAGTTATCGCATTGGCGAAACGAGTGGTAAGTGTTAAATGAAAGAGGTAAACGGGGTGATTTGCGATTTGAAATTTCGCAATATCACAATTGGAAAAAACAAGCAGTAAGTGTTGACGAAAAAGGGGAAAAGTGTGAAATGTGATTTGCGATGCGGTGGATTTTGTGATCTACGATATGCAATATCTCAATATCGAAATCGGAAGATAGGAGAAATAAGTGTAATGGAGAAAGGGGAAATGTTGCGGTTTCTGAAGTGCAATGTACGCTAGTGGGAGTTTCAATGAGGAAAGGCAGAGGTCGAGTTTCAATGGTTTTTCAAGTGTTTTGTGTTAAAATGAGTAAGGTGATGACGATCGATAAAACAAAGGAATATGATGGGCAATCGATAGAGGAGAGCGGTAAGTCTTCAAGACAAAATTTAAGAGCTGCAAAGTGTGATTTCATGAACAGGTGAAGTATGGTAGCGGGAGAACTGAGGAGGAAGGCGGAGGTCACGTTTAAATGGGTTTTGAATGGTTTTTTTTTTTACGTGTTTTGCATTAAGAAGGTAAGCTAATATTGAATGGAAAAACCAAAGGAATAAGGCAGAGTTGAAGGGCTTCAGTGCGTTTAGGGAAAAAGGTAAGTGCAATAGTAAAAAGAAGCAGAAAACATGAAGGAATGGAGGCATAACAGAATCAATTTTTGGGTCTGTGGGAAGATTCGCCCTCCTCAAGCTCTATTGATAGAGATGAGAGGGGGAGGCTTGACCACAAATTTTGGATTTTTTCTCCTCTACTCTATTACTCATAAGCAAATAAAACTACAACAATGAACTAAAAGCAAAGACTAAGCAACCATGAAAGTATCAGAAGCAGATCTAACTAAATGGCAGAAGAAAAACTAGAGAAATGACAGAAAGGAAAAGATAGTAACAATAGAGAATCTGAGGCACATGGGTTGGGACCTAACCCATGAGTATAAATATTTGGAATTAAATCAGTAAAATGGAGTTTGTCTACTCATTACATTAAGAATACATTCTTATTACATCCCGAAGGTCTCAACAGAAAAGTCCTAATAGCTTGCAGCAAAAGTTATGAATGGAATCGACTAGAATCAACCCATTGACTAACTAACTAACTCCTTCCTAGCTCTAGCTATGCTCTATTTATTCTACAGGGTAGCTACTAACAACTCCCTTGAAAATGACGATTGAGTCCACTTTGACTCCAAGTAAACATAGATTGAGTGCCCTTCGTCTTCAGTTGCTTGGTTGCCTCTTGGAATTCGATTTACTGGAGACTCCAAGTAAAGTATGGTTTGAGTGCACTTCGTATTGAGTTGCTTGGATGCCTCTGGAATTCGAATTGTTGGAGGGGGATCTCATGAGGATCCTTTGGCTGGCTTTGAGAGTTAAGGAGGGTGGAAAATCCCCTTGAATCTCTCCAATATTTCTTCCTAATTTCCTGATGTTGTGCTCATTTATTCTCCAATCCCGATATTCCAGTGGCAAGGAGAAAGTCCCTAAATCATATCCTTCTCCAAATCTATATAATCTGCCAAATATTCTCACAATATTCTACAAAAATAACCAATATTAGGCAAAAATATGCAACTACCTTTAATCCTTCCTAAGAACATATTAAAGCATAAGAAACATTATTAAGTGCAGAAGGAGAGATTTAATATATCATTTTATGTGCATAAGGAATGTAGATGGGCCTAAGAAAGGTTAGATGGGCCTTATTTTATGTCTAATTTAGAGGCCCATCAACAACCTTGAGTCAAATTTGCATAAACATATTGAAATTTATTGTAAAATGCATATTCTTGAGTAAAGTAGTTGCATTTATAATAAGCCTAGAAAGCATATCAACAACCTTGTTGTATATACCTTTCTTATACCCGATAACCAAGTGGAATTGCTACAAGGATCCCATCCATCAAAAGTGCCTTGATTGTTGGAATTTGGTTTTTGATTTCAAGTATTGCAATGGTTGGTGATCGGTGTGAATGATGGTTTCCTTTCCCATAAAATAATGTTTCCATTTCTTCACACTTTGTACCAATGCATATATCTCCTTGTAATATGTAGGATAATTTATCACCACACCATTAAAAATTTCTGAATGGAATGAAATAGTCTTAGTGTGCTGTAAAAGGATTGTGCCCATGGCATAGTCACTTGCATCTGTTTGAATCTCAAAGGGTTGTCTCAAATCCGGTATTGCTAATATTGGGGTTGACTGATCTTCTTCTTCAAAGCATAAAATGCTTTTTTCTGATTTCCTCCCTACTGGAAGACTTTCTTAACACTCATCAATGCATGTAACGAAGCTGCAATAAACGAAAAATTAGCAATGAATTTCCTCCAATACTGTACTTCCCCTAGAAAACTTCTTACCTTCGTGACTGACTTCAATGTAGGCCAATTCACAATGACCTCAAATTTAGAGGGGTATATCTTTAGCTCACCTCCTAAAACAATATGTCCCAAATTCATTAAAGAAGTTTTGCCAAATTCACATTTCGACATCTTTAAAAAAAAATTCTCTTTTCTCAAGACATCAAGCACCTTGTTCACATGCATAACATGTTCTTCTCGTGATTTGTTGAATATCAAAATATCATCTAAGTAGACAATCACAAACTCATCTATAAATGGCCTTAATACATCATTCATAACTCTCATGAAATTAGCTGGAGCATTGCAAAGAAAAAAAGGCATAACAATCCACTCAAACAATACTTGTTTAGTTTTAAATGTGGTCTTCCATATGTCCTCTTCAACTATTCTAACTTGATGATAACCAATTCTTAAATATAACTTAGTGAAATGCATTGCATACCTCAATTTATCAAGAAAATAATCAATACTAGGGAGTGGATAATGATTCTTTATCATGATTGTGTTGAGTGCATGAAAATCCACACACATGCGCCATGTACCATCCTTTGTGGGTACCAATTCAATCAGTGAACCACATGGCAAGGTAGATCGAAAAATGATACCTTTATTCAACAATTCTTGGATTTGCTTCTTGATTTCTACACTTTCTATTATCGACATGTGATACATGCCAATGTTAGGGAGTGGAACATCCTGCGGTAGCTATATCTCATGTTGTATTCCCCTCTTGGGAGGTAACCCCTTCGGCTCTTGAAACATCTCGCCATGTTGAATTAACCATATCAAACAAATCAGATTTTAATCTATCATCACAACCTTCAAAAGATTCAAAATCCTTATCATTCTTTTGTTTGATCATAAGCAACACAAAGTTTTTGCTTGAGTTTACTAGTCTCTTCATTTTCCTAGCATTAACCAAAGAGAGGTGTAGATTTTTGTGATGAGCTCTCACGATATATTCCACCCCATATTTGAAAAAGTGGTACTTTTTCTCATGGTGATAGAAGATTGTTTTCCTATCATAGAGATATGGACTACCCAAAACAATTCCAGATATGTCAAGCGACACATCATCTAACTCAACTTCATCAATAAAATTTGTGGTAATTGCAAACCAGAAAATGAATTTTATTGTAACTTTTAAGTTTGTATCTTTGGTTATCCAACCTAATAGGTATGGTTTATGATGAGGTAAGGTTTCAAGATTCAACTTCTTGACTAAGTCTTCAAATATTAATTTCTATTGAGACCTAATATCAAATAGTGTGTCAATTTTTGTATCTTTTGAGATCACTCTAACATGAAACAACTCTATCTTGCTTCTTCATTTGAAGTGTTATTGTGACAATTTGAGGAACTAGTACTTGTTATGGCTTCTTTTACCTTTGTGACCATGGCTGTAATTTTAGTCTCATCTCCTGAATCAGATCCAAGATCTTGTTGTGTGGTAGCAGTTGTATTTTGTTTCTCCTTATTTTTGAATTTTTTTAGGCCTCAATTCTAGATGAAGTTTCCAATAATGGGCTTCATCATGACCCTCTTTGGAAGAATCAGTACATGTGTTTTTCTCCCCTTCTTTATTAATGGATGAATTCTTCTTTTGTTTACCCTTGAAACCCTTTCCTTTTTCACCACCCATGAATGGTTTCCTTTTACCCTCATCTTGTACATTTTTCTCTCTTGCCTCAAGGTGTGTAGCTTGCACACATACCTCATCTAAACTAGTGGGATTAGGCATGAGGATGGTGTGTTTCAGGTAACTATGAAATCCACCTATGTACTTCAACAAAGTTTATTGGCTATTCAAATCAACTCCTAACATAAGAGCTCTTCTCGTAAACTCATCAGTATAATCTTGTACACTTTGACCTTTCAATTTTATAAATTTTTTCCAACTCATAATAGCTTTTTGCATGTAAGCTAGAGGATAGAATTCCCTTTTAATGGTAGCAAAAAAAATTTACCAAGACATTGATATCTTACCATTTTTCTTAATCTCCTATTGTGTCTTTGGTTCCCACCATACAAGTGTTGATCCCTCCATCCTCAACGAAGCCAATTGAATATTTATTTCATCTTCTTGAAGGTTCTAAATTCTAAAATAAACCTCCAATTGAAAAATCCAATTATCCAGCTTCTTTGCATTCACTTTTCCATTATACATTGGAAGCTCAAACTTAACATCAATTTTAATAAAAGGTGATTTACTAGGTGATTTACTAGCTCCTTTTGAAGTATGTGTATGAACATATGGAAGAGTTGTGGTAGTGTAAGATGATGATGAGGAAGGTGAAGATGGTGGTGAGGATGTTGGTGGAGTGGATGGTGGATTCTTACCATATATATGGTATCCTCCTACTGGAGAACCCTCTCCTCTTGGAGGCCTTTAACTCCCTCCTTGCATCCTTACATTCCTTTCCTCATATGGGACATTAACCATCTCAGTCATATCAAATAATTCCTTCCTGAATACTCTCTCATATTCTGCCGTGATAGGTTATCCTTCATGAGACATGCTCACTCAAGACTCAACTTCAACTTGAGTATGTGCTAGTTTTGAAGACTTTGGCAACCTTTCCCTTCTTCCTCTTGACCCAACTGCAAGGCTCTCAACCAGCTTCCCTTCTCCTCTTTTGATTTTTAACCTTGTAAGCATGACGCAAACTTCTAAACAATTAGATCCCTTCTTGCAAAAAAAAACCTAAAGAACTCAGGATATGATACCAAAAATGATCTGAATGGAGTATGTTAGTGTTGTTGTGCTAATTACTCATTCATATTATAAATTCAATGTCTTATGTGTGCTTAAGGGTTTACGTTTTCTTGCAAATTATCAATTCTCATGAGTGTTTTTCATGTCAATTTAGAAAATAAAATACAGAACATCACCATACATAACATTAACACAGGTATTTGATGAAGGAGTTCACCCCTCCTGGGCTACATCTCCATGGCTTGGGCCTCTATATTATGCTCAAATTTTAAACTTGACATATTTACATTGCTCTTTTTCTCTTATAACCTACTCCAATGAGTCCAGAATGGCTCAAAATGGCCAGCTAGCCTCTTTCGAGCCTGAATTGGTCGAAAAATGCAAAATGTTCGGCCTCTTCAAAATTTCCCACTATTTTAGGCCCTAAATTAGTTAACTGTAACTAGAAATGGGATTTTCCGCCAAATCTAGAGGTCTACCAATTAAAATGTCATTAAGTTAAGTGGGAGTTAGCGCACTGATTAAATGTGGTTAAGTGTTAATTGTGTGCTTTAATTAATCCGCATTTAATTATGGTTTAGGCGCATTAAGACTTGATTAAAATCATATTAACTATGGTTTAACTCCGCGTTAGTAGTTTTCTTTGTCGGTGGTGATCCGAATTTATGTAGGAACGCAACGGAATACACATATAACCATAAATATAAAAATGCAGTGGAAATAACACTTAATTTCATTAATATCAAAGAACTAAAATATGTTTACAAGCAGAATGGAAATAAACTAGCTAGGGTGCTGGTAGCTTATCTCTGAGAAGAGATGTGGTGGCTACAGGCCTCTAAACTCTGTATTACAATGAGGCTCGCAGGCCTATATATTATTGAGAAACAATGGAAAACCCTAAACATCCAAAAACATCACCCTAGGAGATGAAACACCAGATAATGGGCCATGTTGGGGTAAATTGGTACATAAATTTTCTGGGGTCGTAACTTTGGCATACTATATCCATTTGACGCATGTGATACATCGTTAAATAGATCTATCCAAGTATTACAACTTCTGACCGCGAATATCTATTCCAAAACAAAATCATGTTAGTCGAAGAAGCAATGCCCAAAAAACATAGTTTAGGGCCTAAAAAAGGCTCTGGAAGTTCAGGACCTAAAAAAATGCTAAAAATAGTAAACTGTGCTATAATTAGGATAACTGCAAAACTGAAAGAAACAATGGTGGGGCCCCAAGTGGAATAGGTGGGTGGCCACCAATATCCACCTGGATCAAGTAGTTATGTGCGGTGGTCATGTGGACTTGGGGCTGGCCCCCACCTTACCCCACCACAAACTTTGGTTTAATATAAATATAAGTCGGATCCATTGTATTGTAAGGACTAATGGATAAGCAGAATGATAATGCATTGTGTTGTGTGGTGGGAGGTCGTGGGGTCGAACCGCGATGCCTCGACCCAGACCTTGACCAAAAATTTTACACGACATTTCAACTTGGGGGGAGGGGCATGTGGTGGTGCTAGGCTGCATAATGTGTCCTCACCTCGTTGGCCCTGAATTCAACCAATAAAACTTCATCACGTCACCTAATTCTAGACCAGTGCCATACTACCACTTGGAAGCTTCCCATTTGCCTACAAAAAATGCCAAATAATGAACCTGCATAGTCAACATGCCACGTCAGTAGTACGGACTGCTGATTGGCATCTGGCTGCCATTTTTTTTTAATTTTCATGTCTAACAAAGCGGATAAAAGTCGTTTCTGGGAAAATACGACGACTATTTTTCGTGAAACAAAGTGCACCGGATTCAGAACGATGAGCACTATGCAGCCATTCAGATTTTGAGCCAATATGAGAACTTTGATTTTGAGAATAAAATTGAGGCCCTGATCAGTGAAATACTATTTTCCTCATGTTGTTTTTGCAAAATTCATAACATTTTCAAGAAATAGAATTTCAACTGTTAAAAAAATTCCTTCCCCTTCATTTGTTGGGGGTAATTATTATTATTGCGATTCATCTTTTAAATGTCCTTTGAGACCTAATTTGGTAAGAATACTATATTAACATCTTCTACCCAAGCCAAGCCTTTGGTTTTTCATTTCATGTCATCTATAGACTTGCATCTTCTATCGAGAATATGTTATTTGTCAATCTTCTATTGGAACCCCTGTTTTGTCAGTGAATCGCTGAATTCATTGATTGAGAAAGGGAATGGATTGACACCTTCTGTTGGAACCCTGCACTGTCAAGGAATACCTCCATAACAAGCAAATAAATACTCACTTTATATTTGATTCCTATGCTACTGAGATTTTATACTTTTGTGGTTTTAAATTTTGAACTGTCGAACATATTTGGATGCTTATTAGACCACACATTATTTTTCTAACTTGGGGGATATGCATCAAAGGCTTGCGAAATCTTGGTTATCACAATTCATCCACTTCACATTTTGTTCATTTTATCCTCTTTACATTTTATTCATAGATTATGGGATCTTTATTTCCAACAAGCAAATAGATTGGCACATTTCATAGGAACCTTGCACAACCTTAGCATTAATTTTCTACATTAATATAGATTTGGGATTTGCTGCTAGAATGATGCCAAGGAATTCACTGCAAACTTCTTAAATGTATAATCAAAATAAAGATAACTAATCAAAACTATTTATGTTTATTTTATGTTTATTGTATAATAAAGTATTGAGATAGTAGATCGGGGCTGTATAACGCAGACATTCACATAAACCTATGTGAATCTAGGTTCTAGGGTACCAAGTTGTAGGATGTATCTCTTAAACTCACACAAATAATCGAGGTATCAATTATTGGAATTTTAGACCCGAAAGTTTAAAATTTAAAATTTTGGAGTGCACATTAGACTCACTAATAGATATATTTAGGCTCACACACTTCCTAATTGAGTGTTGAAATCCTTCAATCCATGAGGAAAAAATTAATGTTCAGTTAAAACTTAAAAGCCAGTGTTGACTTCCTTAGTTACAGTCAGAATGTAAATGGAAAATGAGGATGACGTGTACATTTGAACCTTCAAATTTTTTAACTTACAATCAATACCATCCCAGAGAAAGAATCTAGTGCAGATTAGATTTATGGTTAAGTGCCTTTGTGCTTATTTCAAAATTTAATGAGACATTTAACATCAATCTTGTTCTATCAATTAAGGTCTTGGCTCATTTTAGTTCGGATTGGAAACTTAAAGAAAGGACCTTCTACATATAAGTTCTATTGGGCTACGTTCAAAGGTGGAAGTCTCACATCATAAAGGGTTTTCCAATTCATAAGGGTCACTTAAGTTACACTGTTGTTATGAAAATATCACAATATCAATTCCAAGATTAGAACATATTCTTGCACTGATCACACCAATTGCAATCTACAACTTTTCCATCTTCTTTCTCTGTATTTTTAAAATATATATTTTTCCTTCCAATGTACTAGGTGACTTCGGAGATAAAGGCTCACACTGAAGATGCCAGGGAGGTCATCTGCGATGCTGCAAAAAAGTATACTTCTGACATGGTGGTGCTAGGTAGTCATGGATACGAAGGTTTTAAGAGGTATTATTTAACGAAATTTCCCTGTATTTGCAGCTTTAAGAAGTGCGTTTTCAAAAAAAAAATTATTACTGATATGCTTGATTTGATATGATACATGTCATTGTTGTTTTAGGAAACTAGTAATTTCCTTCATTTTGTAATAAAACACTTATTTTAATTAGGGGATATTGGATTCTACATAGTGGTTCTCGGTCGTGTGAGTGACTATTGTATCCACCACATACAGTGCCATGTTGTTGTAGTGAAGCCCCAACATAGTAAGGCTCATTAGGCTAATTTATTTTCATTAGCCTCATGTCATCAATGTGATCTAAATCATTTAATGCCGAATACCACATATACTGCTTTTAGTATAAATAATATTTCAAATCATGGACCAAGGAATTTAAATACCCACTCGTAATATTTGCTAGTAATATCCATTGTCTTTTTGGAACATTGAAAATATTTTCCGATTTATGCATGGTTGTATGAAATTATTAAAATAAGACATGATTGTCACTATAAAATTGGAATACACTTCATGGAACATATATTTCCATTGTATCGTATGATATGATATTTAATTTGAGTCACGCTTCATTTGCATAATATTGCATCGGATCATATTTACTTCTCACCTCTCCCTAATATTTTTATGATAACCTAAACTCTGTCGCGAACAATAATTTACTTGGCAATTGAAAATGAAAAATGTCTTGAAAATAGAATCTTAGGGTTTTTTATGACTTGCAAGCTGTAGACATGTGTACATGATTTTGGATTCCTGAGCACACCCATGCTCAGGGAAGAATGTAAGAAAAAGACCCTAGCAAATCCAAAATACATTAAATTCAATTTAGGCATTTTCATTTAGATATTGGGTATTGTTTTTATTGTAGAAAATCATGGTAATTTGGGTAAATTTGATTTGGGTAACTAGTTAAGAAATCTGAAATTCAACTTACTAATTGCAAAACATGGCAAATACTGAATTGTCCAATAACCTGAACTCTCTCGTAAACAATAATTTATTTGGTAATTGAAAATGAAAAGTGTCCTGAAAAGAGAATCTTAGGGTCCATTATGGCTTGCAAGTAGTAGACATGTGTACATGATTTTGGATTAATACATTAAATTCAATTTAGGCATTCTCATTTAGATATTGGTTTTTTTTTAATTGTACAAAAGCATGGTAATTTAGGTAAATTTGATTTGGGTAACTAGTTAAGAAATATGAAATTCAACTTACTAATTGCAAAACATGAAAAATATTGAATTGTCTAATAACTTGGTATATATGTGGACTAGTTCCTTTTTGCGGAAAACTAGGTATTTCAAGTTCAGGGCTGGGACTTTCTGACTTGCAACCATCCTTGTTTTATATATTATCTTTATGCATTGAATAGGTATTATATAGCATTATAATTATAATATAAATACTTTAAAAACATGAGGAGTCAGGAGTTAATTGTGATGGAGGGTTGGGGACTATTGTAATAATAATGGAAATGACCTGAGATGAGCTAAAGTAGTTACAATGTAGTTTGAGGTATTGAAAATTGTTCAGTGTAATTTGATTTTTTAGTAAATTTTAAAAATTTTATTAACAAGTTCAATGTAATTTGATTTTTAGTTAATGTGATTATCAATTTTTTTTATGGATGGTTTTAATATAAGTTGAGTAGTGTCTTATATATATTATTTTTTTGGAAATAGAGTTTATTTATTATTTAAAATTTAATTTATAAAATTTAGAGGGCTCCATTATAGTGGATGGGTTAATTTTTATTTTGATATAATTTTAATAATGAATTGTAGATAGAGGATTAAAATTATCCCCTGTAATATTCTAAATTTATGGATCTTTCAAATCCCAAATAAGATCCATTTTCACAACAAAATGTGAAGCTGGGTTACACTTTTTGCCCTTTTTTGAGAAAAAATTTTCATTTTTTTCGGTTCTTCAACTTTCTGCAAACTATAACAATTTTTCTGTGTAGAATTTCATTTTGCGATAAAAATAAAAGTTGTGAGAAATTTTGTTAGCTTTCTATTACTTATTTTTTGAAATTTTTTTATGCAGATTTGATATGTCAACTTAGCGTTTCTTTGAGTATGTGTTTCTTAACAATCAAAGGATTCATAAGAAGTCATGTTATGACGCAATGTTGTATTCATTGAAAATTTGTGTTTTTGAAAAAACAAAATGTGTTACAACAATCTAGACAGAGTCTATTTTGTTTTTGTCATATTTACAAAGCCAATGGATGCATATCATAATTACTAGATTTTTTTGAACTGGTCCAATACGAAAAACTGCGTATTTTGGATATGTTTCGCGTCGCAAGAAATTTCTTAACATATAAGTTATAAACTAAAAATCTAAAAGCTACCCATTAGAGACGATGGACCAATGTAATGCCCCATAATTTTTTCAATTTTTTTTACAATGTTTTTTGGGAGATACAAAATTTTGATTTCAATGAATCACAATGACCCTCAGAAATTGTTTGCACCCATTTTATTAGAAAAATAATTAAAATTAATAAACGTTTATGAAATTCCATAAAAGTTATATTTCCTGAAAGTAGATTCAATTCTGAAAATGCTTGTCTTGGTTCTGACAGTTAATTAACAACCTTTCATGGAGTTTAATTAGTCCAAAGTTGCAGAACCATATTCAAAGCCTGGTTTTTGCGTAATTGGTGATGCGTTAGTTCGGCCAAAATTTTAGTCAAAGTTCGACCGAACTATGTTTTCCGCCAAAGGCTCGTTAAATATAACGTCTTAATAGTTCGGCTGAACTTTTGATCAACAGTTCGGCCGAACTCTTGTATAATTCTCCGTCGGCCGGAAACTTTTGTGGAGCCCCCTATTAAAACACATTTCGCGTCAATATAAATTGCCGTGAAATGATTCACAATTTTCGCACATTTCGCACACTTCTTCTCATTTTACAAAGATCTTGGTTTGGGTTCAAAAACTTTTCTTCAAAGTTTGGGTTTAAGAGCATTTCTTGGTTGATTTTACAATTTTCGGTTTAAAGAATTTTTTTGGAAGACATTTCTTAGAGGCGGCGTGATTTTGGCAAAAGTTGTAAAAAATTTCTTGGACGTACATTCAAAAGACATTTCTTGGAGGTATGTACATGTTTTGAGTTGAATTAAATCTTTTGATCTTCGTTTCATTTTTATAAGACATTTTTCTCTCGAATTTTTTAAAGTAAGTGTTTTGGATTGGAATATGTAATTTTTGCAAAAAATTTACACTGAATTTTTTAAATTAAATCTTTTGTGATATTTTTTGTAATTGAGTTATTGTCTAATTTTTTGAAGGAAATTTTTTGAAATTCATACCCTATTATCATGGGAAATCGAAGAACTTGTGCGAGAAAATATGATCGAAAAAGAGACCCTAAGGCACGTAGAGAAGAGACTAGACAATCTCGCAAAAGAAAGTTAGAAGCCCTCTCAAATATTGAAGAGGAAAATAAACCTCAAGTAGAAATTGAAACAGGTATGTAAATGTAAATATTATGATCTATTGATATATATTTAAATTTTTTCTAATGTAAAATGTGAAGCTTAATTTTTATTTGATGAACTAGTTTGAGAAATATTTTGTTTAATGTAAACAGACAGAGATATTCCTCAAAATATTGAAGAATAAAACCAACCTCAAGCAGAAATTGAAGTAGGTATGTAAATGTAGATATTATGATCTATTGATATATTTTTAAAATTTTCCCAATGTAAAATGTGAAGCTTAATTTTTATTTGATGAACTAGTTTGAAAAATATTTTGTTTAATGTAAACAGACAAAGATATTCCTCAAAATATTGAAGAAGGAAATCAACCTCAAGCAGAAATTGAAGCAGGTATGTAAATGTAAATATTATGATCTATTGATATATTTAAAATTTTCCTAATGTAAAATGTGAAGCTTAATTTTTATTTGATGAACTAGTTTGAAAATTATTTTGTTTAATGTAAACAGACAGAGATACTCCTCAAAATATTGAAGAAGAAAATCAACCTCAAGCAGAAATTGAAGCGGGTATATAAATGTAAATATTATGATCTATTGATATATTTAAAGTTTTTCTAATATTTATTGACATATTTATTAATTTAGTGATTTATTAAATATGTACTACTTTTTCGAATATGTACAGATGAAATCACTATCGATAATGAGATGTTAGAAAATGTGGACACTCACACATATGGAGATAAAAAACCTGACCATGTTATACGATATCGTGTCAACCGCATTTTTGAAAAGTATTTCTTAAATGAGCGAGTGACAGTTCAGACTCAAATGTTGAAAGGTCTCCTATCATCAAGGAAATTAAAAGAAGCGACGACACTATTGGGTATTCGAAAATCAACCAAAGATAAAAAAATGAAGAGGTGATAAAAAATATGAGTAGTGGTATAAAGTCAATTAAGAGATCTAGAGATAAAGATGTTTCAAATGTACGTAGAGGAATACAGATGGCAATGGTTTCACCAAGTACTCAAGAAAATTGTTTGATAACATCTATGGCACGAGCACTGGGAACCTCGCGAAAAACTCTGCACAAACATCGAAAATTTCGACTGCAAATAGATGTAAATGATGAACTCGCTTGCTGGAGAGCTATTTGTAGGCAACCATACAAAGATAGACTTGGAGAAAATGTTAAAAAAATAATATATGAATATTGGAAGAACAATTCGTGTGTTTCACCAACTACAAGACATGTGATGCGAAGAAGAATAGCACGAAATCAGTATGAAGAACATGAAAAACATCTCTTGGAAACTACTCAGATAGAGTTATTCAACAAGTTCAAAGAAGAGAATCATCAAATTCATGATTCACTCAATGCTTTTGTTCAACAAAAACCATGGTATGTAAAACCTATCACCGTACGCAACACTTGTTGTTGCCGTTATTATGTGGAATTTGAGTTATATTATGACACATTCCTTGATTTTGGTAGAACATTATGGAAGGATTCACCTCCTCCTTCCACTATCCGTGAATTCATATCTCAAATTCTATGTGAAAGAGAAAGCGATGAACTATTTTACAAAAAGAAATGTGTTGGTGGTAAAAAATGCGATGATTTGGAAATTTGACTAAATTTCAAAATAAATATCGTATTGATATAAATGATCAATCATTGTCCAACATGAAAGTGAAATGGAAGAGATATGAATATATCAGTACATCGATTCAAGGTGCAAATAGTGTTAAAAGAATCGAATTACAAGAAGACGAAATTTTTCTGATAGACTTTTTGAGAAAGTTGAGGCAAAAATTTACAAATACACCAAGCATTCACATAGAGCTCGATGGCAAGACTTGCAATTCAAAAAATCTCATGAATTTTTTCCACCAGGGACCATTTTGTCAGTGATTGCTTTTGCAGAAAACTACACATTTGTTCCACAAAAAGAAATTCAAAGTGAATACTATCATTCTGACCAAGTCTCCATGCTCGTCCATATTCTATATAGACATGCTGAACAAAATGTCGATCATATAGAAAGCATGAGTGAAAATCGACATATCATTAAAGAATATCACTTTTATATCAGTGACGATCATACACATGATACATGTTTTGTACAACATTGTTTTGGAAGAATTTATGATTCATTGAAAAATCGTGGAATAACATTCAATGAACATTGGATATGGTCAGACGGATGCGCAGTTCAATTCAAATCTGCACGATCATTCTTTTGGTTTTGTTGTCTTCATAAGAAAACCTGCATTAAACATTGTTGGAATTTCTTCGAGACTTGCCATGGAAAAGGAGAACATGACAGTGTAGGAGCATGCATAAAACGAGTACTTCGAAGATATCAAATGAACCACTCTGCACGCCGACTTGTGCACGCTGAAGAAGTTGTTCAATGGTGCATCGCTTCTCTAAGCCATGAGAAAAACCCATCAAGAGAAGTGTGAAGGTACATTCAATTTAATTTATATTGGAAATCTAATTTTAAACATTGTACATTTATCATGCAACGATTATTTTTAATTGTATTTTGATATCATATTTACAAATTCTTTTTCTAATTTTCCATATAAAGGTTTTCCTGGCATATTGGAATCGGAGACGTAGATAGATCAATTGGAAATGACGTTGAAACAATAAAAGGAACTCAAAAATTGCATTCAATTCAAACAAAGTTGTCCACAAATGTATTTGCATTGGATAAAAGAAAATATTCTTGTTTTTGTGATGTTTGCATAGACAATACAAAATCCAATGACGTTTGTGAAAACAAAATGTATGTGAACGATTGGAAACATACAGAGCTAAATACAAAGGGAAAAATGTCTGTTGCAATGTTTGAAGAAATGCAATCAGAGGAAACTACAATATCATCCGATGGTGATCGAGTTTCCGATCTTGTTAGAGAAGGTAACATTTGAATTACTTTCTAATGATTTAAAGATCTAGAAATAAATTTAAATATGAATAATTAAATGTTAAATTTTTATTTTATTGTGCAGGAGATGTTTTTGCTATAATTGCACCTATTGACAACGATGAAAATGTGAAGTATTATTTGAGCGTTGCACTAAACGAAAAATGAAATTATTACAAGACTATAATGATCACAGATTTCAGTATGACAGAGGGTCTATTATACTGAAAGGTTATTTTTTCAGACAAACTCATCAAAGTGGAGACTTTGTTTACTTTGAAGACTATGAACCTAATTCCATAAGTTGTCAATATAGTCACTTGGTGTGTGCAGCACGCATAAAGTTGATAGAAGTTCAATCAAAGAAAAAATCGAAAATTAAGAAATGGAAAATGTCAAAATCCGATCATGAACGGATTATTGAAGATGTAATTCCATTAGAATTGTTTTGAGTGAAGTGTCCAACAATTTATTATCTTTGGATTAAATATGTTTTAGAACTTCCAGTACTCAACTAAAAATTGAGCTGCTTATGTTATTTGTGGTTTTCACATGTTACAAATTGTTTGGGTACAAGCACGTGCTCTAGTATCAACTGAAAATAGTTTTTCTATACATGTGCATTGATGAAAAATGTTATATGTATTGGATATATATATATATTCTAGAATGAAATTAATTGTTCTTGTATATTAATTGTTCTTGTATATGTTTTCCGACCGTATGGTACAAATTATTTCACTTTATTTTGTAAGGTCGGATTCGGTCCCCATATGGCCTAGCCTCCAAGGGACGAGATAACAAGTGGTTGTCCCCACTTTCCCGAATCTCAGCTTTTAAGTACAATTTTACTGTTTATGGAAGGCATCTTACATGATGTCCTAGCCAAGGATAGATTCTCTTTGTTTCAAGTTTTCGGTAAAATTTGTCACCGAATGACCTACTAGGATATTATAAATACTAGATTTGTAAGATCATTTGGCATTCGGAAAAATTCGAAAGTCTTAGAATGTCAATCAATTTAAAGTATCATTCACCCTAGGGAGTGTAAAATATTCAATGTAGGTTGGTGACAATGCTCACTCCTAGCTTGAAGCAACTCCAATGACCAATTCTTTAATGAATTCCAATGCACTAGACCAAAGTTGGTGACCTACTTGGTTTTTCACCCAAGAAATTCCAAGGTACTCTTCTTACCTTTGGCCCCCAAAGCTACAATGGAGTTATAGGAAGGTGAAGATAATTTTTTTCACTGATAGGAATTTGGTCACATCCCTAATCTCCCCTTATCAAAAATTTCCTATCTACTACATTATCCAGCATGTACTCAAGATCACTATTTCGTAATTAGAATATCACAATATCATAAGTTCTCACAAAAATACATGGAATGCCATTACGACACTCATCTAACAATGGGGAGCTCAAAACCTAGAAAGCTTCTCGTCCCCTTAATAATAATGTGTTTAATTTAGTCTTTTAGGTGACGATTAGGTGTGAATCTTGTTTTCACATACAAGAATAATTAATTATTTAATTCCATAAATTTGATTATTCACCAAAATACATGGCATATCCACTATTTTTCTCTCCTACAAATTCCCATTATTTTATTAAAATATAATTTTATCTCACCCAAGTATCACATGTTCCTAAATTTACTCCTAATTGTTCCCTATGCCCTAAATCTACTCCTAATTGTTCCCTATGTTGCTTTTCCCTTACTTATTTTTAGAAAGTTATTTTCCTAGATCCATCATAACTATGGATCTATCAAGCGCCGAGAGGGATCAAATATCTAGAGGTGCAAACCTCTTTTTTGAGTGCAAAACTTGAGGAAAGGTTTGCACCTCGAGAGATTTGATCCCTCTCGGCGCTTGATAGATCCGTAGTTAAGATGGATCTAAGTTGGTTTCAGTTGTGTGCAACCAAGGAAAAAATATCGATAATATGAGAAACATATGATTAATTTTATCAATAATATGTAAATACATCTAATATTAATATAACCATTTTAAATATGCTAAATATGTTTGAGATTTATCAAATCATTTTAATTTTAAATTTTCTTAGTTACCTCAATTTGTTGAGATGATAAATATTGTAGAATAACTTTAATAATGGAAAATGATCAAATAAAATTTTTGAATGCAAAGTGACAATGTAATAATATTGAATGATAGAATGTGAATAATTATAATGTAATCAATTACAAATAGCATTTATTGTGATCAATCTTAAACTATTTTCTTCTTCTATTCTTATTGTCACCCTTATTAGTTTTGTCATCTTTCCATATCGATTATATTAAAAAGAAAGTAAAAATCATAAATCATAAACCATTTAAATATTTAGCTTGAACTCTTGTAGTAAACACCCATACCTTGTCTCTCTTGCTCTCCAATATTATTAGGTTTAATTATTATAACACAAAAATCATTCTACATTGTCAATAATTTTTTGCGCTTACACTGAAATCAATGAACACTATTAATCCAATGACTTTACAAGTAATGTACCATCATACATGCAATTATATAAAATCAGAAATCAGCATATACAATGAAATCAACGGGGATTGTCTTGTTACAAGTAACATTTCAATTTACCACATGTGCAAATGTAGGTTTAAACCATCCAAAACTTTAAATTTTAAAACCCTTTTGATTATATATTGTGCAACATTAAAACATTAAACATTTAAAGTTCATTAAATATCACATGCAAAATGTAGATTGAAACCATCCAAAACTTGAGTTTTAAAAACTTCACATGTCATGCCAATTATAATTCAACTATCCAACAAAAACATTTAACATTAAATATCACATGCCAAATGTAGTTCAGATGACAACATTACTTCACATTCACATGCCAAAAGTACTAAAACCATCCAAAAATTAAATAAAACAAATTATATAATAACAATGTAATAAAATATGTCCAAAAACTGTAAATCTTACTTGAGTATCAAACTGTATCAAGTTTAACAAATTTTAAAGCCATCTAAATTTTGAAATCAAATCTACTGTAAATCATGTCCATCAAATGGAGGATCTAGCATCTGGGTCTCAGTCCGCACCCTATCCTGTGAATAGGAAACCTACATACACAATGCACATGTACTTGAACATTAAAATTTGAAGTTTTAAAAATGAATGAGAGTATATATATCTAGAACTTCATGTAAAAAACAAAATATAACAAAAAAATCATGCAATACCTCGTAAGGTTCCCTCTCCATTTGATGAACAGGTCCTCCCATAGGAACATCTGCAGTGGTAAACTGTACAATATACATGTACAGTTATATATATATATATATTAAAAAATTTCAAATGAAAATGCACGTGTACATATATAAACTTATTTTCAATAATATTAAAAAAAGGAATTAAAGACAACTTGTTCGAATGCTGTGGATGTTCCTATCTCAGTCGCTAGAGTCCCCGGATTAAAGAAATCTTCTAAAGGAACCTAAATTCAAATTTTTTTAAATAACTCAAAGTATAGATCTCTCTCTCTCTCTCTCTCTCTCTCTCTATATATATATATATATACATATACATATATATATATATATACATATATATATATATATATATATATATATACATATATATATATATATATATATATATATATATAACTTTTAAACATAAATTTTAAAAGTGAAAAATTGTCCATACTTGTGGCTCATCCCCTAAGGAAGTAGAAGGTACATCTCCCAAGGAAGAAGAAGGTACCACCATCCCAAAAACATCGGACTGAATCATAATCTGTTAAAACATTTTATCATTATATATACATACATGTACATGTGTGCACAATTATTTATTTTAAAATATCACTTAAAAAGCACTAACATTTTCCAACATATCTTGATGGTCAGACCCATCTGCATTTTTTGAACCAGAGGTCTTGAACGTGATATTAACATTTTCGTCATGCATCATGTGTGAGAACTACAAATGGTGTTTTAACATATAATGATACATTTTTGTTAGATTAATGTACATACAAATAAATGTATACATTTACATACACATGTATTTATTACAAATTGTACACATGTATATGTAAAAATAATTTCAAACCCTAAGGTCACTAACACATACCGTTCCGGTGCCCTTTTCCTCATGAAAAATTAGGTCTTGCAGACCATTGCGAAAATTTATTGCATATATTCGGAGATCTTCAACATTCATGTTGTAAATCTCCTCATTTTTATGATAAACAAAATTGGCACGTGCAATTTCACATGCTCTTTGTTGATTTAAACAAAGATCGACTCCACTCAATCCGCTATGAACATTGTCGATCATAACATCTCTTGCTTCTCGACTTATTTGAGAAGTCGCATCCATCTCTGATCGCAGAGTTTCGACTCGAAACGGTGGACTCACCAATGGCAGCTCAGGGCAAGGCAACTCCACATCTCGCTTACCGCCCTTTGTTGATATAATCGACCTCTCCCCGAGCCAAAAAATTATGAAGGAAGGTCATTGTAGTCGGGTTTCATACCCAAAAAAAATTCTGCATAAAACATTTGTGCAAAATAAATAGGAACCTCATCGTTCCATGGAAGCCTTCCAAGAAACTGCAAGATGTCGATCATACAAATAACTAGCTTTGTCTGGGTGCTTGAAATACTGCACCTTCAACATTTTTCTTTTTTGCCCTTCCTTATAATTAAACATTGACTTGGCCTCTGCTCTTGTAACTTTTTGTTTTATGTCCTGCCATTTATCGGGACCCATCACTGTTTCTTTTCTCTTTCTCATCAGTTGTACAAATGAATCAGTCGTTGACCCCAAATTTCTGTACACATTTACCATTTCACGAAATGAATGTGTAACTATTTCAAGGCTTTGTCTACTCTCAGCAGGTAGAGACAAAGCCATGAGATCTCTTTGCAATTTTTCATGAAGGCTTTCACACCTTTGTAAGGTGCATTCCGCCATGTTGGCTTCCCATGGTATATCAATAATCTCAGCCGGATAAGTTGTGCTGGGTTGACAGCCTTCTTCTTGAATGTAGCGAGCTGCCTTGCGTCTATTTTGACCACTAGCTCGAACATTTTCGGCCTCTGCATCAATATATATATAATTTCGTATATTCAAAAAAACACGTGTAAATTTTTTTTTACAAATTTAATGAAAAAATATTGAAATTGATGGCAACCTTGATGTTGTTGGTTAACATCTTCTCCAACATGACCCTGCTGAGAACCAGACCCAGAATGACGCTGCTGAGAACCAGACCCAAAATGACCCTGTTGAGAACCAGCAGCTGTTGATTGGCCTTCGGGGGAATAAATATCACCCCCTTCACGCAACCTGCTACCACTCATACCTCGACCGGTTGAACCATGGCCATGCTCCATGGATGGAGTAGAAACCCTTCTCCTCTTACCTCCTAAAAATTAAAATATGAAACTTATTAACAATTAATTTAACTCACAAAGTTAATAAAAAATCAATTCCATATGTACACACATGTATGGAGATTTAATATTATATTTAAATACCGTGAACATCCTCCGATCCCTGAACCTCCATATGGGATTCGGCTGTTCTTCATCTTTCATCCTCCATGATATATATCTATTGGTCAATATTTACACAAAATATATTTCAAAAAATCAATCTGTAATTTAGTGTACACAAATTATGTAGAACACAACTTTCAAAGCAATAATTGATCATGTGTGAAACTAAATTTAATCGAAAAAGATATTATAAAAATGATAAGTTCACGAAATTGCGCTTTACATGGTGGTTGCACACTTGGTATAAAATTTACTACTTATACACTTTAGTTTGTGGAAGAAATGACACATGTACATGTAGTTTACCTTACAGAAGTTGTGTTTTACGGATATTAAAATGAAGAACTTCTTTTTAGATCCATTCTAGAGATTGACTGTAGGGGGCAGAAAACGTGAAGTTGGGGCAAGACAAGACAAGTTGCAGCAGCAAGTCCCTGCCATGGATGAATAGTAGTATTTTTTATCATTTTACAATGAGCTTGACTGCCATACAGGACTCGGCCCATCCAGTAAGCAAACAAGACCAAACATAGCAGCAGAGCCCGCCTCATCCAATAAGTAAACAAGATTGGACATAGCAGCCATACCGTACCTGTCAATCTACTAAAATTATGTTCTGAATATAATCTCATGAAAACAAATAAATTATGTTTTAAATATAATCTCATTATATTTATGGAAACAACTGAATCTGAAAAATAAAAGAAATTACTATTAACAGAAATTACCATTAACATAGAAATGCCTTAAGTTGAAATAATATTTCAAAAAGAGAATATGTCAAATGAAAGGCCAGTATGAAAATAAAAGAAATTACTATTGACATAGAAGTCTTAGTGAAATGCATATGTATTTTAAATACAAAAATTTCTTATTGTAATATGTGGCAGTAGATAATTGTTAAATAATTTCACTATATTTATTCATAACCTATTTTTGTTTCAGATATAGTGCTACTAAAAAATCAAGTTATTCTCAAGTTGGAACATACCCGAACACAGCGAGTCGAAGAGCGCGTTCCGGACGGACAGGACGAACACCAGCACGGCCGGAAGAGCGCGGACGGGACGGACATGACGAACACCAGTGCGAACACAGCAACAACGACAGGCATAGTAAACGTGCCAACAATGAACTTGGTAAACCACAACAATTCGCAGGCAATTTATTTATAGAAAATAGTTCGGCCGAACTCTTTTAAAAGTAAAAGTTCGGCCGAACTAACAGTTCGGCCAAACTTTTGTTGTCGGTTTTCCAATCCCCGGCAAAAATTATGTTTGCTTGCGCCGTCAGTCTAAACAGAATCAAGAGTTTGGCCGAACTAATACATAGTTCGGCCGAACTTTATAAAATGTTCGGTCGAACTATTGCCGAAAAAAAAATTCTGCCCCCGATTCTCACAAAAGTGTAACCCAGCTTCACGTTTCCTGCCATAAGTCAATGCCAAGGAATAAGGAATAAATAATGAAAAATGAAAAAAAAACATGAATGATCACTAATAAAATAAAATAAAATGTAAACTAACTAAAATGAAACCTTGCCGATATTAAACGAAGAATATTCGCTCAACATTAAATTTGACATTAGAAAAATTTTGAGGTCTAAAATGGACCTAATAAAAAATGTACAACCAAAATCAAATTTATAAAAACCAATAGGATTCAAGATGGTGATGTTAGTCATGGGGGATGATTCACCAATTTTTGGAGTAAAAAACTAAAAATATTAAAAAATATATATATTTTTTTAACTCGTATTTTCAACTTATCTCCTTACGATTTTACTAAAATTTCAAGCAAAAGCACTTGTTGGATGCATAATTTAATTCATTACCCAATGAGTACCCATGTTGCATACTTTTGATGGATCCCATTACATGAAAAATGATAAATACATAAAAACGTAATTGCAATCACATTTTTCATGTATTTCTAATTTATCGTGTAGCGGGGTCCATCAAAAGTACACAACATGGGTACTCCTTGGATCAGGAATTAAATTTTTCATCCAATGGTTGCTCCCACACGAAATTTGAGTAAAACCATGGGGAGATAAGTGGAAAATATGAGTTGAATAAGTAGTTTTTTATTTTTTCCCTCTAAACTTTTGATGATGTAATCTAATATTATTTTATAATATTCTTCAGGAGACCCATTTAAGACCTCTAAATTTCTCAATGACCATCCCTTTAATTAAAATAATAAATTCCTCAACCTCAATTCTAATATAGACCACCACTATCAACATAATAATATATACATAGTTTTATTCACTAATAAAAATATTAAAAATTCTAATATAGACCACCACTATCAACATAATAATATATACATAGTTTTATTCACTAATAAAAATATTAAAAATGTGATATTTATTTTATCCAAACACCTGACCCTATTTTTTTGCTTTATGTTTAGTTCTAATATGTTTGTATGATGACTAATTTCTTTAGACGAACATGGCTGATTTATATCCTTCTTAATTTAGAATAATTTAAACACCTAGCGATTTGCATCTCAATATTAAAAACAAAATTATGATGGATATAAGTTAATTTTTAGTCGTATTTTCGGTAGAGAGAAGACTTCTAATAATTTTAATTAATCAATGTCTTATATAGGTTGAAAATATGAAACTAAGTTAACATTTCTCAAGAACCCGAGAGAAATAGGGGTTTTACAATTTTAGCAGGAAATCATCTTTAATTTTTTATTAAAAAAATATTGGTTGAACATCAAACTTAATGGAGGAATTTGTTTTACCATTATATCTATATATATATATATATATATAGATATATATATATATATAATAAAAACATTTTAGAAAATATTATTTTTTTTTTTTATAGAAATTTATTTTTATGTTTAAAAAAAAACTACAAATAAAGAAGGGTTATTTGTATTTGTTGGATTTTTATGTAATTTTACATTACTAGTTGAAATGTTGGATTAATCCATGATGTTATCTTATGTTATCTTACTAGTTGACCTATTATTTGTGATGTGATGCGGCTTAGCTTTAAATGTGGCTTGAATTAGACTATTTTGTTCGCTTTGCTTTGTTGGTTTATGTTGACACCTAATCTTTGGTATTAGGAAAATTCTTGTCAAATATTGTAAATAGAAAATAAGGAGAATTGGAATATCAAGGGACACTCGGAGATGAAGTTGTAAATAGAAAATAAGGAGAATAATTGGAATATGAAGAGACATTGGGAGATGAAGCCCAAGGATCTCTCCCTCCATATATATATCTATGATCAATCGTAATGCAAAATCAAAGTTCTCTTTGAGGAGTTATCTCTTGGCCTGACATGTATCAAAGTGCAGGTCCCAATCACTATTTTTGGCTTCCTTCCTGCCTTTGTTCTGCATTTATGCAATATGACATATCCTTGCAAAATTTCGTCCATTACAACTGGTCAAGACTGCATTCTATTCAAACTATTGAAGAGTTGAATTGCTCAATTGAGGCATTGCTTTGCCTCATGGTGCATAGAAAGGTGAATTGGTACAAATACTAGAGTGAGTTGTTTCATATGCTTCTTGGAGATTTTGAATGCCTAATTACAGTCAAATGAAGTTTGAGCATGGCATGTGGTAAGCTTGAAGTCTGTTTTTTTGAATGGTGTAGATGATATGTATTTTTTTTTTTTTTTGAAAATTGATTAATGTTATGGCAGAAGCGTTTGACTATACTATGTTAATTTAAAAAAAAGAGTCTTTTTTCCACCGTGACTGGAGTTAAAAGGTCAGGAATATTCAACCCTCATCCATGACCCCTCCACCTTCCGCACCTCGATCAGTGCCTTGTATTAATTGCGGGGGGTCCCGTAGTGTCGACATTTAACAAGGTGGGGGTTTCCCTACACCCTGGTTTCCTCCAAAACCTCCCTCTCTCCCTCCCCGTGTTACGACATCACCCTCTAATTTTCTTATAACACCCTCTCGACATCCCCGTTCTCCCACATACGACCATGGAGCTCGAACCCGCCTACCACCAAAATTCCATATTGCATACTCTGTATCTCCCTACCCAGTTATAGCCCCCGGGTTATATGTTATATAAAATCAATACATATAACTCCCTTGAAAATTAATATGTAATCCAACGTTATAATATAACTCCCCCTCCGCCATTTCAGTTAACACCTCCCCATATACCCCCTCCCCCATATACCACCTCCCCCATATAACCCTTCCCCAAATAATAACTTATGTATATATAGCAGAGTACATTATTTACACATTACACATATTTTAAAATGCATTCATTGATATCAATTGTTGGAGTGGTTCTCTTTGGAATAAAAAACTATCATGAATGTTCAAGGAAGATAAAAAATATTCTCATTTTCAATGAGTTGTGGAGAGGAGTTTGTGAAGGAGAAGGAGATAATGCACCCACAAATCCCACCTTAGATAAGGAGATTTCCATTTGGAAAAATAAGAATAGCAATGCCTATTCCCTGATTGAAGCATTTGTAAATGAAGAGGTGAGTCGCCATATTTCACCATTTTCAAATACTTTTGAAGCCTTAAATAAGCTGAAGGAATTGTATGAATCACACTATGAACTTGAAGTTGTCCAATTAATGATTAAATTGTTCAATCTTGAATTAAAAAATGATGATGCTCTTGCTTTAGCATCAAAAGTAAGATTCGTTATGCATGATATAAAAACCATTGGTGTTGACATACACATTCCTCTCATAGTTTATGTCAAGGAACTATATCTCACTTGTTCACATTATCTTGAGTCATTGCAAGCAAGTGGAAACCTCAAGGATATTACCTTTGACTCCCTTGAGAAGAAGTTTGTTGAGAGAGAAAAGCCTTTGGGGAAGAGGATAACTCCTCAGTCTTCTGAAGAAGCTGTGTATTTTTCACATAGAGAGAATAATCATGCATAATATTCTTCTAGAGGAAGAGGTGGCTGAAGAGGTAGAGGAAGAAGTAATTTTAGAGGCAGGGGGGCAAACAATTCCAAGGAGAAAAGTTTGATCTTCATTGCATACGATTCAATAGAGATGTACATCATGCATCCACATGAGTTTCCTTGGGATGGAATTGAGCAGGAAATAAGTGAATGAAAAGGTAAAACCAATGAAAAGGGAAAGGTAAAGCACCTGAATCAGCTCACTATGTCGTGGCACGTTGCAACATTGGAGTAACTGAAGAATTATTCAATGCTTCACTTGCTTCGTGGAAATATTATTGGTTGCTTGATTTAGGAGCAACTTGCCACATAATTTTAGCAGATATTGTTTTGAAGAATTCACTGAAAATTTTGATGGATCAGTATATTTTGTAGCTAAGTCAAAACTCAAGCCATCAGGGCTTGGCACCATCAGACTCAATCTTCTCGGTATTTCAGAATTTCTTTTACATGATGTACTATACCTCTTGGAGTTGAGGAGAAAATTGTTGTATTTGGTCCACATTCTCCATCAAGGACACTACATTCATATATTTTATGGCAAGGTCGAGGTTAGAAAAGCATCATATCTCTCACTTGTCATGACAAGGATAGAAGAAGAAAGACTTTTGAAGCTGCAAGGTATCTCTGCTTGTGCACAAAAATTTTCATAAAGTTCTCACTATGATGAAGGTACATTTATATAAATTCTTTTATGAAATTATAGATTTGGACAATTGAACTATGAAAACCTTTGTTTGTTGAAGAAAAATGGTGATACTAGTTTGCCTACAATTACTAGGAAACTTAAGAAATGTGATGCTTGTATTCTAAGAAAGCACATCAAATAGTGTTTTCATGATTTGCATTCCATAGCACATAGAAAACTCGAAATCATTCATTCATATTTATACGGTCCAATGTTTTTTCTTTCTGGAAATGGTAATAAATATATGATGGAATTTATTGATGAATACACTAGAATGTGTTGGGTTTATTTATTGAAGAACAAATATGATAATTTTTTAAACATTCAAGAACTTTCATGTATGGATTGAAAATGTTGCACAATCTCATATTGGCTCTATTCGCACTGATAATGGAAAATAATACAATTCAAATGAATTTTAAAACTATCTTCGTTATCATGGGATCAAACATCAACCAATTGTGCCTTATAATCCCCAACAAAACAGAGTAGCTAAAAAAACGAACATGACAGTCTTAAATATGGTACATTTCATGAATTTTTTCAAGAATGTTACACTGATTTTTTGTACTGATGCAGTTCTATGTGTTGTGTATATGAAGAATAGGTGTCTATCATTTTTTCTTAGAAAAAATACTCGTTATATATCATGTTTCATTTCTTCCTCTTCTTCGTGCGTCATAGTAGAGATTTCTGGTTGATTACTAGGTGTTTCCATTTTCTTGCTTTGATGAATTTTAGTATCAAACAATGATATTTATGCTTTCTTATACCCCTTGAATCACTTCAAACTAATTTTTTAAACAAAACTTATGTAAATTTTTTAAAAAATGCACACATTTTTCTTTCTTTCTAGGAGTTCGATATTGAATATGCTTGTATATCTGTAATTTTGGATCTCCAAGGTTTGAAATTTCATCTTGTTGTAGCTCTCTAAGTCTTATTTCCAACCCAAAAATTCAGACTAATATTGGATTCTTCAAGATATAGTTATTCTCGATCTCCCATGATGACCTGATTATAGACTGGTTTAGTAGAGTGAACTTGTAAGACGTGCCACATGTCACCGTTTCTACCCTTCGGCCTTTAATTTTCTTCATGAAGAACTACAATCCATTCTCTTCCATCCAATTTTTACATAATTTAAATCTTATACTATAAATGCAAGTTATGAAAAATTTCCCTAGGTCACCTGTTTGAGACATAATTCTTGAGCGTGCAAAAACCCTAATTTCCTAAGATCATGTCTCCGAAAATATAGCGAACCAAGATTTGAAATTTTTACATGAAGTTCATTGTGATTTCATATCCACATGATTAAAATTTCATATTCTACAGCCTCGTAGAAAACAAGTTATAGAAAAAATTCCAAGATGACCAGTTTGAAGAAGCAAAACCCTAGAATTGAAAGCTTGGATACCAAATGTTATGCAACCAACTCACAAAATAGAAGAAAATTTAGATCAACGACTTAAAAATTATACTCTTCGAGGGGGAAAAATCCTTTAAATTTCATAAATAAACACTTCCTGGATGATTCAAATGAAAAACCTCCTTTCTATATATAGGAGTCTAAGGGGTCACAATATAATCAGAGTTGACATAACAATAATAATGTAAGGGCACAACAATAACAATAGTTGGCTTCTATGGGGCACAATAATAACAATATGGGGAATACATGGGTACAATAATAAAAATAAGGCGACTACACTAACAATAACAATAAGGGGATACACTAGTATTATATGGACCTAACATGGCCACATTCCTTCGGTAAAGCATCTCAGGGTCTTTGGTTCCACCTGTTATGCCTTGGTACCTATGGAACAAAGAAACAAAATTGGTGCAAGGAGTCATAACTGTATCTTCTTGGTATATTCAAATACCTCCAAAGCATACCATCTCTATGATGAAGTTAATAAAAAGTTCATAGTGTCTAGAGATGTGATATTTCTTGAATCTTCCAAGACTGACAATGTTGTTGAGTGGCTAGTTGACTGTTTGGATAGATTCAAACATGAAAAATATTTCCAAGATTTTGATAATAAAATTCCACATATTAAAGGGGGGATTCCCATACATGATCAATTTGTGGAATCTTCTTCTAAAATATTTTCTCCCCCCCATGAAGCTCCAACTACTAATCCAAATGACACGTTGAGTGTTGTGATTGACCGAATTGGGAGAATAAATCTTAATTCAACCCCAACTTAGTCAACTGAGCAGCCTGGGCCATCCCAGAAAGGTCCTATAAAATGGCTGACAAAAACATTTGAAAGTGTTCATCCTTATGAAATTGGAAATACGGGAACAAGGAGATCAACTAGACAAAATTGAGATGATGTATAAAATCTCGATTCACCTGTTGATATGGATGTCTCTTATGATTGTGAACTGAATTTGTCTATAGATTTTGAACCAACTTCCTTCAAAGAAGTTTTTTCTCATTATGAATAGAAAGTGATGTAGAAAGAATATGATTCCTTGATAAAGAATGGCACCTGGAAGCTAGTTGATCTTCCATTGGGAACCAAACAAATAGGCTACAAGTGGGTAGACAAGAACAAGTACAAATATGATGGCTCACTTGAAAATAACAAATTCAATCTCGTGGAAAAAGGTTTTTCATAGAAGGAAGGGGACGACTATGAGGAGACTTTTTCCACCATAGAAAAATGGGCTACCATCGAGACACCCTTTTCATTGGTAGCTCAAAAAGGTTGTAAATTCCATCAAATGGATGTAAAAACTTCTTTCTTGAATGGATATATGAAAGAATTTTTTTATGTCCCAACTAGAAGGATTTGTTGTCAAGGATCAAGCAAAAAAATTATTCAATCTTGTAAAATCCTTATATGGCCTCAAGAAAGCACCGTGAGCATGGTATGAGAAGTTAACTCAGCATATTCTGAAACTCAACTTCAAACATTATGATCTTGATGATGAAACTTTGTTTGTCAGGAAAGTTGTAAAAACAATTGTTTATCTTGTGCTCTATGTAGATGATATTTTGATGACAGGGAACAATGATAGCTACATTGCATCCATAAAGAAGGAATTGAGGAAAGGTATTGAAATTACTGACTTGGGCTATGTTGACTACTATCTTGGTATTGAAGTAAATCAACATATGAAGTTTATATTCCTCTCTTAGAATAAGTACATTGGAGATATTTTGAATAGGTTTGGCGTTGAGTGAAATAATTTGACTACTCCAATGTAATAGAACTTAAAACTCACATCCATTGAAGGAAAAGAATTTTAGGATGCAAAAAATTATAGACAACTTGTAGGAAGTCTCAACTACCTGACTACTACCAGATGAGGCATTTCATTTTCTATTGTAACCCTCTCAATTTTTATGTAAAATAATTGTAAGGGACATTGATTTGATGACAAAAGAGTTCTAGAGTACTGGAAGGGAACTGAGGACTTCGAACTTAAGTATACACAGGTGAGTGAATTCAGCTTTATTGGATACTATGATTTAGACTTCAATGGAGATAAAGAAGCAAGGGTATGTAATTCATGTTATGCTATGAGTCTTGGATCAGGAGTTGTCTCGTGGAGGTTAAACAATCAGTTCCAACGGATTCCACAACTGAGGCAAAATATTTGGCAGCAGCTAAAGAAACAAAATAAATTGTATGGCTCAGGAAAAATATGGAAGATTTTCAAGAGAAACAAGTGCATTAAACTTCTCTCATGATTGACAACACTTCAGCAATAAATTTGGCTAAGAACCCAAAGTTTTATCATCGAACGAATCACATCAAAAAAAAAATACCATTTTGATTTGACATCGTGTTGAGGCCAAGAAAATCCATCTATGCCATTGTTCCATAAATGAGCAGATTGTAGACATCTTCACCAAAACCCTTGGAAAATAAAATTTTGAATAATTTAGAATGATGCTTCAACTCACCAACATCCCTTCATATTTTGGGGGGGGGGGGATGTTGACACCTAGCAACTTCAGCTTTTTTGGATACTATGATTCAGAATTTGATGGAGATAAAGAAAATGGGGTATCTAATTCAAGTTATGCTATGAGTCTTGGATCAGGAGTTGTCTCATGCAGGTCAAACAATTAGTTCCAACGGATTCCACAACTGAGGCAGAATATGTGGCAGCAGCTAAAGAAATAAAATAAATTTTTTGGCTCAGAAAAAATATGGAATATTTGCAAGAGAAATAAGTTCATTAAACTTCTCTCATGATTGACAACAATTCGGTAATAAATTTGGCTAAGAACCCAAAGTTCTATGATCGAACGAATCACATCAATACAAAATACCATGTCATTTAACATCATGTTGAGGCCAAGGAAATCCATATATGCCATTGTTCCACAATTGAGCAGATTGCAGACATCTTCACTAAAGCCCCTGGAAGAGAAAAGTTTGAAGAATTTAGAATGATGCTTGGACTCACCAACATCCCTTCAGATTTTGAGGGGGGGACATTGACACCTAGCGACTTCAGCTTTATTGGATACTCTCGTTCAAACTTCGATGGAGATAAAGAAACCAGGGTATCTAATTTAGTTTATGCTATGAGTCTTGGATTAGGAGTTGTCTCGTGGAGATAAAACAATCAGTTCCAATAGATTCCACAACTGAGGCAGAATATGTGGCAGCAGCTAAAGAAACAAAAGAAATTGTGTGGCTCAGGAAAAATATGGAAAATTTGCAAGAGAAACAAGTGCTTTAAACTTCTCTCATGATTGACAACACTTCGGTAATAAATTTGGCTAAGAACCCAAAGTCCTATGATCGAATGAAACACATAAATACAAAATACCATCTAATTTGACATCATGTTGAGGCCAAGACAATCCATATATGCCATTGTTCCACAATTGAGCAGATTGCAGACATCTTCACCAAAACCCTTGGAAGAGAAAAGTTTGAAGAATTTAGAATGATGCTTGGACTCACCAACATCCCTTCAGTTTTGGTTGGGGGGGGGGGGATGTTGACACCTAATCTTTGGGATTAGGTAAATCCTTGTAAAATATTGTAAATAGAAAATAAGGATAATTGGAATATGAAGAGACACTAGGAGATGAAGTTTAGAGTCTCTCCCTCCATGTATATATATATATATATATATATATATGAACAATATTAATGCAAAATCACAATTATCTTTGAGGAGTTTCCTCTTGGCATGAAAGTTTAGACCTGATCATTTCTACAACATTATTAGTGCGGGCCAAGGTTGGATGGTGTTTTCTTTTCTCTATTTACACTTTCGATGTTAACTTGGATATTATTTCTTGACACTTTTTGTTAATCTCTATTAGTTTTTTCAACTTTGTTGGTGTTTTCTTGGTTGGAATTTACTTATCGTTGATTTCTCTTTTGGTTGGATCAAATATTTTGGTTTGGCTTGGTTCATTTGTTCAATGCTAAAAATGTTTACTTTACTTTTCTTTTGTTTCTTTAGCTATTTTTTGTTGTGTTTGTGTTTTCTCAAGTTGGATCTTCTAGATTTGCACAGGAAGGAGATGAATATGTTATATTTACTATATTTTCCTCTTGTTTCTCCTTAGAAAATTTTAAATATAGGATTTTTTTTTATTTATTTTTTTTAGTAATTCGTATTGATATTATTATTGCTATATGTTTTTAGAAATATACAAAAAAAAAAAAAAAAATCCAAACATATCTTCAATAAAAATGTATCCCATTTCTATCTATTACAACCATAATTGGTTGAGAATAATCATTATAAAAGGATTAATACATAACTTGATACCTATAGTGAGTGGCATGGCAGTACACCTGATCTCGAAAGTGTGGTCTTAGGACTTCAATATCTATGCTTTTTTTTGTTATTTGGTGTTGCAATGACCTCAGACCTCCAATATTTTAGAAGGGCTTAAGCCAATGGTCATAGCCCTAGTCACAAAAGGGTTAGCACAAAGCGCTGGAGAGCTCAACATCTCAGAACTATTCTATTGGAACTTCAACCTTGAAATTTTGTGTTTGGAGTTTGGAAGGTGTTCCTAATACCCAAGATTCGAAGAAGCTTAAGACTATGGTCACAACACTCAGTTGTGAAGGGAGAAATAAGCTCCCAACGTTTATTATTTTAGGACTTCAGTATCGAACTCTAACACATATGCATAAACATTGAAAAACTATTTAGTGTCTGAGATATGAAGACTTATTTAACCCTATAGACTCACCATAGATCATGTTTTCCCAAGAATTAAGCACTCATGGAAACTACGATAACCTAAAGAGCTGGTGTTTTGGATGCCAAATTAATGAAATATGTTAGTTATAATGTCTAATCACAAGAGATAGAATCCTAATCTTGATATATGTGACATATGAAATTCACATGAATGGTTATTGGGTGGAATAAAGGGAGCTTGATGCCATTGAATTTTAAAATATCTATGAATGAGGAGGATGCCAAGAGAAGGTTAGACAGAATAGAGTGTGTCGTGCCGAACTAGGTAATAAGAAAAAGTGATCCAATTAACGCATAATACTATGGGTCAATATCATGTTTTTCCTCCCATGGTAAAGGAGGTCCATATGTTAAAATACTCAAGGTAGCCATTGACAATATTTTGGGCACCAAATTCATCAAAACAAAATTAGGAAAAAACCAATTGAGTAAAGAGTTATGCGCCTATAAAATTAATTAACATAATTGAGAAGTAGTGGTCTTAAAAAATTGATGTGAGGTTGGGCTAATCACATGAAAATTAATGGTGGAACTTTTGTGGACAATTAGAACAACCAAGAAAACAATAAGGTCAAATCATGATATCATGGGTGAAAACCACAGATCAATACCCATCATAATAAATGTAGTGAAAGCGTAAGACTCCATTGATAGGAACAATAATTTTTGTTCTCTATTAAATGAAAAATGGATAGTTGTGAACAAGGGGGTTTAGTATTTCTTGAAGAACAATTAGAAAATTTATAGTGATGTAGAAAATAAATAGTGCTGCAACAAAGAGATGGATTTAAGGGTAAAATGAGTATGCGTTGTGTGCAAAAAATGATGTTGATCTGAGATAAAAATTACAGAGAAGTGTTTCCAGAGGTGTAAATTTAGATTCATTGAGGTGTAAGGCTAATTCATTAAAGATAAGAGCATATATGAGATATAATAACAAGGAATGTTGAGTCATGTCTGAATGTGTAGATTAGCAGATGTTGTTGTATTAAAGAAAGGAGGAGATATATGAGATATAGTTACATAGGAGCATTAAGCACAAGCAATGTGTAATGTGGCTATTTAGAAAAGAGAAATAATTGATCCAAAGATATGCAGAAGGACTAGAGAAAATTTGGATGGATGAGATCATATTTGAGCTAGAGGAAGAGAGAAAGTAGATTAAATACTAAATATTACTTCCTATTTAAAACTTTAATCAAAGAGTCTGTGGATATAAGTTTGAAAATGTGATAAAAAATGGATTTGATATGTAGAGTAGGTTGGTGCATATAGATCTATAAATTTTACAACCACAATTTCATGATAAAATTTCACCACCTTCTAAAAGAGTGCATCGAACCATATTAACAACGACACTTCATATTTTTCTTGCAAACAGTCTTGCAAATAAGCCAATGTATAGGTTCCACCATGGATCGAATTAAGTTTAGTGTTGACTATCCTAATGTTAATGTGGATCCAATCTACAAAAAATATGACACTTGATATTAGTCAAGAAACAAGCCAATGGATAGGTTCCACCATGGATCAAATTGACTATAGTGTTGACCATATTAATTTGGGTCGAATTTGAAAATTGTGCTTCTAGATATGTAGACAAGCTTGACTTCAAATGATACGTGTCCACCAAGAAGATGTGTTGGGTAAGCCACAACCATGAAGGATACAACGACACTTGATATCATTCTAGCAGATAAATCCATGGATATGTTCCACCATGGATCAAATTGAGTGTAGTGTTGACTATTTTATCGTGGATCGAATTTGAAAATTGTTCTTCTAGAAATGTAGACAACCTTGACTTCAAATGATACATGTTCAATAAGAATAATTGAATTAAAATTGAATAATGCACGCTACATTACATTGATCAAATAATATTACATTTATACATGAAGTGTTGTCTCAAGATAGGGAAATTGTCTTGGACACACAATAAATTGGTTGAGAGAAAATCTCAACCACACACCAATCTAGGAATCAAATAGATCTAAAAAACTCCTATAGAATAGGAACAAACTCCTTTAAATAGAAAGAATCAAAATTGAGACAAGTGGGAATTATATTTTCAAGTTGCCCCCTTAATGACTACTTGTCTTGATATGATTCAACAAATTTTTACATCTGGTCCAATCTGGAGATTATACCTTGTACCGTATCCATCAAGAAATCATCAAATTGTCAATGTCCATATAAAGGAACAACCATCTACCAGAATGCATGGGTGCCCAACCACTGAAAACGCCAATATACTAGGAAGTCCTTCACTTACATGGTTCATCCAACCTCTTGATGAACTCCCTCTAAATATAAAATCTCACCTCATGGAGTCTGCAACCAATACGGTCCACCCAACTGTATCCATCCCGCATAACACACTCTTCCAGGGTGTTAAAAAATATCTAACAAAGGGAACACATAATAAATGATTATGCATGCCTCTTTGGGTCTTATATCAGGTCCATAAAACATTTCAAGGACCACAACTAACAATTACAAAAAAATATATGACATGTAGATTTTCTATAATTATAATAAGTGACTCATACTTTGCCATGGTCACGAGTCTATTCTATAAACATAAACAAACCTTCAAGCCCATTTGGAACCTTTGCCACTCATCTTGGATACACCATACCATTCATATGTTGGAGCACACCACTTATTTATCAATTGAATATTTACATCATACGTTTTGTACTTTTGAGTCTTTGGCATCTTCATTTTTAACTTTGGCATACTGGTCTTGGATCTCCATGCTTTACTTGTCATCAATCAGAGTCGCGAATTCTAAAAAAATGACTTCATATTGAGGTCGTGAATCTCAATATGTATACACACTTTCAAGACTTATTCACCTTCACTCGTACCAAAAAAATAATACCAAATAACAAAGCAATGATTTAAATATCACCATGCTTTATGCATTAAGAAAAAGCCAATACACACTTTTACTATGAGTCCATTAGCACCAACACATAAAATCCTATGAGAGAGTGAGTAATCTTGCTTTTGTTTTTTCAATACCATCATCTCAATAGACAACTCCACATCTATATTCAAAATTTCTAGTTTCCTCCGCCACAAGAAATGCTTCACACAATATTTCTTAGTGTGCATCCACGAATTCCACCAACGGCTTACCATAGGTCATTATAGAAAGTGCTTTAATGTAATTTATCTCACATATTTGTGGAAAATAATAATACTATAATTTGCACCAAAAGGGTCCAAATAAATTCTGATAGAAGTGTAGATGAATGTAGAGCGAGGCATAGATAGCACTGTAGGAAACAAGGATGTGGACTTGGAAGTCATGAGGAATGAGGAGGCTAAATTATTGGTAAAGTAGAGCTTTATAAATATATAAAAATGCATTATAGTAACTACAATATATCATATTTCTATCACTAAAATCATAACTAAACTTAAACATTCTTCGAGGAGACATTGGGTATTAGAAAAACCAAGTATGTACTGGAAAAATCAGGTATGTGTATAAGTTTAAATTAGGATTTTTAGGTGTAAAATTGAATAGGTATAGTTATAATTATATTTAGAAATGAAATTATAATTTTATTATGCTTGAAATGAATTTATAATGATAGGAATATACTGCTATAAATGTAATTACAATCACAAACTTTACACATGGTAGCAGAGATGAAATTTTGTAATAATTTGGAGGAAGGATAAAGTTACAAAATCCAAAAATTGGATTTAATCGATAAAAGGTCTCAAATTTTTTGTAAGCTTTAGCCTTCATCAAACCTTCTGTGTAAACTTTACTTTCTAGTATGGGTAATGTTCTTGCTCATTTTGTTGTTTGCACATATATGCTAATATTTTAAAGACACATCTATTTGAATTATAATAAGAAGGATTGTCCAAAAAAGGCTCCATGAGCATGACTAAATTAATACACTAGGTTTCTCCTTCTTATTTAAAAAAAATAACAATAATGATCTTGTCATTATATTGTTGAGGTTTTTGAGCTTGCTCTACCAAATAATGCCATTGCTTACTTTCAATGGTGAAATTAGGGTTGATTATTGAGGTTGTTGAGCTTGATCTGTCAAAAGGTCTCCTCTACTTGATGCCATTGCTTACTTTCTATCTTGCCACTATACCAACCAACAATGTATGACAACAAACTCTTTAAACTTGAAAATTTTCATCTCCATAACTTTAATTACATTCATAAATATTTATACATAAATTTAATTTATTTAATTGATTATTTCTCTTTAGATATCTTGGCTTAATTATTTCATTACATTCTTGAACCTCTATCTATTACTTCCCACTATCTCCCACAATCATAAGTCAACAATCAAATTAAAAAAAATTCCAAAAAACACCATTTGTAAATGCATCTACCTTATTTTATTAAATATTTTTTAACGAAACCATGTGAAAAAGGTATCCTGCGAGTTTCATGAAAACCTAAAGTAGTGGAGCCTTCCATGCTAGAACATTGAAAAACTAATAAACTTCCTTATGGAATATGAGACTTTCGAGAGGGGTAGGTAAATTCCAAACTTAACTTACAGTATTAAATCCCCAATGTAATGTGATAAAGCCCTATGGACACTAAGTGTTTTGGATTCATGTTGTAATTCCACATGCCAATGATTTGAATCAGTGATAAGGAAAATTATGAGAATATTGGAAAATGTGCCATCAAGACATTGGCACCAAAAATATTTTGTTCAATTTTTCTCCATTTTTGTGTTTGTTTCCTAATCAAAACCACAATCACCTTCAACGTGAAAATAACAAAAAAATGTTTGAAGATTTGAAAAATTGTTACCAAATATTCCGCATGAAAATAACAAAAATGTTTGAAGATTTGAATAATTAGTACCAAATAAAGAAGTTATGTCTTGATAATTTCATGCATTTATTTTGAAAATTTTCAAACAAATATGCTTAAAATACACATGTTATGGTGTAATTGATAGACCACGCCAAAATGAACCGATAAAAAACTTCATTACTGCATAAGAAATAATCATTTATTCAGGTCAATGGTTTTCTATATGGTAAGTTGTCTAAAAAACATCTGAATTTCTTTACTTCACATACTTCCCGCCCAAAAAAGGAAAATCAAGTGGTTGAAATGAGAACTTCTAATGCTTAGATTTCCCCTTTGAAATGATAAGAAAATGGAACAAAATCACTCGCCATATCTACATGAGAATCGCATAATGTCAGAAGTTCAAAATCCAATGTTTCCTCGAAAAATAAAAATAATTAGGTGAATGGTTTGAAAACACAAGAAAAATATTGCTACTACAAGGATTTAATAGAAATGGTGATCGACCTTCCTCATGATCAACATGAAATGAATCAGAAAGCGTTTTGGACTTACTGTGAATGATATTATCCATGATCCCTAAGTCACCTCCAAGAGCCTGATTTTCCCACTCTATTTCCATGTGTCCATTGCTTTCTTCGTATCCACAACTGTGTTTAGAAAATGAAATTGTTGGTCCTAAAGGGATTTATTCTTGTATAAATCCCTTTGCATCTTTCACATGCCATTGAATATTGTTCTATGCTATTCCTTGCCCATTTGAAAATCAAACATTGATAATGGAGGGTTTTCGTTTTTCTGTTTTACCTCCAAATTTGTAGTTTCTGTTAATGATTCTTCTAAAACCTCTCTTTGCCTTCTTTTGTAGCTCTCTTTTATGGTGGGAAAATAACCATCATTCTCTGATGGCTTTGAAGCTTCAACCTTAAAATGAGAAGTGTATATTGGATCTATTTGCTGCCAGATTTTTTGTTTTCTTGGCACTAGTTTTCTTTTGATTTGGGATGAATTGGTCCTTGAATTTCCATATGAAAAATCAGTAGAGGGCTTTCCCAAAATGTCTTCGATAACTTCATCAACAAAGGAAATATTAGGTGTCCAATCCTTAAATTCTACCATAGTATTTGATAGTTCATATTTGATATTGTAGCTTGAGTGAGGACAACTTAGATTCAAAATATCTAGAGGATATGAATGATTCTCACAAGAATCCTTTCCTGCCTTCTCCTTTTCTCCTTTTATTTGGCCCAAATAATTTTGTGATGCAGTCAAAATAATTTCAACTATGATTGAGGAATTGTTTAGTAATTTACGAATTGGATTTTTATCAACAAAGTTAGACTTAATGTTAATAAACTGAAAACCGTTTGAGGATAGTAGATGAGGTGAACTGGATAAAAATACGGAAAGCCTTAACTTCCCCTAGGCAATATCTATTTCATGCAAGTCACTTGTGAGCTCGTTCCCAAAAAAAATTCTCAGTATACAAAGGGGTAATGTTGAAGGAACAATGTGAATCAAATCCTCATCTGTGTCCATATCTATCACTCTAAATGCCACCTAGGGATGAATAAAGGAAATAAGAATAATGCATTCTCTAATGGATTGCAGGACCTTCCTTTGGCTTGACCGAAAAAACCTCCTTCAGACAAGTTGGATGTAAAATATGTGGCGAGCAATGAATTTTGTTCCATGATTCATTCATGGTTTTATAATGCAACCTTACTACTTATAAAGTCAAGAATATTTCAGAGAACCAGTCGTGATTTGATGGTGAGAAATACCACAACAACAGGCTAGCTCTGAACCTAGAGTCGCACTATATGTGAACTTGGAGTCGACAGCTGAGGACCAAAAAATGATGACTCTGATGATGCCTGTCACAACCACGACTACGAGAACGAGAATTTCAGTGGCCCGGTACACGATGAGCTCCATCATTAGGTACATTTGGAGGGGTTAATGGTCACCTTTTTTCCTTACAAGTCTCTTTTTCTTGCATTTTATTATATTGTTGTCTTATGATGCTGTGTAGGTGGTGATTGAGTCTAACATACTTCGAGTACCTAACATAAGATTAAATTCAGGAAAATCATGAAGATATGGCAGTTTTTTGGAGATTTTTTTATAAAGACACGGAGTAGACAACAAGGAGAGATTCTAGGGGGTTGTCCACCCTCCTTAACTCCCAAAGGAATCCAAGGGATCCTTGAGATTGCCTCCAACAACTCGAAATCAAAGGCAACCAAGAAAACTCAAGATCAAGCCACACTTCACTTGGATTCAAGTGGACTCATCACCTATTTTCTAGGGAGCTGTTGGTAGCTAACCTTTAGGTTAAATAGAGCTGAGAAAGAGCTCATTAGGTCTCAAAATTTGGAGAAATACATTAGGCTCTTTTCTCTTATAATCAGTTTTCAAGACTTTTATATTAATGTAATGAGACTATCTTTTGAAATGAAATGAATATTCGGACTTTGCCTTACTGATCTAGTTCCAAAGATCTAGGCTTGGGGGTTAGGGCCCAATCCACGTGCCTCAGCCTCTCTTGTGTAATAATTATTTACTTTCATGTCACTTAGCTATTTTTTCTTATGAATGTCTAGTTATTTTTTTGGTATTTCCATTTTCTATTTTACTTTTCTTCCATTTGTATTTTTCTATAGATTTAGTTTGCTTAAATGAGTGGTAGAATAGGTGATAACTTCATAAAGTTGTGAGTCAAAACTCCTCCTCTCATCTCTTTCAATAGAGCCTGAGAAGGGTATACCTTCCCCACAGACCAAAAATTCTTCTTAGTTTATGATTTCTTGGAATGGATGAGATTAGTTTTTGTGATTCCATGAATATGTTCAGTATCAGTGTGATAGATCTCTGTTTGTATATTAGAGTAGATTTTCTTTACCAATTCAAGTCATATTTTCCATTGTATTTATCATGAATTTGTCCATTTTTATTGCATGGATAGGTAGTTTGATTGCATCAACTTCCATAATCCCTTTGTTCATCAAAATCACTATCAGCCATGTTTTCAAATTTTTCATACCTACACCCTGAGCAAACCCTAGGGGTGCAAGACAGGCCTCTCAAGAGGTTCTGAGCTTGTCCAAGGGGTGGGCCACCTCCCACTCATCCTCATCCACCTTCACACCACCTTCCCTACCCTTTTCCACCTATTTTTTGCCTCGTATTTCCCTCGACCTGTTTCCTATAGCAATTGAGGACTTGCCAGTAGCACTACAAGAAACCTATAGCGGCACATGAAATAGAACCTATGGGCCCCTCCTTAAGCACAGAAACCACCATCACCATCTTCTAAACCTGAAAAAACCACTCATACACTTCCAACCTTGCCCCCATGTGTTCAAGCCTTCCATAAGCCACCTTAGCACTTTCTTCTACTAGCTGCAAAACAACACATTTTCAAGCATAGTTAGGTCATTAATAGTTGCATGAATAAAATCATGATAAATAGAGCATAGGGTAAGTAGAGTGTGTTTAGCCATTTGGCCCATCAAAGTGTGATTATATTAGTTTCCCTTATGTCATTTCAATTCAACACTTTACTTCATGCAAGATACCTAGGTTGCATTTCAATTCTTAGCATAGTCTAATAAGTAGATGTATTTCATGGAAGAATAGTTAGATGTAATTGTTTATTGTAGCATAGTTATTTACTTGTTGATAGTTCCATGGATATTAATCATTTGTAGCCCTAGGAATAATTTTAGAAGTGTGACATACTTCACGTAGAAACCCTTGAAGTAGCACCCTTTCGTAAAGCTCAAAAGAGGTTGACATGAGTAGAATGCATTTGTTGTATTTATAGCACTGTCACCTCTAAGTTTGTACGAACCCCGAGTTGATAAATTAAAGTAAGACAACTTCTGGGAGTTTAAACATTATTTGTGCAATACCAGCACTCACCACTTTTTGGCGTCATTGTTGGAGAGGTGTCTAGTAGATGATTTGAATTTTTTTTAGCATTATTTTCTACTTTCCTTTTTCATATTGTTTTAGAAATATTGAAAAAATACAAAATAATCTGATTTTCATGCCTCGTTGGAGGAGGGGCACTCAAGGAATTTTTTTTACCTAAAATCCCCACATCACGACATAGTCACCCTTCACTCTTCTTCAATGGCTGTGAGGTTGAACACACCGTAGGTGAGCCTTCTGAAAATTTTGAAGAACCTATTGGGGAAGAAGAATAAGATATTGTTTCAGCTGAGGGACTTGCTTCACCTATATCAACCATGGTAGACATTGAAACCCATAAAGCCTTTCCCATTAGAGAGGCAGATGGGAAATCTAAGATGAAAAACATTAGCCCCTCATCTCTTCCACACTTTCATGGACTTACCTAAGAATATCCTGATATATTCATGTTTGAATTTGTTGTTGTCTATAGGACCTATGACTATGCCTCAGATGATTAGAAACTGAAGTTATTCCCATCCACCCTTAAGGATGCAGCCTTGTGTTGGTTCATGGGTCTACCTGGGAACAACATCACTACCTGGGCACAAATGCAAGAGGCCTTCAACAACAAGTACAAATACTACTATAGGTCCAAGGAAACTAAGGATTAGATATTTAGTATGACTCTAGAGCCTGATGAATCCTTAGAAGACTATGAAGAGAGGTTTGAATTAAATGATAAGAGATCTAACTGTACTCTTGATCCTGGATCACTTAAACTAGTACTTCTCCAAGGGATCAGAGAGGAGGTGATAGAAACCTTAGCTATGTTATTAGGAGGAGATATGTACCAACTTCCTTATGAAACAATCAAATCTATCTTCAAGAACCATTCTAGGGAAATTAGGAAGAAAGGCAGAGCTGTTCGGATTACATCCAATAACCCTTACCCTTCCACCTCCATCAAACATGAGATTGTAAATATGTTGGAGGACTTCAAGAGTGACATGATGCACACCTTTGCTTTGCAAATGGAGAAAATTCATGTGAAAAGGAAGCAAGAGGAAGCATAAAGAGCTTTGGTTATATTTTTCCCTAGATGTACCAGAAAGCACCCTAGAAATGAATGTCCACTAAGTGTTATAGAGGTTTTCTTAGTCTATGAGGAGAATCATGCCACAGAAAAGTGTCCCTCCTTAAGTTGACTTAAATTTGTATATCAAGGTGGAGAAGTGGGGTTAGAGAAACTTTGTTTCATCAACCAGAGAAGGCCTAGTCAAGGCCCTAGGTCATATCAACATGGTATGTAAGGTGCACCTTACTCTTACTATCATAATAATAATAATGCACCCATGCAACCTTGGCACACCCCCACTCCTCCATCCTAGACTACACCTCCTACTTGGCCTTACAACCCTCCATATCAACCTCAGCCTGTGAACGAACTATTTCAGCAGTGTGTTCCTCAACAACCTCAATGGAACAATCCATCCCAAGGGTGGAGGCCTCAACACAATCAACCACCTACTCTAATGCCTCCACCCCAGCCTCAACCTTAGCTTACTCATGTTGCTCCACCCAAGCTGCCTAAAATGCCTGCACAACCAAATCCAAACCCAAACAACATACATAAACAACAAGTTTATAATGGAGAGACATCATATCCATCTTATGTTGTGGAGATACAAGATATTAATCTCAGGTCAGGAAGATTACTCCTAGAAAACACCCTCCATCTCCACATACAAAGGCTGAGGAGGAAAAGGAATAAGGTAACACTCAGATCCAACAACCTCATTTTCCTGAGCGTTTGATCCATCCTACTCAGCACACCCCATAGGAGACTGAACTTCTGGGAGAGTTGAAAAATTTATGTGTAAAGATACCACTTTTTGGGACTATTAAGGATGCCCCTATTTATAATAGGCTCATCAAGGAAAAGTTCTTCAAGAAACCTGGGAGAAAGAAGAAAGATTCCCCCACCATCAATGTAGTGGGACAACTGCCCAACTTAATGTTGGAAAGGGTGATCTTTCCAAAGTACCTGGACCCTGGTAGTCTAGTTGTATATGTGCACATAGATGGTGTCATGGTCCCTAATACTCTGATTGATCTAGGGGCTTCCATCAATGTCATGACCAAGGAAACTATGTTGAAACTAAACCTCCAAGGGACTTTTAGGAATACCAAAACAATTCTACAACTTGCAGATCAGTACAAAGTAACTCTAGAAGGAATTGTTGAGGATGTTATGGTTTCAATTGACTCCTGAGAGTATCCTACATATTTCCTGGTTCTGCAACCAAAAACCGAGTTCAATGGATATCCTCTCATCTTAGGGAGACCTTGGTTAGCCACTGCAGATGCTTATATCAGCTGTCAGGTTGGAAACATGACTATTAAAAATGGGCCCTTGTCTAAAAAAATGGTATTATATCCTCCAGCCCAGCCTTCCATTGATCATGATTTACCTATATGGTTGGAGGATGAAGAATATGAGGTATATAACACTACCCCCATTTGTACCATAGATGTTGTTCTTAGAGGGGTGCATCTTGATGAAGACAAACTCATTAACCATGCCATTCAAAACCAGTCCCCCACTAACCGTTCGCTTGAAAACCTAGTCAAAGAGTCTGAAAGCCAACCTTGGATGGAATTTCACTCAGTCAATTCAACCTATGAAATAGCCAAGGCTGTTGAGTTTGGCCCATCCAGATCTCTGAAAATCAACTCAAAATCTCTGATGAAGAAGAAAAGCAACTATACTATCTTTTAAAAGAAAACCTAGATGCATTTGCTTGGTATTATAAGGACATGAAAGGGGTGCATCCTTCAGTATGAAACCATCATATTTACATCAAAGAAGGATGCAAGCCTGTGCGACAACCCCAAAGAAGGATGAACCCATCTCTAAAGGACATAGTCAAGGAAGAGCTGCAGAAACTGTTGGATGCAGATTTCATTTATCCTATATCAGACAGAGAGTAGGTATCTCCTCTTGTCCTAGTCCCGAAGAATAATGGAAAATGGTGAATTTGTGTTGATTATCAGAAACTTAACAAAGCCAGCAAGAAGGACCATTTCCCTTTGCCCTTTATAGACCAAGTCCTAGATGGCCTTGCAGGAAAGAAGTTATTTTCCTTCTTAGATGGGTTCAATGGGTACAACCAGATCAAAATCAGCCCTGAAGACAATGATAAGACTACTTTCACCTGCCCTTGGGGTACCTTCGCTTACAGATTCCTACCCTTTGGGTTGTGCAATGCCCCAACTACCTTCCAAAGAGTTTTCTAGAGCATTTTTTCTGAGCTATTCCATGACTCTGTTGAAATATACATGGATGATTTAACACCCTATGGGGATGACTTCCAGAAAGCTCTATCCAATTTGGTAAAAGTGCTGAGAAGGTGCATTGAGATGCATCTCTCACTGATCCTAGAAAATTGTGAATTCTTGAAAAGAGGAGGAGTTGTATTAGGACACTCAATCTCCCAAGTAGGAATACAGGTGGACATGAGAAAAATCACTATTATCAAAAGGGTACATGCTCCTCAAAAGAAGAGAGATGTCAAGAGATTCTTAGGGTTAGGTGGTTATTATAGAGTATTCATCAAATATTTCAATAATATGGCTTCACCACTATTTGGTTTCTTGGCCAAATGTTCTGAGTTTACTTGGTCTAGTCCTTGTCAAGAGGCTTTTGAGCTCATTAAGGGAAATTTTACTACTGCCCCCATTCTCCGAGGTCCAAATTGGACTCTGCCTTTCCACTTCCACACAGATGCATCCAAAAATGTTGTGGGGAAAAAAATAGGGCATTTAGAAGACAAATTACCTTATGCAATCTCTTTCATCAGTAATAACTTATCTAAGGCTGAGCTCAATTATATTGTCACAAAGAAGGATATGTTAGCCATTATTCATGCTTTAAAAAAATTAGATATTATGTAACTGGGTATCAGACCTTTGTTCACACTGACCATGCAGCCATCAAATATTTAATGTACAAACCAGATGTTAATTCTAGGATAATTAGATGGTTGTTACTTTTACAACAATTTGACCTAACCATTGTTGATATACCTGGAAAGGAGAATGTTGTTGCAGATTTTTTTATCCAGGTTAGCTCTATCTGCAGGGGAAGAAGGAATGGTGGATGACCAACTTCGAGATGAACATCTCTTTGTTATATCAGTACTCTCACCGTGTTTTGTTGGCATAGCTAACTAGGTTACTGGAAATTTCCCTCCTAATATCTCATTCAAGGAGAAAATCAAGATCATCAGAAAAGCACCCCTTTCACATGGATTGGGGGGAATATTTTAAAGCTAGGCCTTGACCAAATCCTCATAAGATGTGTGAGGGAGGAATAATTTTTTTATATCCTCTCTTCATGTCACAATAGCCCTTGTGGAGGCCATTTTGCTACAAAAAGGACTCGCTTCAAAGTTTTTGAGGCAAGATACTATTAGCCTACCCTTCACCAGGATTCCAGAAGATACATTAGAAGGTGTGACCAATGCCAAAGGATGGGGAAACCTACACAAAGGGATGAGATGCATTTTCACCCTCAGGTGGCCCTTGAGCCATTTGACAAATGGGGCATGGAATTTATTGGACCTATTGATCCAGCATTTGGATAGAAAAAGTATATCATATACCTAACAAAGTGGGCTGAAACAAAATTTGTGAAGGTAGCAACCAAGGAGAAATTAGAAGAATTTACGAGGGAGAATGTGTTTTACAAGTTTGGGTACCCCAAAGAAGTATTCATTGATCAGGGGGCACAATTCACTTCTCATCTCATTTAGAATCTTCTGAGGAGGCACAAGATAAAGCATAAGAATTATATTTCCTACCACCCTTGGGCGAATGGCCAAGTGGAAGTAACTAACAGGGCCTTGGAGAGTATCCTCACCAAGGTTGTGAGAAACAATAGAAAATATTGGGTAGACAAATTGGTAGAAGCTACTTGGGCCTACAACACCATTTCGAAAAAAACAACATGATTCACTCCTTATGACCTAGTATATGAAAAGAAAGCTCTGGTTTCAGTTGAATTTGAATTCAACACCTTAAGAATGGTAGTTGTGTTAGACCTAGATATATCAAATGCCCAAAAAGAGAGGTGGATGTAATTAAATGGATTGGATGAGTTCAGGATGTAATCACTTCTTCAAACAGAGGTAATTCAACTGCAAAGGAAGGTCTAGCATGACAAGAACATTAAGGAAAATAAATTTCAAGAAGGAGATTGGGCGTTGTTGTATGACTCAAGGTTTAAGTAATTCAAAGGAAAACCGTGACAAGATGCTTGGGACTCTACAAAGTGGGAAAAATTTATGGTAATGGCGCAGTTCATATCAAAACCATATATGAAGAAGGAATTTCCCTACTTGTCAATGGTTACTGACTCAAGGTTTACAAGAAGCCCCTTTCTAGGGGAAAATTTATAAATTTCATAAGTAGGGAGGTGTATGTCATGGGAAACTCCATAGTTTCCAGTGCCTCCTAAAGAAAAACAAAAAGAAAAAATAAAGTGGCATAGGTGAAAACCTCTTTGAGGCGCCCTAGGCAAACTCCAGGGTTGAAAACCTCCATGAGGCAGGCCTGGAGCAAGAAAAAGAAAAAAGAAAAAATAGAGAATAAAATATCCTTGGGTGAAACCTTTCTAGGGTGCCCAAGGCAGGCCTCTGGGTTGAAAACCTCTGTGGAAGCAGCCCACTTACCTTCAAGAAAAAGAAAAAAATACATATGCATTTATGTGTTTTTCTATTTTGCAGGTTAACAATTGAAGATGGTTTTTAGGATCCATAGGAGAGATTTCTCTTAATTATTTCTTCTTCTCTTCTTTCAAACTCCATAAGCCACTCCATCATCCATCCCTTAATCCATTTCACCCATCAGATAGGCAACAATTTAATTTTTTTCCCCTAATCTGTAATTTCTACAAGAAAATTAGGCAACTACATAATTCCTGTAGCACTATGGGAAACTCTTGTAAATGGTACAGGAAAATCATTTGTGAAGAAAATAGGTTTCCTAAGGGTTTCTAAACCTTAGTTATGGTATGATAAATCATTTTTTTCCTATACCTACCATTCCCAAACCCCTATTTCACTCCACGCGTAAGGTTTCCCTATCTAAACCCTATGTTGCACCTCGAGGAGTTAAATCATTGAAAACATGGCATAGGAACCCTTTCTCTTGCCTATCCTCCACTCCATTCACTCCATGCCCTCCTCCATAACTTGGCATAGAAACCATTTCTCTTGCCTATCCTCCACTCCATTCAATCCATTCCCTCCTCCATAGCCTCCATAAACCATATCCCTCCATTTCTGAGCAAACTGAAAAAAAAAAAAAAAGAAAAAAAAAAAAGAGGAAATAAACAAATTGCTATAGGTATCAGAAAGTTTCCTATAGAAAATATGTGTGTGGAACAACAAGGCCAAAATATTAAGTAAATCTGATGTAGATGACTCCAAGAGACCACCAAAAGACTCCAGAAGGATAGGCACACCAGCCATGGCATTTGAGCCCTCCATGCAGTACCTTCAAAAGAAAGAAAACAAGAAAAGGGTAAGCAACTCACTTAGGAAAGATAAGAAACTCACTCAGAAAAAGCTGCTCACTCAGAAAATAAATAAATAAATGAAGAAACAACGAATAAAAGACTCAATATTCCACCACCAGCTCCAGCTCCTTGCACCAACTCCTTCAACACCTCACCAACACTAGGTAAGCTCAGGTATGGCTTCTCACCCCTTGTTGTGCATCCATAACGGCTAAACTAGTTAAATGTCAAGATTTAGAAGTTTAAAAGGCAAAAAGGTGGCGACTTAACCTGGGCACCTTCATAAAGTGAAATTGGATGAAAATTGAAAATGCATGCCACTTGGGAAAGTCAAATCAAGTCAAGTAAGAGTGAATGAGTACGAAGGGAAGTGATCACGAGGTTAGAAATGATTAATTGAAGTGGGGGCCAATGGTCTCTAAGAGGAAACGGGTTAAGTACGAGTCACCATAAAGTTCCAAATTTGGTTGAAAATCCAATAAAGGTAAGATTTGTCTCATTTCTACCATTGCATTAAGCATTTCGAAGAGCAGCAAGAGCAGGAGAGCAATGGGAGCCATCGGTAGAGCATCATAAAAGTTTGGGCTTGCATGCACCATCGTGCTACGAGAAACAATGCTTTTCCACAGGTAACTTCAATAGCAAACCAACAGATTCTTAGAGGGAAACACATAGTTACCTGTGGGTGAATTGGCTTCCCAAAGCCTCCATTTATCAAACCAAAATAGCATAGTACCAAGGTAAGTGGATTTTCATTCTCCAATGCTGAAATTTCTCCATTAAATTCACACTCAACAAAATAAAATTTGACAGTTAAAGGGTAAAAAAAAATTCTTGCATTTTGCTTCAAGGCCTCCATCTCCAAGACTTACCTCTAAAAACCTCTCACTAACTTCATCTCACAACATTAAAATGGGAGGGGGATTTAATAGAAGGGAGCCTACAGACATTAAGATAATTAGGTGGCACCCTCAGGCTATGGAAATATTCCGAAATCACCAATGGCTAGGGTTATTTGAGCTATTGAAAGTTTTTGATGATGAAATAAATAAAGAATTTGCAGTGGCTCTGCAGTCACATTCAAAAGAAAGATCCACCATTGTGATTAGAGGACTAGCCATCACTCTATCTCCTGAACTCATAAGCAGAGTTACCACCTTGCCCTTAGGAGTCAAATTGGTCAAGGAAAGAATGCCTATCACTGCAGCCAAAAAGAATTTCTTCCGACCATGAGAGGAGTATATTGAAGATAAAAATGTTGTGAGGATAGAGAGCCTTCCATACCCCTGGGATGAAGTTTCCTTCCACATCATGAAATTCATCTTTTGTGAAGGAAGATTGAGCATGGTCTATGGGTATCATTTTAGATTGTTAAACGAACTTAGGTTCGAAGGAGAGCTCCCACTGGAATAGAGATTTAGTGTCCCTCACTTCCTCCTAAACTCCATCACTAAAATGAGCAATAAGGTAAGAAAAAGGAAATATCAGCACTTGGCCCATCATGACCTAATACAATTAATTATAAATGATGCTTTGAGAAGGCTAAACCTACTTGTGTCCTCGTCGTCTTTCATAGACATGGATAGGGAAGCCTTTACAGCTACCCAAACAGGGAAAACCTATGCTTCTAGCCCTAGGGAAGAAGAAGTAGAAGAGGAGGAAGAGGCATAAAACAGAGAAGAAAAGGAAGATATGGAAATTGACACAAAAAACATAAAAACAACAGAAAGAGAGCAAGAATAAGCTGAGGAAAGGAGGAAGAAAATACTGAGGAAAAGGAAGATGTGGACCCTATATTAGGCCATGAAACCTCCCCTTAAGACACAATCATGTCACCTGAACTCACAGACCAAGAGGTAGCTTCCACTCTAACTACTTTGAGAACACGTGTCAAAACAAACAGAAAGAGGTAGACACTTATGTACTTCATAACTAGGAAGAGAGGGTGAGACAGGGAAAATCACAAACTCCCACCAAGAGCCCTATCAACATTGAATAGTCACCAAAGGAGGAAGAAATTAGATTAGAGGAAAGAAGGTTACAAGAATTCACTTCACCCATAAGGATCCCTGTAACATATATCATAAGACATTCATCTAGATTGGAGACCCATACACCTCATGCAACCTCCACAAACCCTCCAAGGAGTGAAAAGAGTGAAAAAAAAAAAGAGAATAGGGTTTTTTTTTGCTACAAGAAACTCCAACAAGCACAAATTTGGAGAAAAGTTCCTTGATTGAAGAGGAAAATACAACCACAGAAGGGCAAGAGGTCAAGGAAGATGAGGGCAAGACACAAGAGGAAAAACATGATGAAAAAGAGGGAGGAAAAGATGATAAAGAAGAGGCCACCTCATCAAAATAAAATACCAAAGATCTTGCAATGGTGCCAAACCCTAGCCATCAACCCAATTTGAGCTCTTACTACACATAAATTGAGGGAGGTAGATTAATTCTCAAAAAATCACAATTCTTTTTTTTATTAGTTGGAGGAAGAGAGAGCACACACTCATCATTGGATGAATCTTGCCACATATAAAGGAGTGTATGACATATGGGTCATGGAAGGAAAGGTAGATGAGTTGGGGAAGGATTTGTTTGATGTGAGGCTCAAAGAGTCAGCTTTGAAGGAGCAACTTTAGAAAGCACATGTAGAGAATGTAGCACTACATGAGCATCTTCAGAAAAAAGGTAAGCAAGTGGCCACCATGGCAGATTTGTGCATGGAGGCCATTCAACACAGGTATCCTTTAGATGAATATGCAATTTACCTCAAGGACCATAGGTTCCTCTTTCAAGTTAAAACTTTAGCCTCCCATGGATCCTTACCTTTCCAAAATTGTAGACAATTCATTGATTTCTGCAATCAAGCTAGCATGGATGACAAGGAAAAAATGACAGAGTTTTATATGCATAACCTTGTGTTAACTGATTTAAATATTTGGGACCCCAATCCTAGGAAGAGGGATATGAAATTAATGGCTTTGGAATCATGGATTGTGATTGAGGAGATAAGAGCACAAGAGATGAGGAGGGTTATGAGAAGAGAAAATAGAGAACCATTACACATTAGGGCAGAATTGTTCAGCCCTAGAGGATTCATCAATAACCATCTAAAGATTGAAAAGGATCTTGAACTAGCTAAAACATACCTCCATACATAAGCTCTAGCAATGGCCCACTTTGATGATGTTTCTAGGTTGTTGGGAGATGACTGAATTATGGCTAGCCAAAGAAGATGGAACAAACTCCCTCACAACCTTAGAAACATGGAGTACCATACACCAAAAATATTGAGTGGTGCCTTGGAGAGAGAACCATTGTACAAGAGGGCCATGTAGGCCAAAAGGATTTAGTGGCTTGGTCTAAATCTCAGTCCACCCTTGTTGCTGGGGTTGAGTGATGGGAAGGACTGAGATGAGCAGAATGAAGAATGGGAGAAAGAAGAAAAGAATGATGGGTTTTACCCTCCTGAAGGGACTCCCACACTCTTCCTTGGGAAGTTAGAGGGTCCATCAAAGCCTTAAATTAAATGCAAAAATAGGATTAGTTGCTCAGAGGATGAGAAACCATTTAGTAGGGGGGTGATGATGAGCTCCACAATTAGGTACATTTGGAGGGGTTAATGGTCACCTTTTTTCCTTATTAAGTCTTTTTTTTTGCATTTTAATTATATTATGGTCTTATGATGCTAGTGTAGGTGGTGATTGAGGCTAACATACTTTGAGTACCTAATATAAGATTAAATACAGGAAAATCGTGAATATATGGCATTTTTGTGGAGATTTTGTCATAAAGACTCATATTAAACAACAAGTGATCAAGAGATCATGTGTTTTTCTCAAAATTGAAAATGCTCGAATCTATACCGAACCTGAGCGACCGGAAAGGTCTCTTCATTACAATTCTAAGGCCATGAACGGTTTGAAAAACCGATGTCGTATGAGGAAGATATCGCGTTCTGTTCGTTTTCCCAACGTCTAAAATTTTCGTGACAGGGTGATTGGGATGCCCAGTTAGCATGCAGGTACAGTCAACAGGTGGCATATACTGGGAATATTCATTTTTTTGAAACCTAATTAGAATCTGCCACGTGGCTGTTTCTAGGCCAACGATCTAGTTGAACGTGTTTTTTGGAGCATTGTTAGATGAGTGACATGTGGGAAGCCCAGAGGCTGCCACGTGTCCCCAGGAGGTTTGAACAAAATTTATGTGAGGTCTAGGGGGTTCGACCCCGCAACCTCTAGCCTGCACACCAATAATTCTACCGTCTCTCCTATACTTTGTTGCTTAACCTATATGTCCATTGCATAATTTTATGGTGTTAATGTTTCAAGGTTGAGGGGGGGCATCGCAAGTGGTCCCAACCTGCTGGTGGCCCCAAAACATGGTCACATGACATTTTAAAACTGTGACATTAAAGTGTAACCAGTGGTATTAAATCGTAACTTTGGTGGCTCTGACAAACACTGCTCACATTCTATATGTTTCAAAACCACGACAAAAAATGTGATGGGTTTGCTATATGTAACCTCCGGTGGGAATAGCTATCACATGCGCAATTTTGGTGGAAATTAATGCCACGGTCTTCTAAACGTGTTGCCTCTGGGTTCCACTCCAAATGCGAAGTTAATACAAACCATAAAACACACATTTTAGGCAGGGGGTCGGCTTGTGACCACCCTGCCCTAACCACTTGTTTTTAAATCAAATAGTTAATTATTGGCAGAGATTAATAGCGCACCATTAATTTTAGGGGTTCTGGCTATTTTTGGACTGTGGATAAGTGCAGTCTCCACTTTTAGTGGAGTTTTTCTAGCTGATATTGGGAAAAACACTTTGGGAGGTCAATTTTTGACCAATTTGGTTGTACCTAGACTAATTTGGGCATTCTGGAGCCATTGGTGCAGAGAAAACAACCATTGGAGGCTTGTAAACACATATATTTTCAATTTTTAACATAATGACAAAGAGGGACATGCCATTGGGAGCTGGACCAGCAGATGTAGCCCAAGAGGGGTGAACTGCTTCATCATGCCTGCTGTGTAAAACTTGTGTGTGATGTTATTTCTCTGTTATACACTGTTGTACAATGTTATTTAGGCTTATTTTCATGCTTAAAACTCACAAATTTATCTATGTTTCATGGTTAAAAAACTCATTCCTTAACCAAACAAATGGAGACAAATTGTACATCTTTTTATTACTGAAAGGAAACTTAGCACAACAAACTAATACACTCCTTTCATATCATTAAGGAGAGATTCTAGGGGGTTTTCCACCCTCCTTAACTCCCAAAGGAAGCCAAGGTATCCTCGAGATTCCATCCAACAGTTCAAAATCAAAGGCAACCAAGAAAACTCAACATCAAGTGCACTCAAGCCACACTTCACTTGGAGTCAAGTGACTCATCACTTATTTTCTAAGGAACTGTTGGTAGCTATCCTTTAGGTTAAATAGAGTTGAGAAAGTGCTCATTAGGATTCAAACTTTGGAGAAAGCCATTAGGCTCTTTTCTCTTGAATTTTTTCAAGACTTTTATATTGATGTAATGAGACTATATTTTGAAATGAAATGAGTATTCAGACTTTCCTTATTGATCTAGTTCTATAGAGCTAGGCTTGTGGGTTATGGCCCAATCCATGTACCTCAGCCTCTCTTGTGTAATCATTCTTTACTTTCATGTCATTTGGCTAGTTTTTCTTATGAATATCTAGTTATTTGGTTGGTATATCCATTTACTATTTTAGTTTGATTCCATTTGTCTTTTGCTGTAGATTTAGTCTACTTACATGAGTGGTAGAATAGGTGATACCTTCATAAATTTGTGAGTCAAGCCTCCCCCTCTTATCTCTGTCAATAGAGCTTGAGAAGGGTAGACCTTCCCCACATACCAAAAATTCTTCTTAGTTTATGATTTATTGGAATGAATGAGATTAGTTGTTGTGATTCCATGAATATTTTCAGTATGTTGTGGTATATCTCTATTTGTATATTAGAGTAGTTTTTCTTTACCGATTCATGTCATCTTTTTCATTGTCTTTATCATGAATTTGTCCATTTTTATTGCATGAATAGGTAGTTTGATTTTAGGTACAAGTATCACATAGGAGAACTTCACCAGCACCTCTAGCTTCATCTCTCAACTTACATCAACCATTTGTTCATCAAAATCACTATCAGCCCTATTTTCCGTTTTGTGATCCCTACACCGTGAGCAAACCCTAGGGGTGAAAGACAGGGCTCCCAAGAGGTTTTGAGCTTGGACAAGGGGTGGGACACCACCCACTCATCCTCTTCCACCTTCATGCCACCTTCCTTACCATTTATCCACCTATTTTTGGTCTCAGATTTCCCTCGGCATGTTTCTTGTAGAAATTCAGGACTTGCCTATAACACTACAGGAAACCTGTAGCAGCACTTGAAATAGCACCCGTGGGGCCCTCCTTAAGACCAGAAACCACCATCACCATATTCTAAACCTGTAAAACCCACTTATACACTTCTAGCCTTTCCCCCATGTGTTTAATCATTCCATAATCCACCTTAGCATTTTCTTCTCCTAGCTGCAAAACAAAAAAATTTCAAGCATAGTTAGGTCATGAATAGTTGCATGAATAAAATCATGATAGATAGAACATAGGGTAAGTACAACGTGTTTATCTGTTTGGCCCAACAAAGTGTGATTATACTACTTTCCCTTATTTCATTTCAATTCAACACTTTACTTCATGTAAGATACCCAGGTTACTTTTCAATTCTTAGCATAATATAATAAGTAGCTTTCTTTCATGGCATAATAGTTAGATGTACATGTTTTTTGTAGCATAGTTTTGTACTTGATGATAGTGCCATGTATTTGAATCATTTTTATCTCTAGGCATAATTTCAAAAGTGTAACATACTTCAATTAGAAACCCTAGAAGTAGCACCCTTTCGTAAAGCTCGGAAGAGGATGACATAAGTAGAATGCATTTGTTGTGTATATAACACTGTCACCTCCAATTTTGTATGAACCCTGGGTTGATAAAGTAAAGTAGGGCAGCCTCTGGGAGTTGTAGCATTCTTGGTGCAATACTAGGGCTCACCAGTACGGTGGCGAGGTCGAGTCATGTAGGTATGACAATGGAAATGTCAGTGGCCTGATACAATGGCGAGGTTGAGTCATGCAGGTTCAATAAAGTGACACTGTTGAGATTCTCTGATATTCTAAAATAGTGTCACAACAAGAAACATCATAATAGAATGTCTATCGGCATAATTAATGAAATATAGTAAAATTCCATTGGTAACAAATATTTATGAATTATAGTAGAAATCCATGTGCAATAGGTGGAAAATGAATTTGAAGGTGCAATGATCGAACAAACCTGTATGAACATAAACAACTAGAAAAAAACCTAAGCCATAAAAACATGTTGGAGTGGAATCAAGCAGAAAAAAATAAGCCAAAACCCATAAGTCCTTATGCTTCTTGGTGCTGATCAGATAACCTCCCAGTTTTTTGTTCTTCTTTCCCATTGCAACGGAGATGCATTTTGAATTTTGAATACAATACTCCACCAATGTAGCTATTGCCACGAAATCCTCTGATTTACCCGTAGAATTTCCATCTGACCACAAATATCGCAATTTGTGCAGTAATGGTGGTTTGGGCTACCCTAAAACCGTAAGTGAAATCGGACGCCTCTTGGCATTGTGAAGTATGGTGGGTCATTTTTTCTTTCCTCCTACAATCATCACTTCTACTTCCACCTTTGGTCTTCACTATGCGCAAAGCGCTTTCAAATCATTCAAAAGGGTAGAATCCATGGGATTTGTGTAACATTTACTGAAAAAAGGAGGATCCTTCTCTTTGGATGCAGATGGAGGCAGTGGCGCAACATGTAATGAAATCATCCTGTCATGCTTAAGCAGAGCATGCGTAAGAACCCAAACCAGAGCTCTCCTAGCCTCTCGCGTGGCATCTACTACCACCATATATTTTCTTACCATGGTCAGAAAATATTCAATCAAATAAGGCTTAATCATACTACCATCATAATCTATGGTCCCTGAATCGGTGATGGATTTTGTTTTAGCAGAAGCTACAATATTTGATCCCCTTTAGCTAAAGCTCAAAAAATGTTTTCTTTCCATTTCTCTTCTTCAATATTACTGTGTTCCATTCAAACCTTCTTCATAAAAATTATCTCCAGTTGAAATGAAAAAATAGATTTTCAACAATTGGGTGATCTTCCCCATCTATGCAACAACTTGGGACGGATTGTATAAACATTGTCTGCCCCAATCGCCCACCACAAGGAATTTGACAGGATCAACAACCATGATACAAATGCTTGAAAATAGTAGGAATGCCATGGAGAACATTAAAATGCAACACCAGGAGATTGAAACTCAACCACCATTTTCATTGGAGGAGACATGTGCCTTCCAATTCCTCGACTATGATATGTGTGCCTCCAAAAGAGCGCAATGAATCACTAACACAAGATTCGAATTGGAAATGATGTGCTTCTCCACAAACAACAAACAACAAGTTTCCATGACTTTCAACGTTCAACTCGATTGAAGTTCACTACTTCTTTAGATGAACACACCTCACCAAACCAATTTTTTAACCAGACCACCACACCATGCTTCCCCCGACATCAAACTATGTGGCATATATTAAATTCACCAATGTGCATAATATCTCTATGGATGGAATTAGGTGCTTCTCCGTCAACTGAAATAATCCATGCAAAAATAAGAAAATTTTTCCATAATTCTATCCCCTAACATCATGAAACAACCAAAAGGAATTCATGGGACGGATTTTGGAATGATCTATCTCCTGCACACAATTCACTCCACACTACAGTGCTCAACGTAACACTTTCTCCAGCACAACAAAAATCCTTCGTCACGAATTCAGGTTGCAAATTTCCCACTACATGCAATGAAATACTGTTAGGAGTCTCTGTTAAAATATCTAATTAACTCCCACATGAAGAGTTAGACAGTCAGTTAAGTAAGCATTGAGTAAGTGGAGTTGTGATAAATTAATTTGGTAAGTGAGTTAGAGAGTTAGTTAAGTGAGCATTGAGTAAGTCAAATTTATGTGATATATGAGTTTGGTAAGTGTGTATGTCAAGTGAGTCAGGATAAATACCCTTCACTAGGTTCATTGTATTCATAGTGACTGAAGTTTGTGTGATTAATAAAAGAGCCGCAAGTGGTGTATTATTGTGTGTGAAATATTTGTGTAATTTGTGCCTTTACTCTTCTGTCTTTCCAAAAAATTGGTATCAGAGTGAGATTATAAAGAACCAGGGAAAGACAGATCAACAATAATCCGTGTGTGAGAAGAGAATTTCTTTTTATCACTTATTTGAAGCTATAATACATATGTTATGTTAAAGTAAGAGTGTTATAATGTTGGTTGGTTCTACAAAGAAACGCGTTACAGATCGAAAACTTGCACGATTTGCATGCACGTCATTCACATGCCTTCAACCTTCTTTATTCATTTCGTTACAGGACTGACGCAAAACAATCACATTTAAAGGAGCGTTACACGCAGTGCATATCAACATCAAAAGTGTTAGTGCAAACATTATTTTTTTTAAAGGGTTGAAGTCAAAGTTTTAAAAACTCTCGTGGACTTTACCTTTTTCGAAGCTATATTAGGTGAAGGTTTATGACATAAGATAACTCAAGTTTTTGGTTTTATAAAGGATTTTCATAAATATTTTTAATACATGCACATGAGTATTCAAAGGATATTTTAAAGAAATGTTTTTTCAAAACGAATTTTGAAAATACTTAAAAGGTTTTATAAGTGGAGTTTTATAATAAGGTTTTTAAAAAGGAGTTTATTATAAGATATTATTTTTATATAAAAGACTTTTAATAAAAATAAAAATAAAAAATCATAAAAATAAAAATTAGGGTTTTGTTATAAGGGTTATTTTTTGGAGCTTTGCAAAGCTTACAAAAGAAGAAACTTAGGGTTTTATAAGAGAAATCAATTTTTCTTGAAGAAAGATGGCAACAATCAGTTTCCAGTCACAACTTCTTTCATAGGGAAATATTATGATGTTTGGGCCACTAAAATGGAGACCATGTTAAAAGCGCATGATGTTTGGGATCATGTCAAGTTTGGGTTTGCAAAACCTTAGAATGACACAAAAGAACGATCACTCAGTAATGCATAGAGGGAATAATGGAAGAAAGACAAAAGGAAGAATGCACAAGTTTTGCTTCTTATCTAGCAGGGAGTGGATCGAATAGTATTCCAGAATATTATGATCATGTTTTCAACAAAGGAAGCATGACAAACTTTGGCGAAAAGCTATCAAGGTATGGAAAAATTCAATACTGTTAAATTACATAATACTAGGAAATATTTTGAAAATCTGCAGATGAAGGAGACAGAGGACATCGATTCTTTCATAAATCGGGTCATGTTTGTAGTAAATCAGTTAAAAATTTATGGTGAAGAAATTAAAGATTGAAAAATTATTGAGAAGGTCCTTAGATCTTTGTCTGCCAAGTTTGATGTTGTAGTAGAAACCATAAAAGAAGCCAAGGATTTGGTAAAACTAACAGCTAATGAGTTGACGGGATCACTTCTATCGCATGAGGTAAGGATAGATAGAAATAAGGATTCCACTTTAGAAACTACTTTCAAAAGTCAAGTTTCTATCAAGATGTGGAGGCAGAGGTCGATCGAGAGGTAGAGGATGAGGCAGAAGTTATGGTGGTAAAAGAGATGGCCAAGAAGAGCATGAACATGAAAGTGGAAGCAGTAGTAGCTGAAGCTTCAACAATAATCAAAGATCAGACAAATCAAAGGTGAGATGTTATTATTGCAATAAATTTGGTCACTATGCTCGTGTTTGAAGGAAGAATATAGCTGATCAAGGAAACCAGAGAGCTAATGTTAGTACATAGAATACTAACTCCATGTTCCTATCATGAAACAACATGCATGAACCGTCCAATAAGGTGTGGCTACAACAACCACATGAATGGAAACAAAAATTTGGTTGCAAATTTGGATTAATCTATGAAGACAAAGGTAAATTTGGGGACTGACAAGACTTTGGATGTAGATGGAAAGGGAGTGATCAACATTCTGACCAAGCAGGGGAATCCAAAGACAATCTCAGAGGTATATTATGTTTCCAGTCTTAAACATAATTTGATAAGTGTTGGTTAATTGACGAAAAAAGTATACAAAGTTATCTTTCAGGGGAAAGAGTGTGTTATTTATGAAAAAGTCTAAGCAAGCAGCTGATAGCAAAGGTGCAAATGACGAGGAACACACTATTTACTCTAATTATGAGTCACAAGGATCAGGTCAGTTGTTTTACAATTTCATGTTCGAATGATTATTAGTTATGGCACTTTCAGTTTGGACACTTGCACTTTTCTGGTTTAATATTGTAGTAGCAGAAACAGATGGTCAGAGTATTACCTCCCATCAAAGAACTTGCTAGTACTTGTGAGTGTTGCATCTTGGGAAAGAAACACCGTGAATTCCGATGGGAGTTTCATATAAAGCAAAGAAACCACTTGAGTTAGTGCATACAGACTTGTGCGGACCTATGAAGACACAGTCGATTGTTGGATTTTGTTACTTTCTTACTTTTATTGATGAATATAGGAGGAAGACTTGGGTTTACTTCTTGAAGTAGAAGTTTGAAAATTTTGTAAACTTCTAAGAATTCAAAGCCTTAGCAGAGAACCAAAGTGATCAAAAAATCAAAGTATTGAGATCAGATTGTGGTGGAGAACACGATTCGAAAGCATTCCATGAGTACTGCACACAACATGGAATCATAAGACAATTTAAAACTAGATACACACCGCAACAGAATGGTGTAGCAGAGAGAAAGAACAGAACAATTATGAACATGACAAGGAGCACGTTGAAAGCAAGAAAATTATCTAATGAGTATTGGGCATAAACAGTTGCATGTGATGTTTATGTGATAAACAAATCACCTACAAAGAGTGTGATGAACAGATTTCTAGAAGAAGTATGGTCAGGTATGTCATGCGGTGTATATCATCTTAGAGTTTTTGGATCTGTAGCTTATGCACATGCGCCCAAGTAGATAAGAGGAAAATCAAATGATCAAAGTGAAAAATGCATATTTACTGGTTATAGAGAGAAGTCAAAAGCTTACAAATCTTATCACCCTGTCACCAAGAAGACAATAATTAGCAGAGATGTTGTGTTCGAAGAAAAAGGGTCATGTAATGGGACTGTAGACAAAGCAATTGATGCAAAATCACCATTGATGGAAGAGGATGATGTAGCAGAAAAGGAGCAACAAGAATCCGAAGAGCAGACACCAAACAAATTCACACCAGCAATGACTCCAATATTTTCAGAGCAGCATGGATCTTCATGCAGATGAACGGATCAGAATTATCCCAGCAGCCAACCAGGTGATGAATCAAGCAATGGTAAGAGAAATATGAGAAGTTTTAAATATATTTATGATGATTTGGATGCTAGTTCAAATTTTTCATTGTTGTCATTCCAACCTTCTTCATTTGAAGAAGAAATTAGAGATGAAAATTGGGTGCAAGCCATGGATGAAGAGATTGATTCTATTGAAAAGAATGATACATGGGATTTGGTTAATTTGCCAAATGATAAAAACCTCATTGGTGTGAAGTGGGTGTACAAGACTAAGCTGAATGAAAAAGGTGAAATTGACATATTTAAAGCAGGACTTGTAGTAAAGGATTCTTGCAACAACCATGAATAGAATTTGGAGAAACATTTTCTGCAGTAGGCAGATTGGATACTGTAAGAGTAATTATAGCCACAACAACTCGAACAAGTGGAAATTATATCAGATGGATGTGAAATCAAATTTCTTGAATGGAATTCTAGAAGAAGAAACTTATGTGCAGCAGCCTCCAGGTTATGAAGTTGAAGGTAAAGAAGATACAGTTTACAGGTTGAACAAATCACTCTATGAACTGAAGTAAGCACCTAAAGCATGGTATAGTAGAATCGATAGTTACTTGATTACGAATGGATTTTGTAGAAGAAACATTGAGCCTACCTTGTACACAAAGGTAAATGAGCATGGACAAATTTTGATTGTTTTCTTATATGTTGATGACATGATTTTTACAAGTGATCTTGAGTTAGATGAATTTAAAGCAACCATGATGAAAGAACTTGAGATGACATTTTTTGGTTTCGTGAAATATTATCTTGGCATAGAAGTTGAGCAATCTGAAAAAATAATTTTTTATTTTCCAAAATAAATATGCCAGAGATTTGCTGAAAAGATTCAGGATGGATAATTGCAAACCTGTACCTACACCAATTGCAACAGGTACAAAATTAAGTAAGGATGATGAAGGATAAGATCAGTGTCAATCCAAATCTATTCAAAAGATTGGTTGGCAGTCTCGTGTATCTCATGGCTACAATACCAAATATTATGCAAGGAGTGAGTTTGATTTCTAGATTTATGGAGACTCCAAAACGCACACATTGGAGTGCAGGAAAAATAATTCTAAGATACATAGGAGGAACTAGAGATTGTGGCATAATGTATGCAAGTACAGAAAATAAAGATTTGATTGGGTACACATATAGTGATTTTGCAGGTAGTTTGGATGATAGGAAGAGCACTTCCGGTTATGTGTATGATCTTGGTTCAGGTGTGATTTCATGGGCATCTAAGAAGCAATCCATTGCGACACTATCATCAGCAGAAGTAGAATATGTAGCAGCAACATCAACAACATGTCAAGGGTATGGTTAAGAAGAGTATTGAATGGACTCAAGCAGAGACAACAAGGATCAACAACAATATATTGTGACAACACTTCAACGATAACACTATCCACGAATAGTGTGTTTCATCAAAAGAGCAAGCATATTGATACTAGATATCACTTTATTAGAGAACTTGTGAGCAATGGAGTTCACTCGAAGCCTTGTAAATCTAGTGATCAACTGGCTGATATATTTACAAAGGCATTAGCAAAAGATGTGTTTGAGTTTCACAAAAGAAACTTGGTTGTTGTAAGCCTAACCGAGACATAGACCAGCATGCATGTTTGAGTTTTCATGAGTTATGTTTTAGTTTAATGGTCGTAATTAAGGGGGAGTGTTAAAATATCTAATTAACTCCCGCATGAAGAGTTAGATACTTAGTTAAGTAAGCATTGAGTAAGTCGAGTTGTGTGATAGATGAATTTGGTGAGTGAGTTAGAGAGTCAGTTAAGTGAGCATTGAGTAAGTCAAATTTATGTGATAGATGAGTTTGGTAAGTGTGTGCATGTCAAGCGAGTCAGGATAAATACCCTTCTCGAGTTCATTGTATTGAGAGTGATTGGAGTTTGTGTGATCAATAGAAGACTCATAGTTCGTGTGTTATTGTGTGTGAAATATTTGTGTAATTTGTGTATTTACTCTTCTGTCTTTCCAACAATCTCCATGTGAATTCAACCACCTCCACACTACCAAAATTCCAGACACCAACTCGAACAATAGTCATCAATTGCAAATTGTTCCACTATGCTTATTCAAACAAAAAGAGGTTGCACTAGATTTTCTGCCTCTCCAATTGCAAAGGTTCGGCCTCCTCCAGTGGTCACACAGAGCCCAACTCTTCTTTCACCGGTCGGTGCCATTGCTACAAATCATATTGATAGCGCAGTCAAGTAACTTTGACATGCCCATCAACAATTACTAGTCATCCTCTCCAGTTGGTAGACTCGACTTCCTCATACGTTCCAACAACAAATACGAGTCTCACAATAGTGGCAAAAACAATACCCTCACAATGGTCTCAACAAAAAAAATCTATTTATTCTATGCATGATTTACGTTGGCCGTCCAGTGAGGGAGTCACGACTATATTGGCTTAAATACCAATTTAAAAGTGAATAATACACATTTCATTAATAAAAAAATATTATATTTATATATAAAATATTGTCTTAAAATAAGAAACTTGAACACACAATATTCTCTCAACCACACACCAATATAAGAATCAACTACATCTAAACAACTCCTTGAGAATAAAAAAAACTCAAAAAATCACAATTAAAACAAACCAAAATTATATTAATGTTAATCATATTTGAAAATTGTGCTTATGCATAAGTAGACAACCTTGAATTCAAATGATGCGTGTTCACCAAGAAACGTGTTGGGAAGCCACAACCATAAAGTAGAAAACGACACTTGATATTAGTCTAGGAGATAACGCCATGGACACGTTTCACCAAGGATCGAATTGAGTGTAGTGTTGACTCTATTAATATAATGTGTATTGAATTTGAAAATTGAGCTTATAGATATGTAGACAACCTTGACTCCAAATGAGACGTGTTCACCAAGAAGACGTGTTGGGGAAGGAGGCGAGGAAACTTCTTGACCAAGCCACCGACTTAAACCGCGTGATTTTGCTGATTCTGTCAAACAAGTTACAGGAAGGCAACCAATATTTCGGCTGCTATCCGCCCATTAATGCGGTGTTTAAATCTAACGGTAGGCAGTGTGTCTGCCACCGCATTAATGGGCGGATAGCAGCCGAAATCCGTTACAGGAATATGGGGATCGATATAAAAGGTTCTTTCACCCCATCACAATATTACATCAAATGCGAGGGAAATCCTCCTGAAGATGGAGAAGGAGAAGGTGATTGCCCAAATTTGGTCTTTGATTGGTCTCTTCACACTCTTCCAAAACTTCCTTCCTCCACAGTTGCTCCAGTTGCTGAATCGATGGTTGGAAAAGTTTCAGGATCGTTTCAATACAAATTACGAACTTGAAATTCCACAGTTCAAAGGGAGTGATGGAGTCCACCCAAACAAGGTGTACGAGGAAGTGGAATTCTACTTAGCCAGCCTCGACGCCACTAAGGGCGCCCGGAGACTAACTGTATTTCGCGCAGAGGAATCGTGCAGTGTGAAGTTTGGTCCGGCTCCGGATGAGGTGTTACAGGAATCCTTCAAAGGAGCCACAATGTCGTGGTCTCACCACGCTCAACTTCTTGGTACCGGAGATCATATCGATAGGCGCTGGTTTTCCTTGAAAATGGTGAAGTCAAACGAGCGTTTTCTGTCGGCGTATTTTGACCATATTGCAAAATGTGCAGCTGAAATCGAGAAACAGAACATGGGCATAACCATCTATACCAATAATGGAGAGGCCCGATATGGGGATGGGTGGACTGGTGTTCCCTTCAAGCATCCATCCACTTTCGATTCTCTGGCCCTCGATCCAACGATGAAGGAGAAGATCATAAAGGATCTCGATTGGTTCAAGAAAGGAAAGGAGTTTCATAACAGAGTGGGCCGTGCTTGGAAGCGAGGGTACCTTCTGTACGGACCCCCTGGAACAGGGAAATCTAGTCTCGTGGCCGCCATATCTAATTATATGAAGTACAACGTGTACGAGCTGGAGATCACAAGGGTTTTCGACAACTCCGAGCTTCGTATGCTGCTCCTGCAAATCAGTAGCGGATCCATCATTGTTATTGAGGATATCGACTGCTCGCTCGACCTCAGGGACAGGCTTTCTCAGCCTCCGACTCCCGATGAACATTATCCCGAAAGCCGAGTAACTCTTTCCGGACTCCTGAACTTCACGGACGGATTATGGTCGTGCTGCGGGGAGGAACGAATTATCATCTTCACAACGAACCACAAGGATAAGCTGGACCCTGCACTTTTAAGATCCGGTAGGATGGACATGCACATACTCCTCTCTTTCTGCAATTTTCCTGCATTCAAATCTCTTGCATTCAACTATTTGCAGATTGAAGACCATCCACTTTTTTCTGCTGTGGAGGAGAGAATGAGGGAGACTAAAGCCCAAATTACTCCTGCAGAAATCTCTGAAATCCTCATATCCCATTTGGCCGACCCTCTGAAAGCCTTGAATGCAGTTATTTCTGCACTCGATGATCAGATTAAATCGACATCTGTAACAGAGAGTAAAGAGCATAAAGGAACTGAAGAAAGAAGAACGATGCCCAAAGATGGGATTGGGCGAGGGAGGAAGAAGGGGAGGCAGGGGAAGGCGAAACGTCACTCCAAATCCAGGCATACGACGGATTCTCTTCAATGGGCAGAGTCCAATTGAGAAAGGTGTTCAAATTTCAGAGTGGATGCTTCCGTGATATTGTTATGTATTAATGATTCGATGGAAAAAAAATAATCTATAGTTTGGTCGTAATCTGTATGAATAATCCTCTACTTCATAAGTTGTGTATGATGTCAGGGTATTATTTGTATTTATAAAATGACATTTGCAAACTTGTATGCCTGAGAACTGCTTAGGCAAGATTTCTTAATTAAAAGAATATTAACAAATGTGCTTCATAGAGGGATATTTTTCTCTATAAATTTACATTTTCTTACTTTATAGACTAATATACAGTTTTGTTTTTTTTTAATAATTTGTACTGTAAATTTATAATTGTATTTTCTTACTCTATAAACTTATATATAGTTTTGTTTTGCTTTTTAATAATTTGTATTATAAATTTATAATTGTATTAGGTAATTTGAACAATATACCATAGATTTAATTATATAAGATATATAATATTTGAGATTATGTAGGTAGAACCGATCATGAGAATATATCAACTTGTTTTTATTAATAGAAATATATAAAATAGATAATATTTGAAATTTTATCAGTTAATAAAAATAAAAATATATAAGATAGATAATATTTAAAATTTTATCAGTTAATGTTGAGACGATTTTGTCAATATACTAACATGTTTTATTAATGATTAAAAAAAATTTAGCACAATCATTTTAATAAAAGAATCGAAATACAACAATAGATGTCATTTTTCACCTTTTAATATTATTGAAAATTGTATAGAAAGTGGAAAATGATGTCCATCCACTTATTTCAATCATTAATATAATTATATTTGGTTAATGTGATTGTATTAATTATATACATAATCATATAATAGTTGTAATTATTGACTAAATAAATATATTAAAACACTTAATACAATTTTTTTCCTAAATAACAATTATATATATATATATATATATATATATATATATATATATATATATTTCCAAAATAAATCCATTGATTTGATTAATTGACTAGATTTTCTATTTAAAATACTCAAATCTAAAAACATGAACTAAAACAATCATAGTTGCTATCCATATCTTCTTAAATAATAAATCCATCTAGTATATACAAACAATCTTGATAGAGTGAAATCAAAGTTTCATGCTAAACATAATACACTATTTAAAAAATAATAATAACTAGCAATTGCACCGGGGTGCAAGGGAACGCCGAAAGGAGAAGCTGTGAATTATGTTGTGCTACATGTAAGGGTACATAATGAATGTGAACTTATGGGGTGGAAAATCTCACATTGAAGAGGAAAACATATGAAATGGACATGTTATTGATTACATGGATTGTTGGCTTTTAGAGTATGAAACAAAATTATTTGTATTATCCCCAGTTATCCAATATGAAGTTCTTATGCCATGAAGATGAGTCCTAGTTGATATTAACTTGTTTTGGATAGTCGTGAGAGAAGGTGGAAGGTCATATCGCTTAAATCCATAGAGACATCACTATTACAAGGCGAACACATAAAATTCAAACATACAACAATAGCACTTGTTGGTTAGTGCTCAAGACCTTTTACATGTGGATATCCTTAACCAAAACAAAAGACGAGGGTAAGAAGAAAATTTACATAATATGATAAATGTACAGAAATACATCTTTTTTTGGTATTTTAACTAGTCAAAATAATTACACGTGCATTATGAACCTTGCTATAAAGAGAGGGTTTATTGCAGAGCTTCACAGGTCATGGGTTTAACTCCCGCCATGGTTAATCCTGAATAAATCAAAGGGAATCCTGAATAAACCATTCATTCATTTATCCAATATAACAGAGAACTCGTAGATGATATACGATGAGTGAGCTAAGATACTCACGAACTATTTCGTCAACCCCAGTGCATCTACTGACTACTAGGAAAAATCCACCACCATCTAGAGCTTCAACCAACATATCATATTATGTGTGAAGGTGATGATCACGAAGTAAGCTTGAAACCCAGAGACTAATAAAAGACACCTACGGACGATGTGAACAATCACCAAATACATCTGCTCTAATAAGAAATGGAGTAAGCTAATCAAAACAAAAGGGACCCTCTTTCTCACAGCAAACTTGATATGAATTAGATAGCTATTTCAGGAATGATCATAGTTCCACCATGGCTCATGTTCCGTGTATACTAAAATAATGCCCAGTGTTTTGCCCAATTCTAAATCGAACCAGATAGTCAAAAGAGTTTATCAAAGTTCTGAATCGATCGAAACTCTGACTTCTTGTGAGGTGGGACTCCAGCAGCTCAGGGGAAATTTGCTACACGATTACACAGGTCTATCAAAATCAATACAAGTTTGAATTTTATTTATCTGATTAGGTTTGAGGGTTTAAACAGTATCCATACATGTGCATCATTCAAAACCATGTCTGCATTTAAATATACTCTACAAACGCTCTCTATCTCTCTCTGCAATGAATGGTATTGACAGAATATTAGGGACAAGGAAAGGACCTGAATGAATAGCATTAACATAATATTAGGTACAAGGATAAGACCTGAGGAGGTTGAGATTTAGGTTTGCTATCTGCCATTGGAGGTGCCATACAAGCCTTTAAACCAACACAAATTCCAAATGTTTTCCTGCATTTTTTTTCACAGGTCATGGGTTTATTGCAGAGGTTCACAGGTCATGGGCTTAACTGCAACAACTTTCATGGAACCATCATAGATATATGAAGTTATTCCCACCCAAGTCACGTTATTTCTCTTAGATGGTTTAAGCCATTCAGTGCAGGGCTCTCCTCTATTATTGATGGTGTTATGATAATGGTAAAACATCATCTTATCCTCTGTCCTATGATGTTTTCTTCCTTTCAGATTCTTGGACATTTGAACTCCAGTCGCCCACACTTTTCTTACCTGCACTGCATATTTGCAATCTCTCTTTGCTCCTCTATTCACATATCTAAATACGAGCTTCTCAATTCCCCATTCGCTGCACCATACAATTATCATCATCACATTCAATTTCAAGCTCAAAAAACAACTGACAACATTTATTTAAAATCACCATAACACTTACTTGGAATCAGTACTTTTGGCAGACTCGTTGCGCCTATGTTGATTCTGCAAGAAAATCTTGTTGGACATGGTATATTGCTTAAACGTGATCTGAGTAAAATTAGAGAGTTCATTCGCTACAGATCGCAGAGGTTTCCCATGAAAAATATAGAAATACTCATCTACATCGAAGAAAAAGGTCCAACTCACCATGAATTTGTGCATGTGCAAACAATCATTCACAAACAGAAATTGATTATGATAATACCCATCATATTGTTCCTGCTCTGTTATATCCTGTAATGTCACACAACCTGCTCGAATCCATGGCTCCAACACCTTTCTAACTTGGGGTGAATCCCACCCGCATCGTGAAAAACAAAATGCGATCTAGGCCCAAAGAATTTGACTTGATAAGCCATCCACTCTCTCATTCTCTGAGGACTCAGTTCACCGTACAGTGAGGACTCAGGTCGTCGTACAACGAGGAACCACAGTAGAGATAATCATAGGGAGGAGCCTGGCTATAAACAGAGCCATTATAAGTACCCTGTTCTTCCTTCAGAGAAATGATCCTCTCTGGTTTCTCAAACTCGCTGCCATTAAATGCATGAATAATGAGTTCTCCACCATTTCCATCGGTGCCCACGCTTTGAGAAAACACGCACTTAAGAACCACGACTGTGTAAACTCGGCCATAGCCGTCATCTGGGAGCATTTTATAGGCCTTGCCCTTCATTTTCCCAGCAGATGAATTTTTGGGGGTCCATTCGCATTCAAATTGTGGGTTCCCAAAAACGTGGAGAGGATTGGAAGCAAGCCCAACCACGTCAAACGTGGCGGGGCCTCCTCTGTATGCCCCCATTTGGATGAACAAGTATGGAGCATTCCCATATGGACGAAACACCCGCTTGATGATATTTTCTTGCTCAATTGCTCTGCTCGTGGGGTTTTTGGTGCCACTGTTATGAACAATATTAGGGTTAGTCATGTGATTCAACGCCTGGTCCATTTTTCTGATTTGGACATTGTATCCACAAGGATTGGAATCATCCTCGAGAGATGTTGAAGTGATATTTTTACACGAAAGGTTTTGTTGGTGTATAAACAACGCTGCTACAAGAAAAACCCTCATAACTACGATCACCCACATGAGAACCTTGGTCTCGATGTGCCATATAGAAATAAATCCAGGGATACCATCCTTCTCTTTGCGCTTCCCCATTCCGATATCTGATCACAAAAACCTAAAGCAAAAAACTCATAAATTAAGCTCAGAAAAACACTAGCTGGAGTTTCAGATAAATTGATGGGTGGGCCTAGTACACAGTGAAAAAAACAAGCCAAGGCCAGATGTTTGTACAGAAAACTGCAGAATCCTCTTGTTGCTGCTGCTCTGGCTCTGTGGAAGGGCGCCGGGTTGAGGACAGGACTTGGGACGCCGGCAAGGAGAGGAGGCGTGTTGCAGTGGTGCGGCTAGGAGTCAAGCAGAGGCACGACGCTATAGAGGCGTCAGGGCATAGAGAAATATGAAAAGGAAAATAACAGCTAATAATAGGGTTAAATGGAAGATTTTAATTGGTTGGAGGAAGTGCCACATGTTTAAATTTTAGTGGCTGGAAAGACAGTCAGAAAAGTTTTTCATTGGCTGGAGTGAACAGTGTCTGCTCACCCCAAACCAACAAAGAAAATGCCTTTCAAAGTAATTAAAAAACTTAGAACACAAAATTTTAATTTTAATTATTTTTTTATTAAAAAATTCAGTATTCTTATTTCTGAATCATATATATCTTAATTAACTAAGAAAAATAAAAAGTAGGTAGAATGGTAAACAATAAATGAAATGTTTCTCTACTTGAACTTTAAAAACACTGAAGATCAATAGACTATATTTAATTACTAATCTAGAGATTAAATCTATTGAGTCGCAAAATCTCCTCTTTAAAGTAAAATTTGAGGAAAAAAATGTAGAGATTTAATCTTTTTATTATGTAAAAATAAATCTAAATTGATTAAATTTTTATTTTTATTTTGTTATATAACTTGTAAAAATATTTCCATATAAATATAATTATTTTAAAATTCATAAAAAAAAATCACAATGACTCTTCTCAATAACTTCAAATAAACTCAATACACGAAAAATAAAGATAGGACAAATGAACGTGAAGATGGCTCCGCTAGGGTTCCTGCTCTGCCTGCGTATTCTCTGATACTCTCTCTTCTGCGACTGCTGTTTCGTTGCCTGTAGCCCTCAGGCTGCCCTGCTGAATCGCCCTCTATGAATCCGGCCTCCGGAGGGGTGGGCTCTGCTCCCCCTCCTCACAACAACCATTCTACTGACCACCCTGCCGATACAGAAAAAATCAACAGTTCTGGCCCGACCCAACAAGCTGATTCCGTCCATGTTGCTGCTACCAACGCTTCAGGCGATGATGTTCAAGGCTCTGCTGCCATTGAAGACAAGGAAACAGAGAAGATTGACCCTATGACACAACAGAAAAAAGTTTCCTCTGCCACCTGCATCCTAAAGATTGCAGAAAGAATCAAGATAGATCTCCCCAGCCATTGTATCAATGGGCACATTCAGTTTATGAAGGATCACGCCCTTATTAGAAAGTTTATCAGCTTATGGCCAACCGAAAAAGCCTTGCACAGCTGGATTCTCTCCAAGTGGAAGCCCAAAGGACAGGTTACCCTGCAGCTTGGCCCCAAAGGCTTCTTCACGGCGATTTTCAACTATTTGGAGGACAGAACTCGCATCTTTGAGGGAGGCCCATATTTCTTCAACTCTACAGGCCTTTTTCTCCGTGACTGGAAAGAAAGATTCAATCCGGACAAAGAGGACTTCAATTGGGCACCAGTCTGGATCCGTATGTATTCCTTGCCACAAGAATACTGGGATAAAGAGACATTAAGGGACATAGGCAACGGTTTGGGAGAGTTCATTAAAGTTGCAGAAGAAACCAAACTCCGGCGCTACACCTCTTACGCCCGGATCTGCGTTTATATGCACTTGGCCAAGGCTCTCACGAATTCAATAAGCCTGTTTCATGACGATTTCGAGTGGATTCAAACCATAGACTATGAGCATGTACCCTTCCGCTGTAGGAAATGTCACGAACACGGTCACCTTTACCGTGATTTCCCTTTGAATCAGCAGCAAAAAATCCCTACCACTAAGCACAGCAAAGACGCGGAAGGTCTCACCAAGGTCTCTAGCCGAAGGAGGCATTCCAAGAAACCCCCCTCCTCCTTCGAGGCTCCCAAGAATCCAGATCTGAGCAATAGCTTTGAAGTTTTGGCCGATAGGAATGATTCAGAGGATCTCACTCCTCAAGTTCCCTCCTCTGATCTGCCCCATCCTCACAACGCTCCTCTTCCAACCTCCAAAGCCCCTGGCCCTGTCAATACCATATTTGTCGCCTCTACATCTTCAGACCTCATTAAGAAAGACTCTGCCCTCAAAAATTCCCTTATGGAACTCGACAACGCCACATCTCTCAGTACTCAGCACAGCAAGGACAACACAAATCTGAATATGTCGTCTCATATGGAAGAAGAAATAGAGAGTATAGATCTGGGTGATCTGGATATACTCAGTCTGGAAGCAGCTTGTCATCAGCGAGACTTCAGTATCATACCTCCTCGACAAATAGACAGCCTGGAAGTGGTCCTATCCAGGGCACAACAAAGCAAATCCCTTGGCATTCAAGCTGGGAGTCTCTGGGATGGTAAAAAAATAATGAAAGAATCCAAGAAATGGGGGCGTAAAACAAATCTGCAGCGGACCATCATTATCGGAGAATTGCTTGTGGAATCCGGGAGGTTTCCTAAGCTGACTAAGTTCTATAAAACTCTCCCCCACTGTTCCTCAAGAAGCTTATTTCATGGAATGTGAGGGGGCTCAACATCCCAGCAAAACACTGAATGTTAAAAAACATGATTCAGCAAGATAAGCCATCTATTGTCTACTTGCAGGAAACAAAATGCAACAGCACTGCTCTAGAAAAAATCTTGAACAAATCATGGTCCGGATCTCGCTCAGTCTCCGTGGATGCCTATGGAGCTTCAGGGGGTCTCGCCATCATATGGAATCCTCAGGTTCTTACTCTCTATGACTTTCATGCCTCGCACTATTTTATTCAAACTACTTTCCATCTAGTGGGGACCAACACACATGGCCACCTCACCAATGTGTATTTTCCTCAAGATCCACAAACAAAAATGGATTTTCTTAATACTCTCTCAGAGCTCAACTCTGTCAGGAGATTCCCCTTATGGATTTACGGAGGTGATTTCAACCTGATCACAGCTCTGGAGGAAAAATCTGGATGTCGGACCAGGTTGGAAGAGGACAACACTGGTTTCAAAGAGTTCATCAGGAGCAATCAGCTTATGGATCTTCAAACCTCCAATGGAATATATACTTGGACCAATAAAAGAAAAGGGACTCAACATATTGCCTCGCGGCTTGATCGGTTCTTAATGTCTGATAATGCAATCCATTTGGGCAGGGATTTCCAATCCTCCATCTTACCTCAAGCCGGATCTGATCATTGGCCCATTTTTTTGCAGTGGACTCGACCTGGTTCAGGATGAAATCGACCATTCCGTTTTGAATCGTTCTGGTTCACTCATCAAAATTTCAAAGAAGTGGTCACCAAAGCATGGCATTCCTTCAATCCCCCGACCGGCGCCAAGATGTATCAGTTTCAAGAAAATCTCAAGTATCTCAAGAACGCTCTTAAATCCTGGAATCGTTCTCAGTTCAGCAATATATTTTCCCATCAAAAGGAACTTGAGCAACATATGAGCAACTTGCAACAACACATCCTCTCTAAAGGCAGATCGGAAGCATACGCCCAATAGGAGCAAGAACTACTCATCAAAATCGAAGAGAGAAGACAACAAGAAGAGACCTTGTGGAGGCAAAAATCCAAGATTAGATGGTTGAAGGATGGCGAGAAAAATACTAAATTTTTCCACAGGTCTACCATTCAACGACGAATGCACAATAATATTGCTTTTATCAACAATCAGCAAGGAGATAGACTCGAAGCACATGAAGAGGTTGAACAAGAATTCAAACAGTTTTTTCAGGACATATTGCGTGAACCCCCAGGTGATAGGACTCAAGCCATTCACCTAGTCACGCAACATGTTCCAAAAATTATCACTGCAGAACACAATATCATGTTACTCAAGCCAGTCACACTCCAAGAAGTGGAGGAAGCCATGGGAAAGCACCTGGCCCAGATGGGTTTACGGCCAATTTTTTTCACGCTTTCTGGGAGCTAATCAAATCAGAGGTATGGGAGCTGGTTGAAGAATCTCGAGCAATGCACTAGCTTCTTCCCTCTCTAAATACGACCTTCATTGCTCTCATTCCCAAGGAAGAAGGCTCCAGCACGCCGGACAAATATCGGCCCATTGTGCTCTGCAATGTTATTTACAAACTCATTTCAAAAATCATTGCCAACAGGTTAAAACCTCTTCTCCCCCTTCTCATCTCGCCTGAGCAGATGGGATATGTGGAAGGGCGTCAGATCCTGGATGGAATCATCCTCCCGCATGAAGTGATACATTCTCTAAAGCTCCTAAAGAAACCAGGTATGATTCTCAAGCTAGACCTCTCTAAAGCATTTGACAAACTAAGCTGAAATTACATCAAAAAAATGCTTTTGGCCTTCGGTTTCTGTGCAACTTGGACTCGTTGGATCATGAACCTCATCTCTTCACCTAGCTTTTCCATCCTTCTCAATGGTTCTCCTTCAGTGCCTTTTCACTCCTCTCGTGGTATTCGTCAGGGGGACCCTCTGTCTCCTTTTCTTTTCGTTCTTATGGCTGAGGGTCTAAGTCGCCTTATTCATCATGCTGTTTCTTCCAATTCAGTCAAAGGCATCTCTCTTCATGATTGCCCTCCCATTTCTCACCAACAGTTTGTGGATGATAATATGCTTTTAGGTCACCCTTCCGTCCAAGAAGCCTCAGCCCTCAAGTCCCTGTTGGACCTCTTTTCTGCTACTATGGGTACCACCGTCAATGCCTCGAAATCTCAGTTGTTCTTCTTCCGTACTCCTATCACTACCCAACGCAACATCATAAGGATCCTGGGTTTTACGATCTCTACGCTTCCCTCGAAGTATCTTGGAGCTCCCCTCTTTGACTCAGCCATCAAACACTCTTCCTGGAGAATTCTCCTTGACAAATTAGAAGCAAGGCTCTTTTCTTGGACTTATCGCTCGCTCAATATTGCTAGCAGACTCATCCTCATTAAATCTGTTCTCCAAGCCATGCCTTTGTATCTATTCTCAATTCTGGCAGCCCCTAAATGGGTTCTCAAACAAATCCGCAATCTTCAAAGGAATTTTGTTTGGGGCTCTTCGAGTCTCAATAGAAAATGGGCTCTTGTAAAATGGTCTGAAGTCTGCCTTCCAAAATCTGATGGTGGGCTAGGTTTACGAGATCCTGTTCAAAGTAACAACACTATGGGGGCACGCATATGGTGGAGTTGGCTCTCCAAACCAAACACGCCCTGGGCCCGTCTTTGGCACTCAAAATATGCTCCGGGAAGTCCCCAGGAGGACCTCATTCGTATTACCACGACAATCCCTGGTTCGTTAATATGGAATGCCACTAAGCAACACTGTGCCTTCATCCAAGAGCACAGCTTCTGGGAGGTTCACTCAGGCACCACAACGAGATTCTGGGAAGACTCCTGGCAGCAACTTCCCAAGTTAGCCACTCTTTTTCACAAACCGAATTGGCAGGCAGCTCTCCAGCACAATGCTCGATCCCAAGTTCATCATTTTTGGCAGCAACAACCCTCTCAAGGATTTCAACAATGGACACCAGCAGGTACATGGCAAGATAATTGGCAAGGGGAAACATTTGATGAAATCGAATAAGAACTCAACCTCAGAAGAATAAAAGTCTCAGATCAAAGGGATAAATTGCACCGGGGATACTCTCCCAAAGGCTACTTCACTACCAAAGAAGCTTTCCAGCTGCTCTATTGTCCCAGGCAAAACCCGAAAGATAATCTATGGAACCAAGTTTGGCAACTTGGCATCTGGCCTAAAATTTCAACCTTCTTATGGCTCCTTAGCAAACAACGGCTCCTTACCTGGGACAATTTACAAAAATGAGGCTTCATTGGGCCTTCGAGATGTCCCAATTGTAACCTTCATTCTGAAACAATTCCACATCTTTTGGATACCTGCTCTTTGGCTTCTCAAATCTGGGAGCGCACTGCAATCTGTAACAGAAGAACTAGTAGAAGTATGGGAGATATTGTCAACACCATCTGGAACTAGCCTGTGCAGCCCTTTAAAAGTCATTTACTCAACTCTCTCTGGGTCCTCATTCCAGGCTTTGTCTATTGGATAGTTTGGAAGGAGCGTAACAAGAGAATCTTTAAAAACCAAATTACTCCACCTCATATCCTCTGGCTCAATCTCCAGCAGAGCCTCCAAGAAACTCTGGCTCGCAAGCACTGGCAAGATTCTGACATGCCTTCCACCCCTTTGGAATGCCTCATTTGGGAAAGCTGGAACCTTAAGCTCACTCCCTCTGCTCTGATCCAGGCCGACCACTCAATTCATAGAGACTCTCCCCTCTCTTGGACTCCGCCTGCACCATTCTCTTTCAAAATGAACTTTGATGGCGCAGCTAAGGGCAACCCCAGCCTTGCTGGTTTTGGTGGCATTTTTCGAAATGAGGATAACTCTGTTATGCAAATTTATTATCGCTCTCTTGGTAGAGACTCCAATAATGCTGCAGAGCTTGAAGGATTATGGCATGGCATTTGCATAGCTGAAAAAGAGAACCTCTTCCCTCTGGAGGTTGAAGGGGACTCTCAAATCCTCATAGAAGTTGCAATTCGTATTCAATCAAGTACTCTTGCAGCAAAGATTGCTTCGAGTTGGCGTCTCCTCAGCAGGGTAGAACAATTGAAGATTGGCTCAGAGTTCCTCGTACCATTACCTTCAAGCACATTCGGCGTTCTGCCAACAAAGTGGCCGATCTTCTGGCCAATCATGGAGTCAATCAGCAGATTCCTTTTTTCTCAGGCCCCTTATACAGTTATGATCATGCTCAGCTCATTCAAGACTGCACACTTCTGGTGCAACAAGACCTTCGACCCCCGGATGCGGGTGTTTAAGGGGCTCTGTACGTTGGCGCATGGTGAGATTTGGTGGGATGGTGTGTGGACTTGTGCCACCGCCACCTAGCTCATTGCGCATCCCTGCATTAATATTCCTGCTTTCAACTTCAATGTTGTATTAACGCAGCACGTTGTCCCAAGTCAACTTCACTGCATTACTATCATGGCGCTTCACTCTCGTTACATTTATGCACCTCCTTTGCGGGCAAGCTGTTCCAAGGTGGCAACAGATCCCAGGTCTCAGTCTGGCACTGGTAAGAGATGCACTCTTGTCAGCTGCACTAAGTTGATGCCGGATATCCCTTTCACTCACAACCCTCTTTGCCACTTCCGGTCCATTTCGCATTTTGATTGTGACTCTGCTCCTCCTGCTACTCCCCTGCCTCCTTCTGAGGTCCGTGCCTCCTGCCTCTACTCAAACGATTCGCACTGTTCCTTGACAACATTTTGCAATATGCCTAGAATCCGTCATCGTATGAGGCCCAGAAGAGGCGCTAGTCGTGGCCAGATTGACCGCCAGCCTTCCTCCTCCAACTCAGGCTCGACCTCTCAGTCCTCAGAGTTCCTCTCAGGACGTTATCCTGCCACTAGGAGTGGCCGCGGCCAGAGGTTTGAGCATTTCTCTTTTGCCCGGGGTACCTCCCAAACTCGGCCCTCTCTTTCTTCCCTCCTAGTTCATTCTCATAGTCCTAAAATCCACTTTCCTCGTGCTCACTGTCACTCCTCCATGACAGCCAATATCACCTTTGATATTCATGATGAGTTCGCGCATGAGTTTGTGCAGGCTTTGGGTGAGCCAAAGGAGACGGGCAGTAAAGCTATTCACTCCACTCCTCCTTTCTGCAGCCTGAAGCGGGCGGAAATCAGCAGCGGCGAGGTTCCTGGTAGAAGCAGCCCTGGTGGCCCGAGCAATTCCAAGTGTGGGGGCTCTATGGAAAACGTTGATCTCCAGGAGAAGTCTCAAGACCCCCAAGACTATGGATGCCGCATCATCGAAGAAAAGTCATCCGACTAACTGGACTCTTGAACGCGCCTCCACCTTCAGGTTTTTTACTCATATTCAACTGTTTGAGCTTGATTTTTTGCGCCTCAGCTCTTTCGTTTTGTCACATTTTATCTCTGTTCCTATGTCAAACAACCGGTTCCCCCTGCGTGGGCGGCTTTGCAATGCTTTTCAGTCTCTAAACAGGGTTACAGGTCTAGCTTTTGAAAATTTTTGGTTAGTTATAAGCTTTTTAATTGACAGAATGCTGCTTCATTGGGCAAGAACTTCGGAGGCTAACACCTCTCTGTAATTTTTGTATCAATAATAGGAGTAGACCAATTCATAAAAAAAAAAACTTCAAATAAACTCAATTAACTTATATAATTTCATTTTAATATATAATTTATAAAAATTATAAAACTTTTTTTTATCTTTATTACATAATTATTTTAATTCAAAATAAACACAGTTAACCTTTTATCTTTTACTTACCCTACTTTATTATATAACTTATAATTTTTTTTTTTTTTCTAACATATAAATTCATAATTATTTCAAGATTCATAACCAAAATAGAAAGATGAAAATTCCAACCTATCACTTCGCAGACACATGATTAGGAAAATAGCACTGGATACTTCACAAATGAAAACGTACGTACTTCATGAATCTGATCGCAACCCACCAGCTCACAAGTTATTATTGTGTTTGGTTCTGGAATCAACTAAATTAATTTTAAGTGGATTTTGGTATAGGTTTTTTTTAATTGAAAAAGTAGTAGAGCAACTCTCATACCTACATAATCTTATTGTAAGTTTTTTCTGCCGCGGAGGGGTTTAAGGCAAGGGTGCGCTTTGTCACCCCTAAGCAGGGCCTCGGCCATGAAGTATTTTCAGGGGATAAAGATCTGTCAACAACTAAACCCAACACACAGTCTTTTTGGTGATGATATTTTAATATTTGGCATGCTTGTTTATAAATGTTGGCTGACTCTAAAAGTATATTCTCTGTTTTCTGTAAGGCAACTGGAATGGTGATTACTGAATTGAAATCCTGTATCTATTTTGCGGGTGGTAATGATAGGATTAAGGATGAATTGCCTATGATGTTTGGATTTTCAAATGCATCCTTATATGATGGAATTACATACCTTGGGTTTAGAATGAAGGCTCTGAGTTACACTTCGGAGGACTGGAGGTGGTTAATCCAAAAGTATCACAAGAAACTGAATGTTTGGTCCACCAAGTGGCTTTCTAAGGGTGGAAGATTAATATTGACACAATTTGTACTACAACAGATAATTGTTTATTGGAGTCACCTGTATATCATCCCAAGGAAGATTGTGAACGGGATTCGTAAAATCACTGCGAATTTCATATGGGGCGGGAGAGGAAAGAAAGGTGTTATTCATTTAGCTCGTTGGGACATCATCACATGTCCAAATGATAGGGGGGATGGGGTATGTTGGATTTGGGGCTTTTCGGTCAATCTCTATTGCTGAAATCTATGTGGAGAAGTCTTCATTCTGGTGGTTTATGGCAGGACATCATAAACCAGAAATATTTGGGAGGGGCTTCATTGGAGGAGATTTATGTTATGGGATGGAAATCTGGAAGTGGTAGATTAGCAATTTGGAAGGGCTTTGAAAAACTGTGGCCGGTCTTTAAAGATCATTTGATTTGGCAGTTTGGGAATGGTAATAAAATTATGGTTGGGAGCAATAACATTATGGGTTTATGGAACAATTTTAAGCTTATGGATGGTTTTCTGCTTTCTCTAAATCAAAAAGGGATCTTTTATTTAAATCAAATCATCAAGGAATGGGAGGGTAATATTCCGATTTGGAAGAATAGAAGGAATTTGGGCCTGGAGGGTAGATGGGGAGAATCATGGAATGATCATGTGAATATGCTGAGAAGACAGGGTATTTTTATTCTTATAGAAGGGGATCGTCTCAAATGGGAGGGCTCAAGCTATGAAGAGGGTCCGAAAGTTAAGGATATTTACAGCACTCTGATTGCACAAAAGCCGGAGCTGGTACAGGACTGTTGGTTTGGGGTTTTCTGGAAGGTAGATGTGCCGGTTAAAATGGTTATATTTCTTTGGCTAGTGAAGAATGATAAAAATTTGACATGGAGAAATCTACAACGCAGGGGTTGGAATGGGCCAGGGTTGTGTCTTCTATGTGGAAATCATGAGGAAGATAATTCACATTTATTTTATTCCTGTCCATATGCTATGGCGACCCTTGAAATTCTATGTGAATGCTTTAATTTACAGGTTCCGATATATGGAAGCATGGAAGTATGTTTGAGGTGGTGGCTACAAAAGGGTAAGTGCTAGTGGCCAATTCCTATCCTGTTTCATTGGCATATATGGTGTGGGAGGAATAAGAGAATTTATGAGGGATGTTATTTATCTCCTGTAGAAATTGTGCATTATATTTATAAGGATTGGGTTAACATAAAATGTGTGGAGAAGCCTATCGTAGATCTGTCCAAAAGACTTCTTCCCTTTGAGTATAAATTTCCAATTGGATACTTTGATGGAGCGACACAGAACTCTATCTGTGGTTGTGGAGCTTGGATCTTCTTTTCTTCAGATTGTCACTATAAACTGTTCTATAATGGTGGATTCGAGACTAATATGAAAGCCGAAATAATGGCTCTGTGGGGTCTTATGTGGTGGACCACACTTCTCAGTGAAGATTACATATGGATTGTGGGTGATTCGAAGGTTCTAATTGATCATCTGAATCACAAAGCAAAAATTAATCATGGATCTCTATCACATTGGCTTTGTAGAATTGAAAATTTAAAATCTGACTTTAGTTGAATCTCTTTCAACCATATTTTTCGAGAAAAGAACACGGTTGCTGATGATTTGTCAAAACAGGGGCTAAAGGCTATATATGGAAAGATCTACTATCAGTTCCACAATGGGCAGGGACTACAGGCTGAAGGATCTGTTGACATTATCTAAGAAGTTTGGGGACCGATGCTTCTAATTTATTAGTACTCAGGTTTATTTTTATTTTATATAGGATACAACGATCTGTTTAGTTTTTGGTTTGTATGGGCTGTAATGCAGTACAGTATACAGAAAATCTATTTAGTTTTGGTTTGTATGGGATGTAACGCAACATATCAGTTACTTTTTGTCTATGCGGCGGTGGTGATATCTAGTGAATATGGCTACACGCAGATATTTCTGAATGCATTTGTTTTTGTAAGCATTTAAATGTGATAAATCGTATTAAACAGTAACTAAATGGAGACAGTAAGGACCAGTTGAGAATGCTGAGAATGTTTTTGCAATGTAATTAACGTTTGTTTCGTGGTACATTAATATAAATGAGAGTATTTTTCTTACTGAGAAAAAAATAAAAAAATAAAAAAATAAATAAATCTAATCTTACTCTAAATTAGACCTGAGCTGTGTAAGAGTTATAGTTCCCGAAACCTTCTCCTACCTTCTCCCATCACAAAAAAGTTGTAGCCATGAAGATGCATCTCATGGTTCCCAGCCACGAAGATGTTTGTTGACTTAAAAAATCAGTTGCATTCTAGCATTCTATTTGAGCACTTTCACTTTTGTTGCCGAGACAGGATTTCGAAGGTATATTTTTCCCGTATAGTTGAATGTATAGTTGAATTTATGAGAGCTTTAGATGCCCAATAAATATGGAGTGTCTATTCTTAATATTTTTAATTAAATTATATAGCTAATAATAAACTGAATCATAATAATTTGTAAATTATTATAGATATAATAAAAAATTTAAGTATAATACTTTCTTGATCTTAAAATAATAAATATTATAGATGAAAAAGGCATATTGCTATTTTGAATACTTTCTTTATCTTAAAATAATGAATAATATAGATGAAAAATCCATATTGTTATTTTGAAGCCCGACATACTTTATTGGCATTTAGATGTCCACTTGAGTTCACTGCATGATTAGTTTTATTCACCGAAGTTATTAAAAAAACCATAAAAATATTGAAAATAAAATATTTACTATTTATTTACTTTATGTTCGGTTTTGATAGCTTTCTATGCTCACTAATTTATTGAGACAAACATGGTTTATTTTTATTTTTCTTATTCAGAATCTTTTCAAGTGCCACGAGATTTGAATCTTAATATAAAATACAAAATTACGATGGATATAAATTTATATTTACTCACATTTTACGTTGAGAGAACACTTCAAGTAATTTTACTTAACAAGTGTCGTATATGAGCGTGAAAATATGAAATTATGGTAGTATTTCTCGAGAATCATCGAGAATAGGGATTTCACAAATTTTCGAAAGCTAAAAATCATCATTAACTTTTGTTCAAAAATATTTTTTCCCTTAACATCGAATTTATGGAGGAAACTGGCCTAGCACATTAAAACATTGGTCATATTCCATGTTGTTAGAAAAGTTTATTTATTTATTTTTAAAATAGGACTATTTGTGGTTGTTGGATTGTTGGACTATTTTTAAAATAGGACTATTTGTGGTTGTTGGACTAATGCATGATGTTATCTTACTAGTTGGATTGTTAGTTGTGGCTTGTGTTTGTCTCTCGCTTCACGTTGGAATATTTTGTTTTGTTTTGTTTTGTTGGTTTAGACCAGATAATTTCTTAATTTTGTTGGTGTTGATAACGTTGGTGGGTGTGTTTTAGGTTTTTTTGGTGTTTTCTCTGCTCTGTTTACGTTTTTGGTGTTAGTATGGATATGCTTGCTTTGACACCTATGTTTATTTTTAATTAGTTTTTATTTTAATTTTTTTGGTGTTTGGTTGGTTGGAATTTACTTATCCTTGATTTTTTTTTGGTGTTGGATCAACTCTTTTGGTTTGACAGGTTTATTTGTTGAATATTGCTAATGTTGACTTTACACGTGTTGGTTTAGCTAATTTTTGTTGGGTTTGTTCTTTCTCAATTTGGTTTTTATTTTTATTTTGTTGCTTTTGTTCTTTTTCAATTTGGAAAAAGAGATGAATATGTTATTGTTACTATATTTTTTTTTCTCCTTTTTCTTCACCAAATTTTAAAAATGTCTTTTTTTAGATTTTAGTAATTCATATTAATATTATTATTCAAGTATAGTTTCATAATTATACAAAATGCATTTTTTTTCAAATTTATGTGTTTTTAAAATTAATCCCATAACTTTTATTTATATAACTATACTTGTTCGAGACTAATAATTATGAAATGAGTAATATATAACTAATTATATTTGGGATTTCATTGGTAACTATTTACTTTAATCAAATTATTTTTAATGCATTGAAATTAGAAAAAAATAACAATAATTTAATATATTTTAGGTCTATTTAACATATATGTATTTGGTAAGCTTTGATGCATTACACATTTTGTGACCTAACAACAAAAATGAATTTATATTATATTATCTAACTCATTTTTTTTCCCAACCCTGAGGACACATATCATAATTAATGGAATTTTACTGGTCCAACTAAAAACAACCTAACATAATTATCTAATGGAAAAAAAAGTTCATCTAACATTTGGAAAAAATGATCACATGGACAATGCCACTAATAATTTTTCTAACTATACTTGTTCGAGACAAATAACTATGAAATGAGTAATATATAAATAATTATATTTGGGATTTTATTGATAACTATTTGCTTCAATCAAATTATTTTTAATGCATTGATATTAGAAAAAAATGGCAATAGTTCAATATATATTAGGTTTATTTGACATTTATGTATTTGGTAAGGTTTGATGCATTACACATTTTGTGACCTAACAAATTTTGTCAATAAGATTTAGAAAAAATGAATGTAAATTATATTATGTAACTCAATTTTTTTTTTTCCCAACCTTGAGGACACATATCATAATTAATGGAATCTTAGTCCAACAAAAAACAACCCAACATAATTATCTAATGGAAAAAAAAGTTGGTCAACATTTCGAAAAAATGATCACATGGATAATGCCACTAATAATTTTGCTATAACTATACTTGTTCGAGACTAATAACTATGAAATGAATAATATATAACTAATTATATTTGGGATTTCATTGGTAACTATTTACTTCAATCAAAATATTTTTAATGCATTCACAGTAGAAAAAAATGGCAACAATTTAATATATTTTAGGTCTATTTAACATATATGTATTTGGTAAGGTTTTATGCATTACACATTTTGTGACCTAAAAATTTTGTCCATAAGACATTTTGAGCAAAAATGAATGTTTCTTATATTATGTAACTCAAATTTTTTCCCCATCCGTGAGGACACATATCATAATTAATGGAATCTTACTGGTCCAACAAAAAACAACCCAACATAATTATCTAATGGAAAAAAAGCTCGTCAACATTTGGAAAAAATGATCACATGGACAATGCCACTAATAATTTTGCGAATTAATAAAAGGTTCATCAACATTTATCTTGGTTTACTAAACTTGCAGTTACCACCCAATGTCTTTATTGATACTAATGAGACTGACATTTATGAGATAACAACACTTTTCGGACCATTCATCTAAAACGCTAGGTCCAATCACACCTAGATTATCATGCCACAAACAAGGCCCAATGACATCATATTTGTATTGTCTTACATCATAATCAACATAGCTAATAGAAATTTAACTTCAACGGATATCTATGAAGGGAAATACTTAATGTTTGGAAATATTTTCTAGGTATAATATTAATATGATTCAAAGAAACCACTTAAGCCCAAAATATTATGACATCAATAGTTGTTTCATAATGTCATCTATCAAAGTGTAATTGTTGGTGTAAGTGATCAAGTGACTCTTTTTTTAATCACCAAATGATGGTTCTAACATGCCTAAAACAACAAATCATCCACTGATGGAAATAAAATATACATTACTTCATTAAAACCCGGGGATTTGGGTGATCCTGTAATAATAGACCATATTTGAGATTTAATTTGGTTTTAAATTCATCAATGGCCTTGCAACTTTTCACTCCATAACAAAATAATATTATGCTAAATTTGAGCATATAGGAAACTATTATTATTAGATGCAGTAAGAACACCCAAATCAAATTTTCTTGTTGGTCTATAAGCTACTTAAGGTACTATTTTTCCTATAATACTAGGTGAAATCATCTTTCGTATATTGTAGTAGAATTCCACACAGTTCCAAATTACCATTTATTTGTTTGAATCTTCAAAATATCTAAAGAGTTTTAGATGCAAGGCGAAAAAAATATGCCACCCATAAGAACATTGATGGAAAAATCCATCTCGTGAGCCAAGGTATTGCACCAAGAGTGTTGCAACTCCCAGGGGCTGCCATACTTTACTTTATCAACCCAGGGTTCATACAAACTTGGAGGTGATAGTGCTATATACACAACTGATGCATTCTACACATGCCATCCTCTTCTGCTCTACGAAAGGGTGCTACTTCTAGGGTTTCTTGGTGAAGTCTGTCACATTTCAATGAAACTAAACTAAATTGCATAAAGGAAATGACAGGAGGAAATTAAATTAAATTGTTGAAAATAAATGACAAGAATGAAGCTAAAATAAATTATTGAAAGGAAATGACAGAAAGGAAACTAATTTAACTTGTTGAAAATAAATGACAGAAACGAAACTAATTTAAATTGTTGAAAAGAAACTAATTTAAACCACACTTAACTTGTCCAAAAGGCTAAACACACCCTACTTATCTTATGCTCTATCTACTATTAGGGAGAAAAATTGTCTGTCATTTAATTTGTCAACATAGGGGGTTTAGTAAGCTTGTGAAGCATGCGTGCACTGTATGTGCTAGAAATTGTCTTTCAGTTTAGATCAATCTAACTACAAAATAACGAAAACTAACTCATCTAATCTATGAAATAAAATAATGAAAATGAAATTCAACTAAACTATGAAATCAAGTAACGAAAAGAAAGAAAACAAATTCAAAATAAAATATAGCGCGCACAATCACACTTGCAGGATTTGAAATTTTAATATAAGAAAGAATTTCAAAACATGTAAAGGAAAAAAACTAAGGTACGTTCACTCACTCCAACATCCAATAGAATCATCCTCTTGAGATGATGTATAAGCAACCGATTATACTTTAGTCTTTAATTCTAGGAAATCAATTAAAGCATGTAAAGGGAAAACTCAATAATTGCATAGGTTAGATATTCGAGCATTTAGAAATATGATAAAATCACCTTCTTGAAATGATCTTCAAGAACACCCAATTATACAATTGAATGGGGACCTAAATCTAGAAAAAAATGTAAAAGCATGTAAAAGAAAATCTCAATGATTGTATAGGTTGAACATTCAATCACCCAATTTGGAACACCTTATTAGCCTGATTTTATTCAAGAACATTCAATTATACAATGAATTGATAGTTTGATCTAAGAAAGTAAATAATAGAACATGAAAGGAAACTAAAAAACCGCCAGCTCTCTTGCCTCAAACTTAATCCAATTGGAAAATAGATAAATTTATCCTATTGAAATGCTTTTAGAAAAGAAAAGATTACACAATCATTCTAAAACTAATACTAAGAAAGAAAATACACTTTAATCTATAAAAGCAAGTAAATCTCACACATTTTAGACAGCTGATCTAAAAATATGAGAGATGGTAAATCGAGATGCTCCATTTGTAAGAAAAACCAAATCAAAATGAAGGAACATTCATGGGTAAGGTGCCGCAATCTAATTATGTATTCAAAGCTTGAGCATAACTCAAATTTTACACATGATTTGATAGGAGAAAGCTTTGCCTATTTATACAAAATATGAGAAGCTATCTCATTAATGAGAGTCCATGAATCTCTCCCTATATCTCTAGAGTTAAAATCCAAATAGGAAGTGATAAGGCACATCTCTTCTTAGAGTTACAATGCAAATAGGAAATGAGACACACATCCTTATGATCCCATGATCTTCTCCATTCAAATTCGAATTTGGCCTTAGGAGGGCACATAAGAGTCTTTTGGAAGCTTATTTTTGTCCTACACATGGAAACAAACTCATTCCACTTGTTAGGTATAAGTATGTGCATATTATTTTCTAATTTTTAACCACAAATTCACTTAAAAATACTAGGAATTAATAAAGTTTGGAAAAACATAAATGTAACCCAATAGTGGTAATGGTAAGGTAAATGTAATGAAATGGAGGTGGAGTGAAGGTGATAATATGGAAATATAAGTGAAAAAGTAATGGAAGTAAATAAGAATTTCAAGGCCCCACATACCCCCCAACTGAATTTATTGCATGTCCTCATGCAATCTTTTACATTAATTCTTTTTGATCCTCGAGCTTTGGCTTAACTTTGCATGATATCATTTGATAACCTCGTACTTCTGAAAAATGTGTTTTTTTTTTCCTTTTTTCTTTTCTTGCTGAATTGAAACATGGTTGGTTCTTGTGTTACAACCTTATTTTCTTGTTGCATTCAATTTTTATGTTTGAACTTTGCATAATGATAATTTGATTATTATTGCAAAGTATATCTTTATTTGATTGCATCATGGTTGGTTCTTGTGTGACAACCATGATTTTGTTTGCATCCAATTATCTTTTAAGTATTTTTATAAAGCCATTGTATGCTCATAATAATAATGTAATAGTTAATATATTTTGAAAGTATGTGGGATTTTGAACATGATATGAATGTGCCAAAATGTGAATATGAATGTATTCCCCCCCTCCCCCGCCCCCCAAACTGATGGTATTGGAAATTTTATGAAATGAGGAAAAGAAGTGTTTTTCCCAAAAATTATCATTCTAGATTTTCAAAGAATTCTATGGTAAAAAGTTAGAAAATGACATACTTTAACTTACCCTTTCAAAATGGATGAGCTGCATGTGTGGCTGCTGCAAAATTCTGATCATAATCTTCTTCATGTGGCTGTACAAGTTATGGATAAAAGTGTCAAGATGACTATTTATTGCTTCTACTAAAACTGTTGAATTTGCTGCGAAATGACGCTGATTCTGTAGCTGCCATCTGATTCTGCAACTATCATCTGATTCAGTAGTTGTCATTTGATTCTGCAGCTACATAGTGGTGTTGATTCTGGTGCTGTCGTCTGATTCTGTAGCTTCCATTTGATTCTACTACAGCCCTCTGATTCTGCAGTTGTCATTTGATTCTGCAGCTGCCATCTGATTTTTCAACTGCAGAATGGTGCTGATCTTTTGTAGCTACATATCTTCTTCATTTGCTTCAAAATGCTAAAAATGATAGTCTTCATGTCTTCAAAACTCATTGGCATAATTCCTGCTATGTGAATAGATGTTCTTATATCGAACATAGCAGGAAATTGTTGACTTAGTGGCCATTAATGGATGCCACTAGTCAACACGAGAACTCTCACCATTGATAACAATGAGAGTCAAGATGCCCAAACACATCTTGCTAGGTACAAATAAATTTTCTGTTGTCATGTACCTAGAAGATCCGATGAACAAGGGACGTTAATGTATTCCCATTGTTCGTCAGCTAGAAGACTTGCCATTAAGACATGCAAGCCTCAAGGTGTTTTTGCAAGGATTTTAGACTCAAAGGACTATGGACTCAATAATTTGCATTGAAGCAAGGTTTATTTGCGAAATGGAATTGATAGGAGAAGGAAAATGGAAATGGAAGATGATAATGGAAAATGACAATGGACAATAAGCATGTAAGTGAGCTTCTTGCTTTTATTTGTGGGTTAGGAGTAGACAAAGAGTAATGGAAAGTGTATGTGAAAAAAGTGAACAACTGACTCTTGCTTGGAAAATAGTTGTGGCTTGCTTTGAATTGCTTGGTTGGATTTATAATTCAAAAGGGAGGAAATGTAATGGTCTTGATGGATATAAACATGGACTTGTTCTTATGTTTCTCATGAAATTGGTCCTTTTAACACCAATTGTGAACACAATTGGTTTCCTTGAATGATCATTCAATCATCCCAAACTTGCAAAAAAAAATTGACATAAAGAACATAAGTGTGTTCAAAAAGTAATGGCCAATTCCTTTCTGATTGTTACGTAAAAATTTGAATGTCAAATGAAACAGATTAAGGAAAATCAAAAGTGTTATATTCAGTCCAATTCATGATATTGATAACAATCCATTTTTAAGAAATAACCATGAAAAATAAATCAACTCCCTATTTTCGGATGACTTCATGCACTGTGCTTCAACAAAAATGATTGGCGTCATGAATATTTGCTGTGTCCTGCAAGTTAAAGCTTCATAGAAAAATACACAACAACAATATTATAATTTTTAATGCCAAATGTTCATAAATCATCTAAATAATCTTCCAATTGTTCTGAAAGTCACTTCCAAATTGAATCGTCATCTATCCTGCAAAAGCATGTTGTCAAAAATATTTGAAGTGGTAAAAATACAAAAAGTACTTGCATGAAAAATTATTTCAATCAAATTTTGCAAGGATTCTTCGCTTTATAAATTGCTTCAATAAATCGACTGTATATGAAATTTGTATTTTATTTTATTATTATTTATATTTATATTTATTATTTATTTTTTAATGATGAGATGTCATACTTTCAAGACCATAATCTAAAATCTTGAATAAATAAATAAATAAATAAAATTAACATATGTCCAAGACATGTGAATAATCTGACTTTTGAAAATCGGAAAGGATAACAAATTTTCAAATAAAGAAGATGAACCATGGCACCGATAAATAATGAATGAATGTTTTTTCTGCTATCGAATCCCACATTCCTCACTAGCGCCACTCTCTTCTTCGTGAATCTATGATCTGGCAGCTCTAGCAATTGCAGTTTCATGGTTCCTAAATTGAACAGGCTCCTCGAATATTTGCGCAAGTTTTCTTCAGCATCTTGCTAATGATGTTGTCATCTCTCACAATGGTCATGTTCATTTCATGGTTGTGTACAGTGGATTCCTCATGCCACGTGGATCCAATGGATTTTTTTTCAATTCAGATTATTCTTCCTGGAGGATGATGTTTTGAATTGTTCACTAGCTTAAAAAAAAAAAAAAAACGTTTCTCCACATAATTTGCAAAACAGAGCTCTGAAGATCCTTGGATTTCTCCCAAATGGTTGTGAAATACAGAAAATCGCTCGCTTGCTACCTAATTCACCCCGTTCTCGAAAAAACCAAAGTTTTAGTTTTTTCTAATTCACCTCGGTTTGCTTGGAAAATTTATTTTAAAATCGGGTGTCAAAACAATGACGCTTTCTGGCTATTACGTTTTCTGTAAAAATCAATTTCGGATTTGTTTGGTGTCTATCATGCCATTGAAAATTTTTGATTTTATTTCAACTCTTCCATTTCCCTTCAATGAATTCCCCTTTGAATTGTGTTTTAATGGAACTCAGATTTGGTTGCAGGGCCAAGCAATGTTGAAATTGATCCATTTGTGTGAGTGAAAATAATAAGGGCAGAGTTTGTTTTACGAAATAAATTTGTTGATTGGGGATTGTTTTCAGAAGGAAATACCATGAAGAAAGAGAAACAACTTCATCTCGTTGAGAATGATGAGAAGTATGGCCAAGATGGAAAAAAACGCAAAGAAAGAAGAAAAAAATTTCAGCTTCTCGAAATCGACGGCTTTAGGTAGGAACCCAGGAGGTGCTATGAGGATTAAGCTTGTATTTAGAAAGCAAGAACTAGCGGAATTTCTATGTAATGGCTTGCGGCTTGCATGGTAGAGAGAACATTACTCACATAGATCCTCCTTTGGCTTATTTCTGTTTTAGTTGATTGACTGGAGCAGCACGTTTATACACACAACCATTCGATGGGGTGAAATTTGAAAAAAAATATATTTTCTTTCAAAAATTGCATGTCAAGAGGTTCACTATTTTTAGCAAGATTTTTAAATCCAATCATTTGATTTTCTGATCTTCTTGATCACTCGAAGCTTAGTAAGAGAGCATACTAACCTTTTGATTTGAATTCACAATTTTATTTGTGCAGGTTAGTGAAGATGAAGTGACTCTTACTTTTTTGTTTGTTTATCACATATGGTGGTGGATTATGATGTTTGTTATTCATTTATATATTTTTTTATTTTTTAATTAAAATGTTTTAGTTTTTTTTTTTTAAATTATATATGTTACATTTAAAAATAAAATAAAATATATACATATATATTTTAATTAAACAAAACAATTTATTAATTAGTTTGATAAGTTTTATTTTGGTTTTTAAATTTTTTGTTTTTATTTTAAATTTTAAAGTTTATTGAAAGATCAAATTAAATTAAATCAAATGATGGAAACAAAAATTTATCTACAGAATTGCATTTTGTAGCTAAATATTTTTTTTTAGATTTTATGATATACTAACAATTTTTTTTTATTTTTCTGATCCTCCAGGTCACACGAAGTGCAAAAGGAGAGCATACTCGAGATTTTTTATTTATTTTGTTAGCATAGTAAAGATTTTATCAATCAATTTCTATGTAAATTTTGCAAAAATAAAATGAAAAGGATTGATCTCATACCTTAAATTATCGCTCGTGATCTTCACTCTTGTTCCTTGTTCTCAATCATTTGTTTTATTGCAAATAATTTTTGCCAAGGGTTAGTAGATGGGTAGTACTTAAAGCACCACAAAAACATCAAATTTATCCTAAAAACTATAAAAAAATATTTTTATTTTTCGTATCTATCTAAAAAAGTATTTTTTTATTTTTGTTTTTAAGTATATTCATGCTTCCAATGAAGCCATTTACGGATTAAAATTTTTGAAATGCTCATACCCAAGCTTGAAAAATGTACTTGATTTTTTCTAAGGATATGAAAAATTGACTTGACCTTTCGATTTGCCTCAAAGATCTCTTGACTAATTGATGAATGTTGTGGCACAATCATTTTTTGATACCATTCCTCAATGTAGTCTTTGGGCTGCATTCTAGATCCTTTGTCCATAAATGGTTAGTAAAAACTAAAATAAATAAATAAAATACACTCTAGACTGAAAGATAGTTCCTATGGACACTTCCCTGGCAACGACGCCAAAATGTTGGGGCAAAATTATTTCCTGTCATTTAATTTTTCAACCTGGGGATTTCGTAAACTTGTGAAGCATGCGTGCACTGTATGTGCTAGAAATTGTCTTTCAGTTTAAATCAATCTAACTACAAAATAACAAAAACCAACTCATCTAATCTATGAAATAAAATAATTAAAATGAAATTCAACTAACCTATGAAATCAAGTAACGAAAAGAATGAAAACAAATTCAAAAAAAAATATAGCGTGCGTAATCACACTTGCAGGAACTGAAATTTTAATTGAAGAAAGAATTTCAAAGCATGTAAAGGAAAAGAACTAAGGTACATTCAATCACTCCAACATCCAATAGAATCACCGTCTTGAGATGATGTATAAGCAACCTATTATACTTTAGTCTTTAAATCTAGGAAAGCAAGTAAAGCATGCAAAGGGAAAACTCAATAATTGCATAGGTTAGATATTTGAGCATTTAGAAATATGATAAAATCACCTTCTTGAAATGATCTTCAAGAACACCCTATTATACAATTAAATGAGGATCTAAATCTAGAAAACAATCTAAAAACAAATCTCAATGATTGTATAGGTTGAACATTCAATCACCCAATTTGGAACACACTCTTAGCTTGATTTTTTTTTAGAAACATTCAATTATAAAATGAATTGATAGTTTGATCTAAGAAAGTAAACAACAGAACATGAAAGGAAACTAAATAACTATGAGCTCTATTGCGTCAAACTTAATCCAATTGGAAAATAGATATATTTATCCTATTGAAATGTTTTTAGAAAAGAAAAGATTACACAATCATTCTAAAACTAATACTAAGAAAGAAAATAAACTTTAATCTATAAAAGCAAGTAAATCTCACACATTTTAGGCAGCTGATCTAAAAGTATGAGAGATGGTAAATCGAAATGCTCCATATGTAAGAAAACCCAAATCAAAATGAAGGAACATTCATGAGTAAGGTGCCACAATTTAATTCTGTATTCAAAGCTTGAGCATAACTCCAATTTTACACATGATTTGATATGAGAAAGCTTCCCCTATTTATAGAAAAGATGAGAAGCTATCTCATTAATGAGAGTCCATGAATATCTCCCTATATCTCTAGAGTTACAATCCAAATAGGAAGTGATAAGGCACATCTCTTCTTAGAGTTACAATACAAATAGGAAATTAGACACATATCCTTATGATCCCAGGATCTTCTCCATCCAAATTCGAATTTGGCCTTAGGAGGCCACATAAGAGTCTTTTGGAAGATTCTTTTTGACCTACACATGGCAACAAACTCATTCTACTTGTTAGGTATAAGTATGTGCATATTATTTTCTAATTTTTAACCAAAAATTCAATTAAAAATACTAGGAATTAATAAAGTTTGGAAAAACATAAATGTAACCCAATAGTGGTAATGGTAAGGTAAATGTAATGAAATGAAGGTGGAGTGAAGGTGATAATATGGAAATATAAGTGAAAAAGTAATGGAATTAAATGAGAATTTCAAGTCTCAACTTCTACCATGCTTCTATCCATGCAACTAAGTTATCCATGACTTAATTCTAATTTAAAAAGTGTTCATTACAGTCCGAAGGGCAAGGGGTAAAGGTGCTAATGGAGGGCTTAATCACATAGGAAAAGGCTTATAGGTGGAAAGAGGGGTTTAGACTTCATTAAATCTTATGATATCGAAGAAAAAAAATGCTTTGGAGAAGGAGGATTTGAAAAGTGTGATGATGGAATTGCAATGGGATGGAAGTGTGATATGCGATATGGTCGAAATTGTAAAATACAATGGGTGACATGGCAGAGTGCTACAGTAATGTTGCAATCAGTGGCTGGGAGCGGTAAGTGTTAATAGAGTGGGAGAGAAATGTGTGAAGTGTGAAATGCGATATGCGATAGGTAGGAAACTGCGAAATGAAAAATGCGATGGGATAGTGGAGCGAAATGTGAAATGCGATAAGTCATATGATGTGGAGGTACGACAGGTGGCAGAGCTCTTTAATCATATCGCAATCACCCTTGGGAGTTGGGAACGTTAATGGAGAGTGGATGGAGATTGCGAAAAGGGATTGCGGTAAGTCTTAAAGAAAAAAGGGAAAAGGTTGTGAAATGTGATGGGTGACATGGTAGCAGAGTATGGTAATATCACAATTCGGGGTCAGAGTGGGGAAATGTTAATGGAGAGCAGATGGAGATTGCGAAATGCGATTGCGAAAAGGAATTACGAAATGTGAAATGTGATAATGGGAATTTCGAGGAGGAAAGGCAGAGGTCAAAATTTTAATGGGTTTTGTGAATAAAAAGGGTGTGACAACTGATAAGAAGAGAAATAGGAGGGAAATGGAGGCACAAAAGCAAGGTTCAGAAGCGTAACACAGAGATGGAAAGGAATTGGAAAATGACGCGGAAAGACTTAATGAACTTCTCTGGAAATTTTGATGCTTATTACTACAAACAAACCTGCTGACCCATACACGAAAATAGATGAATGCGCGATAATACAATGAAAGAGAGACTCAAACTGGTAATGCAATTTCTTCCCTAAACTCAGAAATAGTGAACAAAAAGTAATTTTTGGCCCATGGGAAGGTCTACCCTCCTCGAACTCTATGGAAAGAGATGAGAGAGGAAGGCTCGATCCACATATTTTGGAGTTTTCCTCTATTATATTACTCTCATAATAAAATGAAAAAAACTACAGCAGCACACTGAAAAAAAAAAAACTAAACAACAATGAAACTATCTGAAACTAGCTAACTGTTCAAGAATAGAACTAAATAAATGGTAGAAACAAAACTAGCTAAATGACATAAAGGAAAGAATGATAACAACAGAGTAGCTGAGGCACATGGGTTGGGCCCTAATCCATGAGCCCAACTCTCTGGAACTAAATTAGTAAATTGGAGTTTTTCTGCTCATTTCAGGGAGATAATAGCCTCCTTACATTTCTGAAAGTTTAATCACTAAGTACAATAATAAAAAGCTTCATATCTTGCAGCAAAGGTTCTGAATGGAATCAAATCGCATGAGATGGAATGGAATGGACTAGCCTCCAATGGACCAGAATTGAACCTAATTAGCTCTTGATTAAATTTATTTATCCTTAAGGGAAGCTACCAACGGCTCCCTAGAAAATAGTGATTGAGACCACTTTGACTCCAAGTAAACCATAGATTTAGTGCACTTTGGTCTTCGAGTTGCTTGGCTGCCTTTGATAGTTAAGGAGGGTGGAAAACCCCCTTGAATCGCTCCAAGAATTTTGAATAATTTCCTGATATTGTGGTCATTTATTCTTCAATATTGATCTTCCCGTGGTAGGGAGAAAGTCCCTAAATTATCTCCTTCTCCAAATCTTCATAATCTGCCCAATATTCTCACAGTATTCTACAAAAATAACCAATATTAGGCAAAAATATACAATTACCTTTAAACCTTCCTAAGAACATATTAAAGCATAAGAAAACATTATTTAGTGCAGAAGGAGAGATTTAATATATCTTTTCATGTGCATAAGTAAGGTATATGGGCCTAAGAAAGGTTAGATGGGCCATATTTTATGTCTAATTTAGAGGCCCATCACCCTCCCATCCCCTTGATGGTTTGTTTTGTAGATCATTATGGCTATGCGATTTTAATTGTTTGCATTGAAATACATATATAAAACTTAATTTTCACTCCTATTTTTGTTTGTATATATGAGATAAGCTATTTCATTTGTGATTATGTTTTGCAAAGCCAAGTTTTGACCTTTTTAATGCTTGGTTCTATTAGTTCGTTTTCTTTTTCTATGTGGTTCATGGACCCCAAAGATTGGTGATGACTACAACCATGAAATATTTGTACCAACAAGATTTACCTGAAGGGATCACTTATTGTCAGCTCAACCATGAGCTTGACCTTGAGAGTGTCAAGACAATTGAACCTGTGACCTCTTAATAGAAAAGGTTCATTAATGATGGGGACTCGAGCAGTTGAGCTAACCCTTGGGGCTATCTTTTGGCTTTATTTTTGGAGAGATACTTTTGATCAATGTAGTGAGTTTTAGGAGAGAATATTGAGATTGAGGTTGTTTTTCATTTTTAAAAAGTAAAAATTCTAATTTACCTTCTTTAGTTAGCTCTCATCAAAAGAGAAAGTGAAAAGTAGAATTTCATGTAGCTTGCATTAATATTGGGTCATGAGTCGCTACATCTCATATAAATTACAATCCAATACCCTTGATTAAATAATAGATAATAAAATCAACACTTAATAAAATTTATTGGACATTTTTCCTTTTCTTTTCTAGCACACCAACACTAGCTTAGGGATTAGGGTGTTAAAGTAGGTGGTGAGGTCAATTCTCCAAGGATACCAAGATAAACAACAGAAGCTTGAGTTAGGGAGTGGAAATCCATTTGCAGTGGCATGTTTCCTAGGAATCCCTTCTCACACAAGGGTCAATCACAAGGTCACATTGAGGCCAACAAAGTGATCTACCCCACTTCATTGGCCTTCGTGGTTTTTTTTTTTTTTTTTCCTGCATGTATTACTTGGGGATCCCCTTAAGGAGAATACAACTCACTTTGAGAAATCCCTCCAGAGTTTTCAGGTCTAGATACTCGACCCTTGAGTGTAGACCCAATTTATTACTATTCCCCTAGGTCGGTGTTGTTGTTCGTGGTAACCATAGTGGCTATAATCTTAGGGTGCTTACATGAGTGATGACAAGGAGGAAACCCTTGTTGTACCCGGGGTAGATGCTGGTTACAACTCTCTCTATTCTCCTAGGGGGCACCACATGACTCATAAGGGTGCTTGGTTCAAGGTGTAAAAGTCATTAAGTAGGAGGCCAACGTAAATTTCCAAGCTTTATATTCATTGTCAACATGGCCCCTAATCATCTAAAATTCAATTGTAGGAATATCCCTTTGATCTGTTTTTTTGTACACTTAACTCCATAAATTTAATAGCATGTGTTTTTTGGTTCAAGTCTACTTGGACATAGGGGTTTATTAATTAGGTTAAGTTAAACAATAAAATATATTCACAAAGGTTAAGAATCAGAAACTTCACGAGATCTTGATCTAGAAGAGACTACTCCAAAAATCATGTGTCATGCACTAGATAACAATCTAAAATGATACCCATAGACCACACTCAATCTTCCTTCACAAAAGATGAATTTCATGATGTGGAAGGAAAATTCATCCCAGGGGTATGGAAGGCTCTCTCTCCTCACAACATTTTTATCTTCAATATACTCCTCTCCTGGTAGGAAGAAATCCTTTTTGGCTGCAGTGATAGGCATTTTTTCCTTGACCCATTTGACTCCTAAGGGTAAGGTGGTAACTATGCTTATGAGTTCAGGAGATAGAGTGATGGCTAGTCCTCTAATCATAGTGGTGGATCTTTCTTCTGAATGTGACTGCAGAGCCACTGCAAATTATTTAGCTATTTCATCATCAAAACCTTTCAATATCTCAAATAACCCTAGCCATTGGTGATTTAGGAATATTTCCATAACCTGAGGGTGCCACCTAATTCTCTTAATGTTTGTAGGCTCCCTTCTATTGAATCCCCCTCCCATTTTAATGTTGTGAGATGAAGTTGGTGAGAGGTTTTTAGAGGTAAGTCTTGGAGATGGAGGCCTTGAAGCAAAATGCAAGAATTTATTTTTACCCTTTAACTGTCAAAGTCTCTTTTGTTGAGTGTGAATTATATGGAGAAATTGCAATGTTGGAGGATGACAATCCACTTACCTTGGTCCTATGCTATTTTGGTTTGATAAATGGAGGCTTTGGGAAGCCAATTCACCTACATGCAACTCTATTTTTCCCTCTAAGAATCTGTTGGTCTGCTACTGAAGTTGCATGTAGCAAAACGTTGTTTCTTGTATCATGTGCAGGGAAAATTTTAAGGATGTAAAATTATCTTGAAGTTTAAAAAATTGGCGAATCTCACTAATCCCTAATATGCAAACTATAAAATGTTTATTGATGTATTTGTAAAAGAATTAAAATTTATAATGATTTTACATGTACTCTCTATATAATATTGGTGATTTTTAGGGTAAAATAATTTTGTATTGTAAAATTTGGGCGAATCATTTTTTTATAAAAAAAAAGGAAATTGGTGAATCTATTTTTTGGAAAAATCATGGAAAATTAACCCATCTGCGAATATTAGCCCCTAAAATTTTCCTGACCAAACTTTGATGCTGCTCTTCTGATGGCTCCCATTACTTTCCTACTCTTGCTGCTATTTGAAATGCTCAACACAATGGTGTAAATGAGACAAATCTTACCTTTATTAGATTTTTAACCAAATTTGGAATGTTGTGGTGACTCGTACTTAACTCATTTCCTCTTAGAGACTGTTGGCCCTCACTTCAGTTAATCATTTCTAACCTCGTGATCACTTCCCTTCATACTCATCCACTCTTACTTGACTTGATTTGACTTTCCGAGGTGGCATGCACTTTCAATTTTCATCTAGTTTCACTTTACAAAGGTGGTCAGGTTAACAGACCACCTTTTTGCCTTTTAAACTTCTAAATCTTGACATTTAACTAGTTTGGCCATTATGGATGCATAACGAGGGGTGAGAAGCCATACTTGAGCTTACCTGGTTTCGGTGAGGTGCTGAAGGAGTTGGTGCAAGGACCTAGACCTGGTGGTGGCAGCTTGAGTCCTTTATTCGTTGTTTCTTCATTTTTTTATTTGTTTTCTGAGTGAGCTACTTATATGTCCTAAGTGAGTTTCTTACCCTTTTCTTGTTCTATTTCTTGTGAAGGTATTGCATGGAGGGCTCATATTCCATGGCTGGTGTGCTTATCCCTCTAGAGTCTGCTGGTAGTCTCCTAGAGTCATCTACATCAGATTTCCTTCATCTTTTGGCCTTGTTGTGCCACACACATATTTGCTATAGGAAGCATTCTGATACCTGTAGCAGTTTGTTTATTTCCTACCTTTTGCTTCAATTTTCTTAGAAATGGAGGGATATGGTTTATGGAGGCTATGGAGGAGGGCATGGAGTGAATGGAGTGGAGGATAGGAAAGAGAAAGAGTTCCTATGCCAAGTTTTCAATGATTTAACTCCCCAAGGTTTATATAGGGAAACCTTGCGCATGGAGTGAAATAGGGGTTTGAGAATGGTAGGTATAGGAAAAACATGAATTATCATACCCTAACTGAGGTTCAGAAACCCTTAGGAAACCTCTTTTCTTCACAAATGATTTTCTTGTACCATTTACAGGAGATTCCTGTAGTGCTACCGGAATCCTGCAGCTGCCTGATTTGCTTGTAGTGATTACAGATTAGGGAAAAAAATGAAATTGTTGCCTATTTGATGGGTGAAATGGATGAAGGGATGGATGATAGAGTGGCTTATGGAGTGTGAAAGTAGAGAAGAAGAAATAATGAAGATAAATCTCTCCTGTGGATCCTAAAAGCCATCTTAAATTGTTAACCTAAGAACACATAAATTCATAGGTATTTTTTTTTTTCTTTTTTTTTTTCTTGAAGGTAAGTGGGCTGCCTCCATAGAGGTTTTCAACCCAGAGGCCTACCTTGGGCACCTCAGAGAGGTTTTCACCCAAGGATATTTTATTCTCTATTTTTTTCTTTTTTCTTTTTCTTGCTCCTGGATTGCCTCATGGAGGTTTTCAACCCTAGAGTTGGCCTAGGGCACCTCACAGAGGTTTTCATCTATGCCTTTTTATTTTTTATTTTTTTTCTCTTTAGGAATTGACATACACCTCCATGCTTATGAAAATTTATAAATTTTTCCCTAGAAAGGGGCTTCTTATAAACCTTCAGTCTGTAACCATTGACAAGTAGGGGAATTCCTTCTTCATATATGGTTCTAATCTAAACTACGCCATTATCATAACATTTTTCCACTTTGTAGGGTCCAAACCATCTTGTCAAAATTTGCCTTTGAATTCCTTAAACCTTGAGTCATACAACAACGCCCAATGTCCTTCTTGAAATTTATTTTCGTTAATGTTATTGTCATGCCAAACCTTCTTTTGCAGCTGAATTACCTCTGTTTGAAGGAGTGATTGCATCCTAAACTCATCCAATCCATTTAATTACAACAACCTCACTTTTTGGGCATTTGATATATCTAGGTCTAACTCAGCTGCCATTCTTAAGGTGTTGAATTCAAATTCAACTGAAAGCAGAGTTTTCTTTCCATAGACTAGGTCATAAGGAGTGAATCATGTTGTTGTTTTCCAAGTAGTGTTGTAGGCCCAAGTAGCTTCTTCCAATTTGTCCACCCAATATTTTTTGTTGTTTCTCACAACCTTGGTGAGGATACTCTCCAAGGCTCTGTTAGTCACTTTGACTTGGCCATTCGCCCAAGGGTGGTAGGAAATAGAAGTCTTATGCTTTATCTTATGCCTCCTCAGAAGATTCTTAATGAGATGAGAAGTGAATTGTGCCCCCTGATCAGTGACTACTTCTCTGGGGTGTTAGTATGAATCCTTTGTCGAAGTGTACGAAAAAGGACCACTTTAGCTACGCATAACTAATAGCTCTAACAAAAAAAGTGGCTGCCAATATCTTCAGATCTGCAATTAGTTGAACAAGAAAAGAGCTGCAAAAACCAGATCTATGCATGGAAAGACATTAAGCAGTAAAAACAAGGGTTTTCTCCATATACCAATAGACAAGACAAGAACAATTTTTGAAAGAATTTTTGTATTAATTGGGCACCTGGGAGGAAAACAGGAAGGCGTATCCAATTCTCCTCAGTGGGATGGGTTCTTGGAAGTCCTCAGCACTTCAGATCTAATATTTCTCTCTCTTGTTGGTGTAGAAAACCCAATGCAAAGAATAGAGCTCAATGGGAGCTCACACAACAAATGATGGAAAAATGGGACCAAGTGTATAGATCCAGAGTGATCTAATAGGCAACAAAAGGTGAAGAATGGTAGGAAAAACCTTCCTATTTATAACAAAATATTGGGTCATTCTAGATCTTGGTGCATGGGTTAACCAGATCTAGATCCACTTTTTATGGAATATTTTATTATATTTGTTGAAGGGAAAAGGTATTTGACTTGGGTCAAATCCCTTAATTTGTCAAAAATAAATAAATAAATGATTTATTTATCTTTTTAAGGAAGCAGTTAGAAGATAATCAAATAAATAATGATTTATTTAATTATTTGTGGGTGATTTGGTCATATTTAACAAGGAATATTATCTAAATAAGATTTAAATAAATATTCCTAGAAAATAATAAGATAAATAAAGGTTTATCTAATTAATTTCTTTGTTTTTGGGTTAAACATGACTGGGAATAATAATTAAATTATGGTTTAATTAATTATTCCATTAGGAAAATCAAACAAATATAGGTTTGTTTAATATTTCCTTTTGGGGTTTCCTGTTTAGACCATAAACAACCTAATAAATGTGGTTTATTAAGTTATTTAACATAGTGAAGGCAATTTTACTTAGGGTAAAATTTGTCTTACATGGTGTACTTGGGTCCATCTAATGATAATAGGTTAGATGACCAAAAAATGGTGTAACATGGGGTACCCAAACTTGTAAAACAAATTCTCCCTCATAAACTCTGTTAATTTCTCCTTGGTTTCTACCTTCACAACTTTTGTTTCAGCCCACTTTGTTAGGTATATGATATACTTTTTCTGTCCATATGGTGGATCAATAGGTCCAATAAATTCCACGCCCCATTTGTCAATTGGCTCAAGGGCCACATGAGGGTGAAAATGCATCTCATCCCTTTGTATAGGTTTCCCCATCCTTCTGCATTGGTTGCACCTGCTAATGTATCTTCTGGAATCCCAATGAAGGTTAGGCCAATAGTATCTTGCCTGAAAAACTTTGAAGCCAGTCCTTTTTGCAGCAAAGTGGCCTCCACAAGGGCTATTGTGACATGCATAGAGGATAAAAAAAATTTCTTCCTCCCTCACACATCTTCTAAGGATTTTGTCCGGGCCTAGATTGAAAATATTTCCCCCAATCCATGTGAAAGGGGCGCTTTTTCTAATGATCTTGATTTTCTCCTTGAATGAGATATTAGGAGGGAAATTTCCAGCAACCTAATTAGCTATGTTAGCAAACCATGGTGAGAGTGCTGATATAACAAATAGATGTTCATTTTGGCAGCTGGTCATCCACCATTACTTCTTCACCTACAAATAGAGCTAACCTGGACAAAAAATATGCAACAACATTCTCCTTTCTAGGTTTATCAACAATGGTTAGGTCAAACTGCTGTAAAAGTAAGAACCATCTAATTATTTTAGCATTAAAATCTGGTCTGTTCATTAAATATTTGATGGCTGCATGGTCAGTGTGAACAAAGGTCTGATACCCAGTTACATAATGTCTAAATTTTTTTAAAGCATGAACAATGGCTAACATATCCTTCTCTGTGATAGTATAATTGAGCTCGGCCTTAGATAAGTTATTACTGATGAAATAGATTGCATAAGGTAATTTATCTTCTAAATGCCCTAATGTTGTCCCCATAGATTTTTCAGATGCATTTGTGTGGATGTCAAAAGGCAGACTCCAATTTGGACCTCAGAGAATGGGGGCAGTATTCAAATTTCCGTTAATGAGTTCAAAAGCCTCTTGACAAGGACTAGACCAAGTAAACTCAGAACATTTGGCCAATAAACCAAATAGTGGTGAAGCCATCTTACTGAAATCTTTGATGAATCTTCTATAATAACCACCTAACCCTAAGAATCTCTTGACATCTCTCTACTTTTGAGGAGCAGGTACCCTTTTGATAATAGTGATTTTGCTCAGATCCACCTGTATTCCTGCTTGGGAGATTGAGTTTCCTAATACAACTCCTGCTCTTTTCAAGAATTCACACTTTTATGGGATCAGGGAGAGATGCATCTCAATGCACCTTCTCAGCACTTTTACCAAATTGGAGAGAGCTTCCTAGAATTCATCCCCATAGGGTGTGAAATCATCCATGTATATTTCAACAGAGTTATGGACTAGCTCAGAAAAATGCTCTAAACAACCCTTTGGAAGGTATTTGGGGCATTGCACAACCCAAAGGGTAGGAATATGTAAGCGAAGGTATCCCAAGGGTAGGTGAAAGTAGTCTTATCCTGGTCTTCAGGGCTGATTTGGATCTAGTTGTACCCATTGATCCCATCTAAGAAGGAAAATAACTTCTTTCCTGCAAGGCCATTCAGGACTTGGCATATAAAGGGCAAAGGAAAATGGTCCTTCTTGGTGGCTTTGTTAAGTTCCTGATAATCAACACAAATTCACCATTTTCCATTATTATTCGGGACTAGGACAAGAGGAGATACCTACTCACTGTCTAATATAGGATAAATGAAACTTGCATCCAACAGTTTCTGCAACTCTTCCTTGACTATGTCCTTTAGAGATGGGTTCATCCTTCTTTGGGGTTGTCACATAGGCTTGCATCCTTCTTTGATCTAAATATGATGGCTGCATATTGGGTTGGAGGCATTAGAGTAGGTGGTTGATTGTGTTGAAGCCTCCACCCTTGGGATGGATTGTTCCACTGAGGTTATTGAGGAACATACTGCTAAAATGGTTGGTGCACAGGCTGAGGGTGATATGGAGGGTTGTAAGGCCAAGTAGGAGGTGTATTCCATGATGGAAGAGTGGGGGTGTACCAAGGTTGCATGGTTGCATTCTTATTATTGTGATAGTAAGAGTAAGATGCACCTTGCATACCTTGTTGATATGACCTATGGCCTTGAGGCCTTCTCTGGTTGATGAAACAGAGTTGATCTGACCCCACTTCCCCACCTTGATATACAACATTAAGTCCACGTAAGGAGGGACACTTGTATGTGGCATGATTCTCCTCGTAGACTAAGAAAACCTCTATAAAACTTAGTGGACATTCATTTCTAGGGTGCTTTCTGGTACCTCTAGAGAAAAATATAACCAAACCTCTTTATGCTTCCTTTTGCTTCATTGTGACTTGACTTGTGTCCATTTGCAAAGAAAATGTGTTCATTATGTCACTCTTTAAGTACTCCAACATATTTCCAATATCATGTTTGATGGAGGTGGAAGAGGAAGGGGTATTGTATGTACTTCGACCAGCTCTGCCTTTCTTCCTGACTTCCCTAGAATGGTTCCTGAAGATAAATTTGATTGTTTCATAAGGCAGTTGGTAGATATCTCCTCCTGATAATATATTTAAGGCTTCTATCACCTCCTCTCTGATCCCTTGGAGAAGTACTTGTTTAAGTGATCCAGGATCAAGGGTACAGTTGGATCTCTGATCTTTTAGTTGAAACCTCTCTTCATAGTCTTCTAGGGATTCATCAGGCCCTAAAGTCATACCGAATATCTCATTCTTAGTTTCCTTGGACCTACAATAGTATTTGTACTGGTTTTTGAAGGCCTTTTGCATCTGTGCCCAGGTAGTGATGTTGTTCCCAGGTAGACCCATGAACTAGCACAAGGCTGCATCCTTAAGGGTGGATGGGAATAGCTTCAATTTCTGATCATCTGAGGCATAGTCATAGGTCCTACAGACAACGACAAATTCAAACATGAATGTATCAGGATATTCTAAGGTAAGTCCATGAAAGTGTGGAAGAGGTGAGGGGCTAAAGTTTTTCATCTTAGATTCCCCATCTGCCTCTCTAATGGGAAAGGCTTATTGGGTTTCAGTGTCAGCCATGGTTGATATAGGTGAAGCAATTCCCTCAGTTGAAACAAGATCTTCTTCTTCTTCCCGAATAGGTTCTTCAAAATTTTTAGAAGGCTCACCTATGGTGTATTCAACCTCACAGCCATTGATCAAGAAGAGTGAAGGGTGACTATGTGGTGATGTGGGGGTTTTAGGTAAAATAATTCCTTGAGTGTCCCTAATCCAACGAGGCATGAAAATCAGATTATTTTGTATTTTTTCAATGTTTCTGAAACAACATGAAAAAGGAAAGCATAAAAGAATGCTAAAACAAAATCAAAGCATCTACTAGACACCTCCCCGGCTATGACGCTAAAAAGTGGTGAGCGTTGGTATTGCACAAAGAATGTTGCAACTCCCAAAGGCTGCCCTACTTTAATTTATCAACCCGGGGTTCGTACAAACTTGGAGGTGACAGTGCTATAAATACAACAGATTCATTCTACTCATGTCATCCTCTTTTGAGCTTTACGAAAGGGTGCTACTTCAAGGGTTTCTAGGTGAAGTATGTCACACTCTAAAATTATGCCTAGGGATACAAATGATTCAAATCCATGGAACTATCAGCAAGTACAGAAATATGCTACAACAAACAAGTACATCTAACTATTCTTCCATGAAAGAAATCTACTTATTAGACTATGCTAAGAATTGAAAAGAAACCTAGGTATCTTGCATGAAGTAAAGTGTTGAATTGAAATGGCATAAGGGAAACTAATATAATCACACTTTGATGGGACAAATGGCTAAACACACTCTACTTACCCTATTCTCTATCTATCATGTTTTTATTCATCCAACTATTAATGACCTAACTATGCTTGAAAATCTATTGTTTTGCAGCTAGGAGAAGAAAGTGCTAAGGTGGCTTATGGAAGGCTTGAACACATGGGGGCAAGGCTCGAAGTGTATGAGTGGTTTTTGTAGGTTTAGAAGATGGTTATGGTGGTTTTTGGGCTTAAGGAGGGGCCCACAAGTTCTATTTCATGTGCTGTTATAGGTTTCTTGTAGTGTTGCAGGCAAGTCCTGAATTGCTACAGGAAACAGGCCGAGGGAAATACAAGGCCAGAAATAGGTGGAAAAAGGGTAGGGAAGGTGTTGTGAAGGTGGATGAGGATGAGTGGGAGGTGGCCCACCCCTTGGCCAAGCTCATAACCTCTTATGAGGCATGTCTTGCACCCCTAGGGTTTGCTCAAGGTGTAGGTATGAAAAATCCGAAAACAGGGCTGATAGTGATTTTAATGAACAAAGGGCTGATGGAAGTTGAGAGATGAAGCTGGAGGTGCTGGTGAAGTTCTCCTTGGATGTGCTACTTGTTTCTGCAATCAAACTACCTATTCATGGAATAAGATTTGACAAATTCATGATAAATACAATGGAAAAGATGACTTGAATTGGTAAATAAAATCTACTCTAATCTACAAACAGAGATCTACCACACTGATACTAAACATATTCATGGAATCACAGCAAGTAATCTCATCCATTCCAAGAAATCATAAACTAAGAAGAATTTTTGGTTTGTGGGGAAGGTCTACCCTTCTCAAGCTCTATTGACATAGGTGAGAGGAGGAGGCTTGACTCACAACTTTATGAAGTTATCACCTATTCTACCACTCATGTAAGCAGACTAATTCTACAACAAAATACAAATGGAAGCAAACTAAAATAGTAAATGAAAATACAAAAAAACTAACTAGATATTCATAAGAAAAACTAGCTAAGTGAAATGAAAGTAAATAATGATTACACAAGAGAGGCCGGGGCACGTGGATTGGGCCCTAACCCCCAAGCCTAGATATTTGGAACTAGATCAGTAATGCAAAGTCTAAATACTCATTTCAGTTCAAAATATAGTCTCATTACATCAATATAAAAGTCTTGAAAACTGAATATAAGAGTAAAGAGCCGGATGGCTTTCTTCAAAGTTCGAATCCTAATGACCTCTTTCTCAGCTTTGTTTAACCTAAAGTTTAGCTACTAACATCTCCCTAGAAAACAGGTGATGAGTCCACTTGAATCCAAGTGAAGTGTGGCTTGATATTGATTTTTCTTGGTTTCCTTTGATTTCGAGCCGTTGGAGGCAATATCGAGGATCCCTTGGCTGCCTTTGGGAGTTAAGGAGGGTGGAAAACCCCCTAAATCTCTCCTTGTTGTCTACTACGTGTCTTTATGACAAAATCTCCAAAAAAATTCCATACATTCATGATTTTCCTGCATTTAATATTATGTTAGGTACTCGAAGTATGTTAGCCTCAATCACCACCTACACTAGCATCTTAAGACCATAATATAATTAAAATGCAAGGAAAAGAGACTTATAAGGAAAAAAGGTGACCATTAACCCCTCCAAATTTACCTAATGATGGAGCTAATCATATACCAGGCCGTTGAAATTCTCGTTCTCGTAGTCGTGGTTGTGATAGACATCATCAGAGCCATCATTGTTTTTGGTCCTCAGCTGTCGACTCCAAGTTCACATATAGCACGACTCTAGGTTCAGAGCTAGCCTGTTGCTGTGGTATTTCTCACCATGAAGTCACGACTAGTTCTCTGAAATATTCTTGACTTTATAAGTAGAAAGGTTGCATTATAAAACAATGATTGAATCATGGAACAAAAGTCATTGCTTGCCACATATTTTACATCCAACTGTTCTGAAGGAGGTTATTTCAGTCAAGCCAAAGGAAGGTCCTACAGTTTGTTAGAGCACACATTATTCCTATTTCCCTTATTCATCCCCAGATGACATTTAGAGTGATAGATATGGATAGGGATGAGGATTTGATTCACATTGTTCCTTCGATGTCACCCCTTTGTATACTGATAATTTTTTTGGGGAACGATCTCACAAGTGACTTGCGTGAAATAGATATTACCCAAGGGAAGTTAAGGCTTTCCGGATTTTTATCTAGTTCACCTCATCTACTATCCCAAAACAGGTTGTGGTTTATTTACATTAACTCTAACTTTGTTGATAAAACTCCCATTTATAAATTGCTGAACGATTCCTCAAACAGAGGCGAAAGTATTTTGACTGTATCACAAAATTATTTGGGCCAAATAAAGGGAGAAAAGGAGAAGGCTGGTGTTGTCCAGGTAAATCCTCTCTGCAGACAGAGACGATCCCTCTAGCCCTAGGGTGGGTCTAGAAACTATGGGAACATACTAACATCTACCTTCCTAGATTGTAAATGAAATTTAGAGCAAGGGAGATGACCTAGCTTGTCCTGATGCTATGTTGTCATCTTCCGTTGAAGCTTCTTGATTTTTTATTCTCCTCAAGTTCGATACACGCTGTTGCCAACGTTCGATTACCTGTACAGACAGTCAGGAAATAACGACAAGAATAAAATCACGACAAACATAAAAAAATTACAACCTATCTAACTGATCAAGGAATGCTAGAAATCTCATTTTAAATATAAACAAGAGTGGAAGATAAACATCATATGCATTTTATTATGATAAATACAAGGGGAGTTTACAACGAAGCCTTGATGTTGAGGCTCTCCTTCGGTAGGTCCGTATCCAAGCACATTTGTAACACCCTCACACACAAAGGTCCAAGATCTCACTATGTTCACAACACACAAAAACAATCACACTCTGCACTATTCTCTCGAAGCTATAATTGCTTCTCCTTTCTATCATCACTAAGGATGTAGAGATGAAGGAGGTATGCTTATATAACAATGGAGGAGAAGGTTATGGGCCCTCAAATAATGGGAAAAGAGCTTATCCTTTGGAGTAGTTCCTATTTTATGGCAACAAGAAGCCCAAAGGGGAATTCCTCGGCCATATCCTCAAAAGAAACTTCCAGCCCACCGCCTCACAAAGCTTCTAGTCACGGAAGCTTCCTTTATATTTAAAAAAATTTCCAAAATAGGATCGGCACTAGTCTGACATTAAGACAGAGTGCCGATCGGCACGGGTCTCAGTGCGAATTTCGCTATCGGCGCGAGTCAGACACTGAGTGAAAGAGTCGACCTTGAAAACCATGTTTTTACAGGGATCTTCCAGAAAATTTGTAAAGGGAGATAAATTGGTAGACATATGTGGTTCAGGGGTATGTATTCCATGCTTGGAAAGTACACAAGGGTCACTGTATGGGTCCTCCAGGATCAAGGAACGAGGAGTACAGGGACGGTGAAAAATTTCTCTGTAATAGCAGGAAAGGTTTCTTGTGAGAAGCATTCATATCCTCCAGATATTTTGAATCTAAGTTGTCCTCACTCGAGCTACAATATCTCATATGAACTATCAAAGACTATGGTAAAATTTAAGGATTGGGCACCTGATATTTCCTTTGTTGATGAAGTTATCGAAGACATTTTGGGAAAGCCCTCTGCTGATTTTTCACATGGAAATTCAAGAACCATTTCATTCCAAATCAAAAGAAAACCAGTGCCAAGAAAACGAAAAATCTACCAGCAGATAGATCCAATATACACTTCTCATTATAAGGTTGAAGCTTCGAAGCCATCAGAGAACGATGGTTCTTTCCTGCCATAAAAGAGAGCTACAAAAGAAGGCAAAGAGAGGTTTCAGAAGAATCATTAATAGAAATTGCAGATTTGGAGGTAAAATAGAAAAATGAAAACCCTCCATTATTAGTGTTTGGTTTTCAAAATGGGTGAGGAATAACATAGAACAATATTCAATGGCATGTGAAAGATGCATATGGATTTATACAAGAATCAATCCCTTTAGGACCAAAAATTTCATTTTCTAAACAAAGTTGTGAATATGAAGAAAGCAATAGACATATTGGAATAGAGTGGGAAAATCAGGCTCCTGGAAGTGGCTTAGGGATCATGGATAATATCATTCACAGTAAGTCCAAAACGCTTTCTGATTCATTTCATATTGATCATGAGGAAGGTCGATCAACATTTATATTACAGCCTTGTAGTAGCAAGAAATTGGTTGTGTTTTCAAACCATTCACCTACTTATTTGTATTTTTTGAGGCAACATTAGATTTTGAACTTTTGACATTATGCAATTCTCATGTAGATATGGCGAGTGATTTTGTTCCAATTTCTTCTCATTTCAAAGGGGAGAACTAAGAATTATATGTTCTCATTTCAACCACTCAACTTCAATATTTTTTCTTTGCAAATGACTTATCTTAATAGGGTGGATGTCATACACGTACCCTTTGCTCTTCCCGACTAGTGGCCAAAGCAGCAGAAGCCAAAGCGGAAGCAATCTGTGCACCTAAAACACACTCTCATAATGGGAAAAAAAATTGTATAGGTCAAGGTTGTAGTTGTTGGAGGTCCCAAGGTAGAGGTGTTTGATATATCATCTAGTGAGGACATAGGAGAAATGAGAAATGCAGTATCATATATTAATGTATAGGCAACCATTAATTGAAGGGATTGTTCGTGGCATCCTACTACCATTTGATTTTCCTTTTTGGGCGGGAAGTATGTCGAGTAAAGAAATTTAGATTATTTTTAGAAAAATTACCATATAGAAAACCATTGACCTGAATAAATGATTAGTTCTTATGCAGTAATGAAGTTTTTTATCGGTTCGTGTTGGCGTGGTCTATCAATTACACCGTAACATGTGTATTTTAAGCATATTTGTTTGAAAATTTTCAAAATCAATGCATGAAATTATCAAGACATAACTTCTTTATTTGGTACTAATCATTCAAATCTTCAAAAATTTTTGTTATTTTCATCGAAATATTTGGTACTAATTTTTCAAATCTTCAAACATTTTTTGGTATTTTCATGTTGAAGGTGATTATGGTTTTGATAAGGAAACAAGCACAAAAGTGGAGAAAAAATTAACAAAATCTTTTTGGTGCCAATGTCTTGATGGCACATTTGCCAATATTCTCATAATTTTCCTTATCATTTATTCAAATCATTGGCATGTGGAATTACAACATGAATCCAAAAAACTTAGTCTCCATAGGGCTTTATCACATTACATTGGGGATTTAATACTGTAACATAAGTTTGGAATTTACCTACCCCTCTCGAAAGTCTCATATTCCATATGGAAGTTTATTAGTTTTTCACTATTCTAGTGTGGAAGGATCCACTGCTTTAGGTTTTGATGAAACTCGTAGGATACCTTTTTCACATGGTTTCGTTAAAAAATATTTAATAAAATAAGGTAGAGATATTTACAAATGGTGTTTTTGGCTTCTTCTTCTTTTTTTAATTTGGTTGTTGACTTATGATTGTGGGAGATAGTGGGAAGTAATAGATAGAGGTTCAAGAATGTAATGAAATAATTAAGCCAAGATATCTAAAGAGAAATAATCAATTAAATAAATTAAATTTATGTATAAATATTTATGAATGTAATTAAAGTTATGGAGATCAAAATTTCCAAGTTTAAAGAGTTTTTTTTTATACATTGTTGGTTGGTATAGTGGAAAGATAGAAAGTAACCAATGACATCAAGTAGAGGAGACCTTTTGACATATCTAGCTCAAAAACCTCAATAATCAACCCTAATTTCACCATTGAAAGTAAGCAATGGAATTATTTGGCAGAGCAAGCTCAGAAACCTCAACAATATAATGACGAGATCATTATTGTTATTTTTTAAAAATAAGAAGGAGCAACCTAGCGTATTAATTTAGTCATGCTCTCGAAGCCTTTTTTGGACAATCCTTCTTATTATAATTCAAATAGATGTGTCTTTAAAAGATTAGCATATATGTGCAAACAACAAAACAAGCAAGAACATTACCCATACTAGAAAGTAAAACATACACAGAAGGTTTGATGAAGACTAAAGCTTACAAATAATTTGAGACCTTTTATCGATTAAATCCAATTTTTGGGTTTTGTAACTTTATCCTTCCTCCAAATTATTACACAATTTCATCTCTTCTACCATGTGTAAAGTTTGTGATTGTAATTACATTTATAACAGTATATTCCTATCATTATAAATTAATTTCAAGCAGAATAAAATTATAATTTCATTTCTAAACATAATTATAACTATACCTCTTCAATTTTAAAACTGAACATCCTAATTTAAACTTATGCACATACCTGGTTTTCTCCAGTACATGGTTTTTCCAGTACTCGATGTCTCCTCGAAGACTGTTTTAGTTTAGTTATGATTTTGGTGATAGAAATATGATATATTGTAGTTACTATAATGCATTTTTATCCATTTATAAAGCTCTACTTTACCAATACTTTAGCCTCCTCATTCCTCATGACTTCCAATTCCACATCCTTGTTTCCTGCAGTGCTATCTATGCCTCACTCTACATTCATCTACACTTCTATCGGCATGTCTTTGCACCCTTTTGGTGAAAATTATAGTATTATTATATTCGACAAATATGTGAGATAAAATACATTAAAGCGCTTTCTATAACGACCTATGGTAAGCCGTTGGTGGAAGCCGTACACTAAGAAATATTGTGTGAAGTGTTTCTTGTGGTGGAGGAAACTGAAAAGTTTGACTATAGATGTGGAGTTGTATATTGAGATGATGGTATTGAAAAAAAATGGTATTGAAAAAAGAAAAGAAGGATTACTCACTCTCTCCTAGGATTTTATGTGTTGGTGCTAATGGACTCATAGTAAAAGTGTATGTTGGATTTTTCCTTAATGCATAAAGCATGGCAATATTTAAATCATTGCTTTGTTATTTGGTAATGTTTTTTTCGTACGAGTGAAGGTGAATAAGTCTTGAAATTTTGTATACATATTGAGATTCATGACCTCAGTATGAAGTCATTTTTTTAGAATTCGCGACTCTGACTAATGACAAGTAAAGCATGGTGATCCAAGACCAGTATGCCTTAAAAATGAAGATGCGAAAGACTCAAAAGTATAAAACGTATGATGTAAATATTCGGTTGGTAAATAAGTGGTGTGCTCTAGCATATGAATGGTATGGTGTATCCAAGATGAGTGGCAAAGGTTCCAAATGGGCTTGAAGGTTTCTTTTTTATGTTTATAGAATAGACTCATGACCATGGTAAAGTATGAATCACATGTTATAATTATAGAAAATCTACATGTCATATTTTTTTTGTAATTGTTAGTTGTGGTCCTTGAAATGTTTTATGGACCTGCTATAAGACCCAAAGAGGAATGCATACCCATTTATTATGTGTTCCCTCTGCTAGATAGTTTTTAACACCCTAGAAGAGTGTGTCATGCGGGATGGATACACTTGGGTGGACCATATTGGTTGCAGACTCGATGAGGTCAAATTTTATATTTAGAGGGAGTTCATGGAGAGGTTGGATGAACCATGTAAGTGAAGGACTCCCTATTATATTGGCGCTTTTAGTGGTTGAGCACCCATGCATTCCGGTAGATGGTTGTTCCTTTATATGGACATTGACAATTTTATGATTTCTTGATGAACAAGGTACATGGTATAATCTCCAGATTAGACCATATGTAAATATTTGTTGATTCAGATCAAGAGAAGTAGCCATTAAGAGGGCGACTTGAAAATATAATTCCTACTTGTCTCAGTTGTGATTCTTTCTATTTAAAGGAGTTTGTTCCTATTCTCTAGGAGTTGTTTAGATCTATTTGATTCCTAGATTGGTGTGTGGTTGAGATATTCTCTCAACCAATTGATTGTGTGTCCAAGATAGTTTCCCTATATTGAGACAACACTTCATGTATAAATGTAATATTATTTGATCAATGTAAATTTCCTCCTACGATCATCACTTCTACTTCCACCTTTGGTCTTCACTGTGCGCAAAGCGCTTTCAAATAATTTAGAAGAGTAGAATCCATGGTATTTGTGTAATGTTTACTGAAAAAAGGAGGATCCTTCTCTTTGGAAGCAGATGGAGGCAGTGGCGCAACATGTAAAAAAATAATCTTGTCATGCTTAAGAAGAGAATGTGTAAGAACCCAAACCAGAGCTCTCTTGGCCTCTCGCGTGGAATCTACTCCCACCATAACTTTTCTTACCATGGTCGGACAATATTCAATCAAATAAGGCTTAATAGTACCACTATCATAATCTAAGGGCCCTGAATTAGTGATGGATTTTGTTTTAGAACAAGCTGCAACATTCGATCCTCTTTAGCTAAAGCTCAAAAAATGTTTTCTTTCCATTTTTCTTCTTTAATATTACTGCATTCCATTCAAACCATCTTCATAAAAATTATCTCCAGTTGAAATTAAAAAAATAGATTTTCAACAGTTGGGTGATCTTCCCCATCTATGCAAGAACTTGGGAATGATTGTATAAACATTGTCTGCCCCAATCACCCACCACAAGGAATTTGAGAGGATCAACAATGATGATACAATTGCTTGAAAATAGTAGGAACACCATGGAGAACATTAAAATGTAGCACCAGGATATTGAAACTCAATCGCCATTTTCATTGGAGGAGACATGTGCCTTCCAATTCCTCGACTATGATACATGTGCCTCCGAAAGAGCGCAATGAATCACTAACACAAGATTCGAATTGGAAATAATGTGCTTCTCCACAAACAACAAACAACAAGTTTCCACGACTTTCGATGTTCAGCTCGATTGACGTTCACTACTTCTTTAGCTGAACACACCTCACCAAACTGATTTTTTAGCCAGGCCACCACACCATGCTTCCCCTGACATCAAACTGTGTGACATATATTAAATTCACCCATGTGAACAAGATCACTATGGATGGCATTAGGTGCTTCTCCATCAACTGAAATAATCCATGCAAAAATAAGAAAATTCTTCCACAATTATGTCCCCTAAAATCACGAAACAACCAAAAGGAATTTGTGGGACACCTTTTGGAATGATCTATCTCCTGCACACAATTCACTCCACACTACAGTGCTTAATACAACACTTTCTACAGCACAACAAAAATCCTTCGTCATGAACTCAAGTTGCAAATTTCCCACTACATGCAATGAAATACTGTTAGGTGTCTCTGTTAAAATATCTAATTAACTCCCACATGAAGAGTTAGACATTCAGTTAAGTAAGCATTGAGTAAGTCGACTTGTGTGATAAATGAATATGGTAAGTGAGTTAGAGAGTCAGTTAAGTGAGCGTTGAGTAAATCAGAGTTATGTGATAGATGATTTGGTTAAGTATGTATGTCAAGTGAGTCAGGATAGATACCCTTCACTGCGTTCATTGTATTCATAGTGATTGAAGTTTGTGTGATTAATAAAAGAGTCACAGCTCGTGTGTTATTGTGTGTGAAATATTTGTGTAATTTTTGCCTTTACTCTTCTGTCTTTCCAACAAATTGGTATCAGAGCGAGGTTATAAAGAAACAGGGAAACATGGATAACCAATAATCCGTGTGTGAGAAGATAAATTTTTTTTCTCACTCATTTGAAGCTATAACGTGTTTGTTACATTATAGTAAGAGTGTTATAAATCTGGTTGGTTCTATAAAGAAACGCGTTACAGATCGAAAACTTGCACAATTTGCATGCACGCCATTCACACGCCGACAACCTTGTTTATTCATTTCGTTACAGGACTAACGCAGAACAGTCACATTGAAAGGAGTGTTACACGCAGTGCATATCAACATCGAAAGTGTTAGTGCAAACATTATTTTTTTAAAAGGGTTGAAGTCAAAGTTTTAAAAACTCTAGTGGCGTTTACCTTTTTCGAAGCTATATTACGTGAAGTTTTATGACATACGATAGCTCAAGTTTTAGGTTTTATAAAGATTTTTCATAAATATTTTTAATACATGCACGTGAGTATTCAAAGGAGATTTTAAAGAAAGGTTTTTTCAAAATAGATTTTGAAAATACTTAAAAGGTTTTATAAGTGGAGTTTTGTAATAAGGTTTTTAAAAAGGAGTTTATTATAAGAGATTATTTTTATATAAAAGAATTTTCATAATTTTTTTTTTTTTAAAAGTAAAAATTAGGGTTATTTTTGGAGCTTTCAAAGCTTACAAAAGAAGAAACTTAGGGTTTCATAAGAGAAGTCAATTTTTCTCGAAGAAAGATGGCAACAAGCAGTTTCAAGCCACAACTTCCTTCTTTCACAAGGAAAGATTATGACGTGTGGGCCACTAAAATGGAGATCATGTTAAAAGCGCATGATGTTTGGGATCATGTCAAGTTTGGTTTTGTAGAACCTCTGAATGACACAAAAGAACGACCACTCAGTAATGCAGAGAGGGAACAATGGAAGAAAGACAAAAGGAAGAATGCACAAGTGTTGCTTCTTATCCAGCATGGAGTGGAACGAACAACGTTCCGGAATATTATGATCATGTCTTCAACAAAGGAAGCATGAGAAACTTTTGCGACAAGCTATCAAGGTATGGAAAAATTCAATATTGTTACATTACATAATACTATGAGAGATTTTGAAAGTCTGCAGATGAAGGAGACAGAGGAAATCGATTCTTTCATGAATCAGGTCATGTTTGTAGTAAATCAATTAAAAATTTATGGTGAAGAAATTAAAGATCGAACAATTATTGAGAAGGTCCTTAGATATTTGTCTACCAAGTTTGATGTTGTGGTAGCAACCATAGAAGAAGCCAAGGATTTGGTAAAACTGACATCTAATGAGTTGATGGGATCACTTTTATTACATGAGGCAAGGATAGACAGAAATAAGGATTCCACTTTAGAAACTGCTTTCAAAAGTCAAGTTTCTATTTCAAGATGCCGAGGCAGAGGTCGATCGAGAGGCAGAGACGGAAGATATGGTGGTAAAAGAGATGGACGAGAAGAGCATGAACATGAAAGTGGAAGCAGCAGTAGCTGAAGCTTCAATAATAATCAAAGATCAGACAAATCAAAGGTGAGATGTTATTATTGCAATAAATTTGGTCACTATGCTCGTGTTTGCAGGAAGAAGATAATTGATCAAGGAAACCAGAGAGCTAATGTTAGTACAAAGAATACTAACTCCATGTTCCTATCATGCAACAACATACATGAACCGTCTGATAAGGTGTGGCTATTAGGTAGTGGTTGCAGCAACCACATGACAGGAAACAAGAATTTGGTTGCAAATTTGGATCAATCTGTGAAGACAGAGGTAAAATTAGGGACCGACAAGACTGTGGATGTAGATGGAAAATGAGTGGTCAACATTCTGACCAAGTAGGGGGAGCCAAAAATAATATCAAAGGTATATTATGTTCCCAGTCTCAAACATAATTTGATATGTGTTGGTCAATTGACGAAAAAATGATACAAAGTTATCTTTCAGGGAAAATAGTATGTTATTTATGACAAACCCCAAGCAAGCAGCTGATAGCAAAGGTGCAGATGACGAGGAACATGCTATTTCTTCTAATTGTGAATCACAAGGATCAGGTCAGTTGTTTTACAGTTTTATGTTCGAATGATTATTGGTTATGGCACTTTCGGTTTGGACACTTGCACTTTTTTGGTTTAATATTGTAGTAGCATAAATATATGGTCAAAGGATTACCTCCCATCAAAGAAACTGCTAGTACTTGTGAGTGTTTCATCTTGGGAAAGAAACACCGTGAATTTCAAAGGGAGTTTCATACAGAGAAAAGAAACCACTTGAGTTAGTGCATATAGACTTGTGTGGACCTATGAGGACACAGTTGATTGTTGGAAGTTGTTACTTTATTACTTTTATTGATGAATATAGGAGGAAGACTTAGGTTTACTTCTTGAATTAGAAATCTGAAACTTTTGCAAATTTCAAAGAATTCAAAGCCTTAGTAGAGAACCAAAGTGATCGAAAAATCAAGATATTGAGATCAGATCGTGGTGGATAATATGATTCGAAAGCATTCCATGAGTATTACAAACAACATGGAATCATAAGACAATTTACAACTAGATACACACCACAACAAAATGGTGTAGCAGAGAGAAAGAACAAAATTATGAACATGATAAGGAGCACGTTGAAAACAAGAAACTTATCTAATGAGTATTGGGCATAAGCAGTTGCATGTGATGTTTATGTGATAAACAAATCACCTACAAAGAGTGTGATGAACAGAGTTCCAAAAGAAGTATGGTCAGGTATGTCATGCGATGTATATCATCTTATAGTTTTTGGATCTGTAGCCTATGCACATGCGCCTAAGCAGATAAGAGGAAAATTAGATGATCAAAGTGAAAAATGCATATTTACTAGTTATAGTGAGCAGTCAAAAGCTTACAAATTGTATAACCCTGTCACCAAGAAGACAATAATTAGCAGAGATGTTGTGTTCAAAGAAAAAGAGTCATGGAATGGGATCGTAGACAAAAAAATTGATGCACAAGCACCATTGATGGAAGAGGATGATGTAGCAGAAAACGGGTAGCAAGAATCCAAAGAGCAGACACCAAACATATTCACACTAGCAAGGACTCCAAGATTTTCAGAGCAACATGGATCTTCATGCAGATCAACAGACCATAATTCTCCCAGCAGCCAACCAGGTGATGAATCAAGCAATGGTAAGAGAAATATGAGAAGTTTAAAATATATTTATGATGATTTGGATGTTATTTAAAATTTCAAATTGTTGTCATTCCAACTTTCTTCGTTTGAAGAAGCAATCAGAGATGAAAATTGGGTGCAAGCCATGGATGAAGAGATTGATTCTATTGAAAAGAATGATACTTAGGATTTGGTTAATTTGCAAAAGGATAAAAACCTCATTGGTGTGAAGTGGGTGTACAAGACTAAGCTGAATGAGAAAGATGAAATTGACAGATTTAAAGCAAGACTTGTAGCAAAGGATTCTCGCACCAACCAAGAATAGACTTTGGAGAAACATTTTCTCTAGTAGCCAGATTGGATACTGTAAGAGCAGTTCCAGCCACAACATCTCAGAACAGGTGGAAAGTATATCAGATGGATGTCAAATCAACCTTTTTGAATGGAATTCTAGAGTAAGAAATTTATGTTCAACAACCTCCAGGTTATGAAGTTGAAGGTAGAGAAGATACAGTTTACAGGTTGAAGAAAGAACTCTATGGACTGAAGCAAGTACCTTGAGCATGGTATAGTAGAATCGATAGTTACATGATTAAGGATGGATTTTGCAGAAGCAAAATTGAGCCTACCTTGTACACAAAGGTAAATGAGCATAGCCAAATTTTGATTGTTTCTTATATGTTGATGACATGATTTTTACAAGTGATCTTGAGTTAGATGAATTTAAAGGAACCATGATGAAAGAACTTGAGATGACATATCTTCGTCTCATGAAATATTATCTTGACATAGAAGTTGAGCAATCTGAAAAAAATGAGTTTTTATTTGCCAAAATAAATATGCCAGAGATTTGTTGAAAAGATTCAGGATGGATAATTGCAAACCTGTACCTACACCAGTTGCAATAGGTACAAAGTTAAGTAAGGATGATGAAGGATTAGATTAGTGTCAATCCAAATCTATTCACAAGATTGGTTGGCAATATCATGTATCTCACGACTACAATACCAGATATTATGCAAGGAGCGAGTTTGATTTTCAGATTTATGGGGACTCCAAAAGGCACACATTGGGGTGCAGGAAAAATAATTCTAAGATACATTGGAGGAACTAGAGATTGTGGCATAATGTATGCAAGTACATAAAATAAGTATTTGATTGGGTACACAAATAGTGATTTTGCAGGTAGTTTGGATGATAGGAAGAGCACTTCCGGTTATGTGTTTCATCTTGATTCATGTGTGATTTCATGGGCATCTAAGAAGCAGCCTATTGTGACACTATCATCAGCAGAAGCAGAATATGTAGCAACAACATCAACAACATGTCAAGAGTATGGTTAAGAAGAATATTTAATGGACTCAAGCAGAAACAAGAAGGATCAACAACAATATAATGTGACAACACCTCAACGATCACATTATCCAAGAATAGTGTGTTTCATCAAAAGAGAAAGCATATTGATACTAGATATCACTTTATTAGAGAACTTGTGAGCAATGGAGTTCGCTCGAAGCCTTGTAAATCTAGTGATCAACTGGCTGATATATTTACAAAGGCATTAGCAAAAGAGGTGTTTGAGTTTCACAAAAGAAACTTGGTTATTGTAAGCCTAGCTGAGACATAGACCAACATGCATGTTTGAGTTGTCATGAGTTATGTTTTAGTTTAGCGGTCGTAATTAAGGGGGAGTGTTAAAAATATCTAATTAACTCCCGCATTAAGAGTTAGACAATTAGTTAAGTAAGCGTTGAGTAAGTCGAGTGGTGTGATAGATGAATTTGGTGAGTGAGTTAGAGAGTGAGTTAAGTGAGCATTGAGTAAGTTGAAGTTATGTGATAAATGAGTTTGGTAAGTGTGTGCATGTCAAGCGAGTCAGGATAAATACCCTTTCCGAGTTCATTGTATTCAGAGTGATTGGAGTTTGTGTGATCGATAGAAGACTCATAGTTCGTGTGTTATTGTGTGTGAAATATTTGTGTAATTTGTGTATTTACTCTTTTGTCTTTCCAACAATCTCCATATGAATTTAACCACCTCCACGCTACCAAAATTCCAGACACCAACTCGAACAATAGTCATCAATTGCAAATTGTTCCACTATGCTTATTCAAGCAAAGAGAGGTTGCACCAGATTTTCTGCCTCTCCAATTGCAAACGTCCGGCCTCCTCCAATGGTCACATAGAGCCCAACTCTTCTTTCACCGGTCGGTGCTATTGCTACAAATCATATCGATAGCGCAGTCAAGTAACTTTGACATACCCATCAACAATTCCAAGTTGTCCTCTCTAGTCGATAGACTCGACCTCCTCATACGTTCCAACAACAAAGACGAGTCTCACAATAGTGGCAAAAACGATACCCTCACAATGGTCTTAATAAAAAAAATATATTTATAAAAAATATATTTATTCTATGTAGGATTTGCGTGGGCCCTCCAGTGAGGGAGTCAAGACCATACTCGCTTTAATACCAATTTAAAAGTGAATAATGCACATTACATTGATAAAAAAATATTATATTTATATATAAAATATTGTCTGAAAATAAACTCAAGAAATCACAATTAAAACAAACCATAATTATATTAATGTTAATCAAATTTAAAAATTGTACTAAGTATTTGAAAATTGTGCTTCTGCATATTACATTGATAAAAAAATATTATATTTATATATAAAATATTTTCTGAAAATAAACTCAAGAAATCACAATTAAAACAAACCATAATTATATTAATGTTAATCAAATTTAAAAATTGTACTAAGTATTTGAAAATTGTGCTTCTGCATATGTAGACAACCTTGAATTCAAATGATGCGTGTTCACCAAGAATATGTAGAAAACCTTGACTTCAAATGATGCGTGTTCACCAAGAAGACGTGTTGGGGAAGCCACAACCATGAAGGAGGCGAGGAAACTTCTTGATCAAGCCACCGACTCAAACCGCGTGAAACTTGTTGACCGAAGCAGGCCAGAGGTGATTTGCCGATTCTGTCAAACAGGTTACAGGAATATGGGGATCGATATAAAAGGTTCTTTCACCCCATCACAATATTACATCAAATGCGAGGGAAATCCTCCTGAAGATGGAGAAGGTGATTGCCCAAATTTGGTCTTTGATTGGTCTCTTCACACTCTTCCAAAACTTCCTTCCTCCACAATTGCTCCAGTTGCTGAATCGATGGTTGGTACAGTTTCAGGATCGTTTCAATACAAATTACGAACTTGAAATTCCACAGTTCAAAGGAAGTGATGGAGTCCACCCAAACAAGGTGTACGAGGAAGTGGAACTCTACTTAGCGAGCCTCGACGCCATTAAGGGCGCCCGGAGACTAACTGTATTTCGCGCAGAGGAATCGTGCAGTGTGAAGTTTGGTCCGGCTCCGGATGAGGTGTTACAGGAATCCTTCAAAGGAGCCACAATGTCGTGGTCTCACCACGCTCAACTTCTTGGTACCGAAGCTCCTATCGATAGGCGCTGGTTTTCCTTGAAAATGGCGAAGTCAAACGAGCGTTTTCTGTCGGCGTATTTTGACCATATTGCAAAATGTGCAGCTGAAATCAAGAAACAGAACAAGGGCATAACCATCTATACCAATAATGGAGAGGCCCGATATGGGGATGGGTGGACTGGTGTTCCGTTCAAGCATCCATCCACTTTCGATTCTCTGGCCCTCGATCCAACGATGAAGGAGAAGATCATAAAGGATCTCGATTGCTTCAAGAAAGGAAAGGAGTTTCATAACAGAGTGGGCCGTGCTTGGAAGCGAGGGTACCTTCTTTACGGACCCCCTGGAACTGGGAAATCTAGTCTCGTGGCCGCCATATCTAACTATATGAAGTACAATGTGTACGAACTGGAGCTCACAAAGGTTTTCGACAACTCCGAGCTTCGTATGCTGCTCCTGCAAGTCAGTAGCGGATCCATCATTGTTATTGAGGATATCGACTGCTCGCTCGACCTCAGGGACAGGCTTTCCCAGCCTCCGACTCCCGATGACAATAAAAGCGAAAGCCGAGTAACTCTTTCCGGACTGCTTAACTTCACGGACGGATTATGGTCGTGCTGCGGGGAGGAACGAATTATCATCTTCACAACGAACCACAAGGATAAGCTGGACCCTGCACTTTTAAGATCCGGTAGGATGGACATGCACATACTCCTCTCTTTCTGCAATTTTCCTGCATTCAAATCTCTTGCATTCAACTATTTGCAGATCGAAGACCATCCACTTTTTTCTGCTGTGGAGGAGAGAATGAGGGAGACTGGAGCCCAAATGACTCCTGCAGAAATCTCTGAAATCCTCATATCCCATTTGGCCGACCCTCTGAAAGCCTTGAATGCAGTTATTTCTGCACTCGATGATCGGATTAAATCGACATCTGTAACAGAGAGTAAAGAGCATAAAGGAACTGAAGAAAGAAGAACGATGCCCAAAGATGGGATTGGGCGAGGGAGGAAGAAGGGGAGGCAGGGGAAGGCGAAACGTCACTCCAAATACAGGCATACGACGGATTGTCTTCAGTGGGCAGAGTCAAATTGAAAAAGGTGTTCAAATTTCAGAGTGGATGCTTCCGTGATAGTGTTATGTATTAATGATTCGATGGAAAACAAATAATCTATCGTTTGGTCGTAATCTGTATGAATAATCCTCTACTTCATAAGTTGTGTATGATGCAGGGTATTATTTGTATTTATAAAATGACATTGGCAAACTTGTATGCCTAAGAGCTGCTTAAGCGAGATTTCTTAATTAAAAGAATATTAACAAATGTACTTCATCGAGGGATATTTTTCTCTATAAATTTACATTTTCTTACTCTATAGAGTAATATATAGTTTTGTTTTTTTTTAATAATTTGTATTGTAAATTTATAATTGTATTTTCTTACTTTATAAACTTATATATAGTTTTGTTTTGTTTTTTAATAATTTGTATTATAAATTTATAATTGTATTAGGTAATTTGAACAATATACCATAGATTTAATTATATAAGATATATAATATTTGAGATTATATAGGTAGAACAGATCATGAGAATATATCAACTTGTTTTTATTAATAGAAATATATAAAATAGATAATATTTGAAATTTTATTATACACAAAATATCACAATGTTAATGTGATTGTATTAATTATATACATAATAATCTAATAGTTGTAATTATTGACTAAATAAATATATTAAAACACTTAATACAATTTTTTTCCCAAACAACAATTATATATATATATATATATATATATATATATATATATATATATATATATATATATATATATCTTTCCAAAATAAACCCATTGATTTGATTAATTGATTAGATTTTCTATTTAAAATACTCAAATCTAAAAACATAAACTAAAACAATCATAGTTGTTATTCATATCTTTTTAAATAATAAATCCATCTAGTATATACAAACAATTTTGATAGAGTGAAATCAAAGTTTCATGCTAAACATAATACACTATTTAAAAAAAAAAAAAACTAGCAATTGCACCGGGGTGCAAGGGAACCCCGAAAGGAGAAGCTGTGAATTATGTTGTGCTACATGTAAGGGTACATAATGAATGTGAACTTATGGGGTGGAAAATCTCACATCGAAGAGGAAAACATAAGAAATGGACATGTTATTGATTATATGGATTGTTGGCTTTTAGACTATGAAACAAAATTATTTGTACTATCCTCAGTTATCCAATATGAAGTTCTTATGCCATGAAGATGAGTCCTAGTTGATATTAACTTGTTTTGGATCGAAACACTCCCATATGAAGTTCTTATGCCATGAAGATGAGTCCTAGTTGATATTAACTTGTTTTGGATCGAAACACTCCCATTTGGAAAAATTTTAGGTCCCACAATAGGTGAGTGGTGAGAAAAGGTGGGAGGTCATATCGCTTAAATCGATAGAGACATCACTATTACAAAGCGAACACATTAAAATTCAAACATACAACAATAACACTCGCTGGTTAGTTCTCAAGACTTTTTACATGTGGATATCCTTAACCAAAACAGAAGATGAAGGTGAGGAAAAAAAATTACATAATATGGTAAATGTACAGGAGAACATATTTTTTTTGGTATTTGCATCATGAACCTTGCTATAAAGAAAGGGTTTATTGCAGAGGTTCCCAGGTCATCAGTTTAACTCCCGCCATGGTTAATCCTGAATAAATCAAAGGGAATCCTGAATAAACCATTCATTCGTTTATCCAATATAACAGAGAACTCGTAGATGATATATGATGAGTGAGCTAAGATACTCACGAACTATTTCGTAAACCCCAGTGCATCTACTGACTACTAGGCAAAATCCACCACCATCTAGAGCTTCAACCAACAGATCATATTATGTGTGAAGGTGATGGTCACAAAGTAAGCTTGAAACCCAGAGACTAGTAAAAGACACCTACGGACGATGTGAACAGTCACCAAATACATCTGCTCTAATAAGAAATGGAGTAAGCTAATCAAAACAAAAGGGAGCCTCTTTCTCACAGCAAACTTGATATGAATTAGATAGCTATTTCAGGAATGATCAGAGTTCCACCATGGCTCATGTTCCGTGTATACTAAAATAATGCCCAGTGTTTTGCCCAATTCTAAATCGAACCAGATATTCAAAAGAATTTATCAAAGTTCTGAATCAATCGAAACTCTGACTTCTTGTGAGGTGGGACTCCAACGGCTCAGGGGAAATTTGCTACACGATTACACAGGTCTATAAGAATCAATACAAGTTTGAATTTTATTTATCTGATTAGGTTTGAGGGTTTAAATAGTATCCATACATGTGCATCATTCAAAACCATCTCTACATTTAAATACACTCTACAAACGCTCTTTGTCTCGCTCTGCAATGAATGGTATTGACAGAATATTAGGGACAAGGAAGGGACCTGAATTAATAGCATTAACATAATATTAGGTACAAGGATAAGACCTGAGGAGGTTGAGATTCAGGTTTGCTATCTGCCGTTGGAGGTGCCATACAAGCCTTTAAACCAGCACAAATTCCAAATGTTTTCCTGCATTGTTTTTCACAGGTCATGGGTTTTTCATAGGTCATGGGTTTATTGCAGAGGTTCACAGGTCATGGGTTTAACTGCAACAGCTTTCATGGAACCGTCATAGATATATGAAGTTCTTCCCACCCAAGTCACGCTATTTCTCTTATATGGTTTAAGCCATTCAGTGCAGGGCTCTCCTCTGTTGTTGATGGTGTTATGATAATGGTAAAACATCATCTTATCCTCTGTCCTATGATGTGTTCTTCCTTTCAGATTCTTGGACATTTGAACTCCAGTCGCCCACACTTTTCTTGCATGCACTGCATATTTGCAATCTCTCTTTGCTCCTCTATTCACATATCTAAATACGAGCTTCTCAATTCCCCATTCGCTGCACCATACAATTATCATCATCACATTCAATTTCAAGCTAAAAAAACAACTGACAACATTTATTTAAAATCACCATAACACTTACCTGGAATCAGTACTGTTGGCAGACTCGTTGCGCCTATATTGATTTTGCAAGCAAATCTTGTTGGACATGGTATATTGCTTAAAGGTGATCTGAGTAAAATTAGAGAGTTCATTCACTACAGATCGCAAAGGTTTCCCATGAAAAATATAGAAATACTCATCTACATCGAAGAAAAAGGTCCAACTCACCATGAATTTGTGCCTGTGCAAACAATCATTCACAAACAGAAACTCATTATGATAATACCCATCATATTGTTCCTGCTCTGTTATATCCTGCAATGTCACACGACCTGCTCGAATCCATGGCTCCAACACCTTTCTAACTTGGGGTGAATCCCACCCTTATCGTGAAAAACAAAATGCGATGTAGGCTTAAAGAATTTGACATGATAAGCCATCCACTCTCTCATTCTCTGAGGACTCAGGTCACCGTACAGCGAGGAACCACAATAGAGATAATCATAGGGAGGAGCCTGGCTATAAACAGAGCCATTGTAAGTACCCTGTTCTTCCTTCAGAGCAATGATCCTCTCTGGTTTCTCAAACTCGCTGCCATTAAATGCATGAATAATGAGTTCTCCACCATTTCCATCGGTACCCACGCTTTGAGAAAACACGCACTTACTCGGCCATAGCCGTCATCTGGGAGCATTTTATAGGCCTTGCCCTTCATTTTCCCAGCAGAGGAATTTTTGGGGGTCCATTCGCATTCAAATCGTGGGTTCCCAAAAATGTGGAGAGGCTTGGAAGCAATCCCAACCACAGCAAACGTGGCGGGGCCTCCTCTGTATGCCCCCATTTGGATGAAAAAGTATGGAGCATCCCCATATGGACGAAACACCCGCTTGATGATATTTTCTTGCTTAATTGCTCTGCTCGTGGGGTTTTTGGTGCTGCTGTTATGAAAAATATTAGGGTTAGTCATGTGATTCAGCGCCTGGTCCATTTTTCTGATTTGGACACTGCACCCACTAGGATTGGAATCATCCTCGAGAGATGTTGAATTGATATTTTTACACGAAAGGTTTTGTTGGTGTATAAACAGCGCTGCTACAAGAAAAACCCTCATAACTACGATCACCCACATGAGAACCTTGGTCTCGATGTGCCATATAGAAATAAATCCAGGGATACCATCCTTCTCTTTGCGCTTCCCCATTCAGATATTTGATGACAAAACCCTAAAGCAAAAAACTCGTAAATTAAGCTCAGAAAAACACTAGCTGGAGTTCCAGATAAATTGATGGGTGGGCCTAGTACACAGTGAAAAAAACAAGCCAAGGCCAGATGTTTGTACAGAAAACTACAGAATCCTCTTGTTACTGCTGCTCTGGCTCTGTGGAAGGGCACCGGGTTGAGGGCGGGACTTGCGCCGCGGGCACGGAGAGGAGGCGTGTTGCAGTGGTGCGGTGAGGAGTCAAGCAGAGGCGGGACGCACAGAGAAATGAAAAGGAAAATAACCGCTGATAATAGGGTCAAATGGAAGATTTTAATTGGTTGGAGGAAGTGCCACATGTCTAAATTTTAGTGGCTGAAAGGGCAGTCAAAAAAGTTTCTCATTGGCTGGAGTGAACAATGTCTGCTCACCTCGAGCCAACAAAGAGAACGTCGAAAGGCGTAATAAAAAAACTTAGAACACAAAATTTTAATTTTAATTAATTTTTTTATTAAAAAAATCAATATTCTTATTTCTTAATCATATATATCTTAATTAATTAACAAAAATAAAAAGTAGGTAGAATGGTAAACAATAAATGAATGTTTCTCTACTTAAACTTTAAAAACACTGAAGATCGATAGACTATATTTAATTATTAATCTAGAGACTAAATCTATTGAGTTGCAAAATCTCCTTTTTAAAGTAAAATTTGATGAAAAGAATGTAGAGATTTAATCTCTTTATTATGTAAAAATAAATCTAGATTGATTAAATTTATATTTTTACTTTGTTATATAACTTATAACTAGCAATTGCACTGAGAGGTGCAAGGGAACGCTGAAAGGAAGAGGCATGAATTATGTTGTGCTATCAATAAGAGAAAAATGGCCTTGATAGTTTGTTGAGCAAACATTACTTGAGCTCGCATTAGTGAGGCTCATTAACCTATTTGAGTATAAGGATATAGAAATGGTTGTCAATCCCTCTCAAACCTCTAGAAATCGAATTGATATTGGTTGCCACAAATTGAAGCTCGGATGATTATCGCTCAAGTTTGAGGCATCAAAAACCAAGATACCGAATATTAGTGCGACAAAGTCAAATTGGGATTATTGCCACAGCATAAAAGTCACTGATATCATTTTTCAATGCCCCACACTCTACTTTTGCATGAATATCACCAGCAGAACCACACCAATAAGATGTGTCAGAATTGCGTGAAAGAAGACTTACTTTATCAAAACCAGGCTTGTTGTTCACTGAGTTAATTATCCATTCTCTATGAGAAACTGCAATTCCTATGTTTCTTCGAGGAAGAAATTTAGATTTATGAGAGGTAGAAATTCAGATTTCTGATGTAATGAAACATTCACATTTATAAATGGAAGTTTTTCTGTGAATAAAAGATTTTCCAGATTCCCACGCCATCGAAGCTGATGACAAGGCAACCGGTCTTCATTTTGGACAACTAAATCTAGAACCAACAGCGTGCCAAGAGCTGTCACAGTCTTTCGAGGAGATTCTTGAGTAATAAATGCAAATGAATTGTCCAACCATGGGCAACCATGTACATACCCCATAAGTAATAAGCAACAACTCAATCCAAGGGCTTCTAGCAATTCAGTGCATGTTGTTGTGGCCACCTCATCTACCTCTGCACTTGCCATATTTCTTGCTTCTCAGCAGCATCCTTGATACTCTGCCACTTAGCACAAAAATATGGCGGTGAGCATCCCAGGTTTGATGGATCACTACACCCACACTATTGCTGAGAATTATGTCCAAAATCTGAAATCTTGTGCTCAGTTCATTGTGCTTCGTAATTTGACTGTGTTTCCATCAAAAGGGTTTTGGAAGTTCGGAGGATGGGTGGTTAACCAAGTGTAGCCAATGAAAACTTCCTCTTCATATTTTTCTCTCAAGAATGTAGCCCTTAACCTACCCATTTCCTTCATTTTTTTGTTTTTTTCAATGCCAATTCAAATCTGTGTAGGACTCCTTGTGCTCGTATTAATACCAACCTTCTTCAACACGGATTGCTTCTAGAGTCACTGAAATGCAAGTAGGAAATCAAACCACTGGTAAAATGAATTTGGCCTTGACAGAGATAATGTCTGCTCATAAGAATAAAGTCTGCCTCTGAGAATGGGAACTCAAGCCTTTGCTTAACACTGGATGTTAAACCAAGGATACGTTCTTTCCCCTCCTAGAACAATAAGTTTCAGACTTGGATCTTTCTGATCGAGTATATATATGTCTCCTTGAAAAGAATTCGGCCCTCAATAGAAGATGAACTCAACCCTTCTACTCAACTTCAAGGTGGAAAGAGCCTATGATGAAATCGGCCTCTCCTTTGAGTATTCAAAGTTATGGAATAACCCTTGATGATCTGCTCTCCAAGATGACCGAATGGCAAAGGAAATACCCAACTCGACCTCTAGAAATTCATACAATTTCTCTGTACTAATCGATCCCTGGGTGATCGATTACTAAAAAGGCAAGAATTATGAACCATTTAATACCATTAGGCACATCTAAAAACATTCCTTCATTTATAAAAATGATAGGTAAAAGCGGAAAAGATATAAGCAAACCACATGATTTTTACAAATATCAATCCAATCTATCATAAAGAGACATATTTACATACAATTCATTTTTTTAAAGAGTGAATTGAAACTTTCTTCAGTTGTCACCAACGAAAGTTTGAAACTCTTCCCTAGAATAGGATGAATTATAATTCAAATGGGCTCCCTAGCTTCCTATACCCTCTACCCAGTCCAAAAAATATATGGAAATGGTATGAGCAATGAGGCTTTCCGACCCACGACTCAACATTTTCAATCCTCTATGGGACCACATGGTGGGATAGGAACCAATTGACTCCCTTGGAGACTCCATCTAATCCATCTCTTTCATTACTCCACATCAAGTAGATTTGGGCAGACTTAACATCCACCGATCCTACCGGTTCAAATTTGTTAATAAAGTAGGTAGACAATCTATCTTCTCGTGTATTTGACACAAACATCAAGAAGAAAACACTTTCACCAAGAAAGTGAGCCTTATTGAAGTTTGGGGTCTTCCCTAGCAAATATTACGAAGATGGCTGTGTGCATAATGAGGCACTTGGAGTGTGGATGCAAGTTAAGAGATGACAGAATTCTTTTGCAGCATAGTATTTGCATGATCTAATGTGAAATTGGTTTATACGTGGAAGACCCACAAGTCGTAGGTGACATCATACGTATTATTCATACATCATGTCCTTTACGGCTGGACAAATCATTCTAAAAGATAACTGTATGTTCAGTATGGCAGCATAGAAAGTCCATTTGTGGAATGAAACTATCGAATCACTCACAAAAATATCTGTGGGTCAAATTAACGGTTTCCATTAGTTGAATGGCATTGCAATTACAACAAACATATTTAGTTCTTCATTTAAGAGCAGATACTCTGGCAATTCTGAAACCAGTAATGCAAAGCAATTGAGATTGCTTATATTCGATGAAAACTATAAATTCAACATTAGTATTAACATATTTTGATCAAATTTTGTCAATATTTAATATTTTGTTTCCATAGATCTATGTTCAGCAGGGTAGGAATCTCAAATCCAAAGCACTTATCAAAATTGATAGTTTCGGCAACTCTTAATACACACTTTAATCATTTGACATAGAATATTGACAGCTGAGGAAAATCTTTGGCTGAATTTAACGAGTAAATCAGCACTTGTCAAAATTGATGGTTTCTGCAATTCTGAATATCCATTTTAATCATTTTAACACAGAATATTGACAGGTGAGGAAAATCTTTGGCTGAATTTAATGAGTAAATCAGCACTTGTCAAAATTGATGGTTTCTGCAATTCTTAATATCCATTTTAATCATTTTAACACACAATATTGACAGGCAAGGAAATTTTTTGGCTGTAATTAATGGGTAAATCACCCTGTGATGACCAATTTGCCTGTCAAATTCCATAGTTGAATAGAATTATCCATTTAATCATTTTAACACACAATATTGACAGGCAAGGAAATTTTTTGGCTGTAATTAATGGGTAAATCACCCTGTGATGACCAATTTGCCTGTCAAATTCCATAGTTGAATAGAATTGCAATTACAAGTTATAACAAGAATATTTAGCTCTTCATTTAAGAGCAGATCCTCTGCCCGGCGTAATTAAACATAGAAAAAAAATGAGTGGAGTACTTTTATTCTAAATGTTTAAAATATTGTTTTCATGAAGTATGTGTTTTTTATGTGCACAGACGTCTTCCGTATTTGATTGAACAAAATAACTACATATTAGAGTAATTTAGATCTAGATTTAATTTTATTATACTTGTTATGAAACTTTTAGATGTGCATTAAAAGGTATTTTTAGAAATTTTCATAAACTCCAATTTCACTATATTTTAAAAGCTATGGCACAATTTAACATATTGTTTATGTGTTATTTGCATAATTATATCTTAATTCTAATTTATAGTATTTTGAAAGAAATTTTCATAAACTCCAATTTCTATGGCACAATTTATTATATTATTTATATGTTATTTGTATAATTATATCTCAATTCTAATTTATAGTATTTTGAAAGCTATGGCACATTTTATTATATTATTTATATGTTATTTGTATAATTATATCTAAATTTTAATTTAACTATAAATTAAAAGTTATATCACATTTATAAAAAAAATACAAAGAAGTTCAAAATTCATATGAAATTTTTAAAAGACATTTTTCAAAATTTTTACAATAAACTGTAACTCAACTATAACTTGTTAGTTATATCACACTTTATTGTATTATATTATAATTATATCTAAACTCTAATTCAACTGTAAATTAAAAGTTATGTCACATTTTAAAAAAATAGATACAAAAAGTGCAAAGTTCATTCTGTACATTTGCATTAAAAGACATTTTTCAAAATTTAAGCGTAGATCCTCTGGCATGATGGAGAGATATCCAAGGGTACCTGCCAGAAGATCAGAACTCCTAAGGAAAGCAAATGAGTCATCAAGTTTGAGACATCTCAAAAAGTTGTTGCTCACCTGAGTCAAGAAGCCCCTTGTGGACCAGAAGCTGAGGCAATAGAAATAAACGTGCTTTACAAATAGAAGAGTAAGTTCAATTTACAGGGAGGAATGAGAAGCATTACAGGTAAGAGTCTCAGAAGTAGGCCATAACTGGTTAACCTGTGGATGGTCATGGAGAGGCCTAATTATTTACAAGGCCAGCTGACATGAATACAAATAATGATAAAGGTATAACCAAGCATGGATGTTAATATGGGAGGAATAATCAAGGGTTCCACCTCCTTCCCATTCCATCTATTCTTCCCACTCGTCGCAAGGATCGTTATTAATTCCATCCGGCCATCCATATAGTAATCCTCTGAACCATTTTGTTGCTTTGCTTGTGCCAAAGTGGACATTATAATCTGCACATTTATCACAAAAACAACATAATCAATAACATGGACACATCTAAGTAAAATGGGGCTATATACTCTAACATGCAATATCATTGAAACTGAAAAAATAAATAAGCAAAAGCTGTTCAGAGACAACAAATTACCTGATAAGCCTGATTGATCTTTTGAAATTGAACTCCACAGTTATCTCCTTTGCAAACATCAGGATGATGCTAAATCCAGATCATATCAACACATGAGTTGTACAATATGATGTTATCCACAAATTTATTATTGAATATGGATCATGATTTTTCCTAACAATTACTATGAACAGATACATAGCCAGAATAAAATATTTCTTGGAAATTCTCAGAATCTGTGAGATAGTTGCATTCAAGCATTCGAATATTTACATCCTCGCATGTGTAATTTCTATGTGTGACCTGTAGCACGCTCTTTTTCTTCAGACATGGAAAATTTATAACTTGGAAGATAGCAATTCTATATACCTGCAAAGCAAGGCGATGAAAAGCACTCTTGACATCCCATATACCTGTAAAGCAAGGCGACGAAAATCACTCTTGACATCTTTCTCTGTAGCCCCGAGACTCAATCTCAGAGTCTCATACTCCTGTTTCATCCCAGGGAAAGCAACAGAAGCCATCACAGTTGCATTCCTCCTGCTTAATCTGGTAAAATACAAAGAGTAGAGATTATTGCAAATGTGGGAAAGATAAGCAAAGCTAAAGCAGAAATGGGGAATAATAAGGTAAGTGGGTTATTTAGGGAGAAGATATGTGCATGTATATATACTGAACCTAACCCCGGACTTCAAACAACAACTTAACATGTTGGCTGTGGATAAGGCTGGAGAACTGTGTGTGCCAAGAACTAAAATGTGGATAAGGCCAGAGAACTATGTGTGCCAAGAACTAAAAGAATAAGCTTACGCACTATTCCCACCGAAAATGAAAAATGTTTTGACCAATGGAATGTAGCGCCATTGTTGAAAGCATAATTATAATATGACCACCTTCTCCAAACAAACATTTCTCGTCCCCACTCCACCGACTTTGTTGCAAGAATGTGGTGAGTATACAAATATGCAGGATTAGGATTATGGAGTGAGTATACAATAGGATTTAGATTTTTGAAAAAGACTGTTCAACATTTTATACATTATATAATTTTCAAATATATAATGAAAAGAAGCCTGGACGCTATTGGGGTTTAGGCTCTGTGGTTTGAGCTTTGCTAATGAGATGGAACTCTCTGTCCAATCTCTATTCCAAATAAAAAATCAATAGAATGGCCTACATGATCAAAGAATTAAAGAACTTACCTAACTGTTCGAGTGAGAAGGGACAGATAAGAGCTTGATTACACAACCAATGCAAGCAAACCCCGTGAGGAGGCCGCCAATATTCAACATAAGATGTAAATAAACCCCGATAGCTGCTGTTACTAGGGCACACCTAAGCAACAAATACACCTTTTTCAGATGACTCTGCACAACAGGGCTGATCTTTTTCATGTTATTCAAAGCATTGTAATCCCACGAAGAGTTGAAAATAATTATATTATTTGTGTATTAATGGAGAAATGGTTACATAAGTTGTAATGTATCTCCTTAGTTTAGGATTTGTTCCTAGAATTTATGAGTCTGTTTGCAACTTCCTGATTTATTGTGATGTACTTAAAGATGCAATTTCTGATTCATGAATGTAGAGTGATCTCTCCATTTGAGTGTAGTCTCCAGGTGTAGTACTCACCTGAGAGCTACAACTCCTTCTTTTCAATTTTGTGTATATTTTATCTTGGTATCGGAGCTCAGATTGGGTGAGCCTGATCTTTCTTTCTTTTTTTCGCCTTTGTGGCCAATTTGCCTTTGTGGCTGAATCGCCTTCGTGGCTAAAAGTGCCTTTGTGGCCGCGTGTATATGAGAACTTTATGCTCGGACGAGCAGGTGGACTGCAGTAACACCTGGATCACGGTCTCAGATGATTTTTTGAATCTTTGAGCAGAAGGGGGTTGGCGCGCTTTCTTCGCTGAAAGTCGCGCTAAGAAGCGCAATTGGCGCGTCTGTTCGGCCCATACCTGCGCTAACACGCCAAATAACGAGATTGGCGTGGAAGTGCACGAGATAACCGCGCCAGAATTTTGCCTTGCGTAGTTTTTGTTTTGGGCGCGGATTTTTTGCATGGGAAGGCGCCACCTCACCTTCGATGGAAGATTCGCGGAAAGCCTCACCTTCGCTGGAAGATCTGCAGAAAATTGCAGATTGGAGAAGTTGCGGATCTATCCGGGAGAGGCAGATCGAATAAGTTTTGTGGCTGTATTGGGAAACAACGGATTTGCTCATTGGAGCAAGATTATTTTGCAGATTTGCCAGATATTGCTGGATCTGAATCGAAGATACAATGGGTGGATCAGGAGAACTAGCAGAGCAGTGGCAGATCGATTGTCAAGAATTGACAGGTATTGATTTTTTTTTTTTTTTTATCAGTTGGGTAGATTCATTTATTTGTAGATCAGTTCAAAATGAGTAATAATATGGAATAATATGTTCACGAGTCTGGAAAACTCGATGGATCTAACTTCACGAATTGGAAGTTTAAGATACAGACCTTACTTGAGGGTGAAAATGCATGGTTGATAGTTATAGGAGATGAGGAGAAACTAAATTCAATCATAGGAGTGACTACGCAGGAGCAAGAATGGGATAAGAGAGAAAACAAAGCAAAAATTTTGCTGAAGATTTCCGTCAAGGACAACATTATCCCACATATCAGAGAGTGTAAAACGTCCTTTGAGATTTGGACGACCATCAAAAGTCTATATCAGACCCAGAACAAAAATTGGATTATGGCACTCAAAGGAAAGTTGTTTTCAATGAAGATGGATGAAAGTGAGACTGCTGCTGCATTAATCGCACGAGTTAAAGATCTGAAAGACGGATTGGGAGACATCGGAGAGAAGGTGTCTAATTCCGATCTCGTCACAATCACGCTGAAAGGGATGAGGGATGAATATCAAATGTTCATCAATGGATTGGCAGCAAGGGAGAGAGCTCCTACATTTGAATATCTGACAGGGATCTTGCTGCAAGAAGAGGAGCGGTGGCAGAATTTGAAACCCCAGAGCGATGATCTTGCTCTGATGGCGAAACAACAATCATTTAGAGGGAAGCTGCCACAACAGAAATCACAGTCACAACAGCAACAACAGCAGAGAGGAGGAGGTACATCGCAGAAGAGTCCATACAGAGGTATGTCTGTAAATAATCCTATAAAAAGATGTTATTATTGTGGAAAGAAGGGTCATATACAGATTGAATGCCTTAAGAAGCTAGCTGATGATGCAAAGAAAAAGTTGGCAACGGCGAAGCACAGAGGATACTTTGTTGAAGAAGATGAAGATCTCAGTCACGCATTTTGACTGTTCACAGCTCACTGTGCCCTTTCAAGTTCTAATGAGGACGACATCTGGTATGCCGATTCTGGTGCATCCTCTCACATGACAGGTAAGAAGGAATATTTTGAAACTCTTGAAGAAAGTAAATATGGATCAAAAATTTATTTAGGAGATGATAGTGGATACGAGATTAAAGGCTATGGGGATATTCCGGTAAAATTACCAAATGGTGATATCGGTCGTCTTAAAATTTTTTTATATGTACCCGTGATTAAGAAAAATTTGATATCTGTATCCATGATAACTGATTAAGATATGCAAGTCGAATTCTTCAAGACTCATTGTGTCATAAAGGATTGCAGGAAAGAAATTGTTGCAACAGGCGTGCGTGTAGGAAGCCTATACAGACTGGATGTAAAAATTATACCACAACAAGCCATGGTTGCAGCTGGATCGACAGCTGAAAAACTCTGGCACCAGAGATTCAGTCATCTGAATTTGCAGGACCTCATGTTATTACAGAGAAAAGGTATGGTCGAGGGACTCCCTGTCTTTCACAACACTCAGTTAAATTGTGATGGATGTGCCTTAGGTAACATGCATAGAGAAGAGTTTCCTGTGCATGATAGAAGGAAGGAAAGAGATATCCTAGAACTAAGGCACACTGACATATGCGGACCTATGCAAACGAGGTCGCTAGGTGGAGCATATTACTTTCTTTTATTTACTGATGATTGCACTAGATATTCATGGGTTTATTTTCTGAGTAAAAAGAGTCAGACTTTCCAGTATTTTATAGAATTTAAAACCTTGGTGGAAAAACAATTTGGAAAAAGCATAAAAATTCTCCGCTCCGATCAAGGGGGAGAATACAGGTCAGGGGAATTCATGAAATTCTGTAGATCTCATGGGATTGTTCAGCAGTTTACAGTGCCACACACACCACAACAGAATGGAGTAGCAGAGCGCAAGAACAAAACTTTAGTGGAGTGCGCAAGGAGCATGTTACAAGGTAAGGGTCTATCTAATAGTTTTTGAGCAGAAGCTATTAATACTGCTATCTATTTAAAGAACAGAAGTCCTACCAAATGTCTTGGATTTAAAACCCCCTTTGAAGCATTATATGGACTCAAACCAGCAGTAAATCATTTAAGAGTATTTGGGTCAAAAGCCTTTGCCCATATACCCAAAGATGATAGGAAGAAATTAGACCCTAAAGCTATAAAATGCATCTTTGTTGGATATGGCACTGAATTTAAAGCATATAAGTTGTTCAATCTTGAGTCTCATAAGATATTTGCAAACAAGGATGTAGTGTTTCATGAACAGGTTCAAGAAGGGAAAGATGACAGTGATGATGATTGGCACATTCCATTGTTGATGGAGGAAAGCTGCGAGGATGAACGAGAGCAGGAATAGAAAGAAGAGCAGAAAGAAGAGCATAAAGAAGATCAGGAAGAAGGTGATAATGCAAGCCCAAATAAATCTGAAGAAAACAAATTTGAGGTAAGTCCCCTACCAAGGAGATTAGGTAGGAAGACTCAAAAACCATCCAGATTGAAAGACTATGCTTTGATGTCAAATATTTTGAACATTGTAGAACCGACTAATTACAAAGAAGCTACTCAATTTGAGGCATGGAGGGCTGCAATGAATGAAGAGATTGAATCTATTATTAGAAATAACACTTGGGATTGAGTTGAACTGCTTAGAGATAAAACACCCATAGGATGTAAATGGCCGTTTAAACCTAAAATGAATGTAGATGGAAGTATAGAAAAACTAAAAGCTAGGCTGGTTGCAAAGGGGTACTCACAGCAAGAGGGTATAGATTTTGATGATAACTTTGCACCTGTAGCAAAGTTAAACACTATCAGAATGCTTATTTCTTTAGCAACAAAACACAATTTGGAGCTACACCAGCTTGATGTTAAATCTGCATTTTTAAATGGTGAATTAAAAGGAGAAATTTACTTATTACAACCTGAAGGGTTTGTAAAGAAGGGGCAAGAACATCTTGTTTACAGATTGAAAAAGGCACTATATGGCTTAAAACAAGCACCCAGGTCTTGGTATGAAAAGATTGATTCTTTATTTTTAGAGCATGGTTTTCATAGGAGTTTGAATGACCCAAATTTGTATACCAAGTACAATAAATAGGGGCAGATTATTTTGATTTCTTTGTATGTGGATGACATGATCATAACATGCAATGCAGATAATTTAATCAAAGAAATCAAGCGGCTGATGGCACAAGTTTTTGAAATGAAAGATCTCGGAAGTCTCCATTACTGTTTGGGATTGGAAGTATGGAGAGATACTGGACAGAATTTTCTTACTCAAGGAAAGTATGCTAGAAGTCTGCTGGAAAAATTTGGCATGGATCAGTGTAGGTCAGCAGCAACACCATTGCAGCAGAATTTGAAGTTGTGCAGTGACGATGGCACTAAGGAGGTGGATGCCACTATGTACAGACAACTAGTTGGGAGTTTGATATATCTCACAACAACTAGACCAGACTTGGCATACTCTGTTAGTGTGTTGAGCCAATTCATGTCCAAATCGCTTGAAAGTCACTAGGTTGCAGCAAAAAGCGTGTTGAGGTATCTTTGTGGTACTGATAATTATGGTATTTTATACATTGACACATCTGATGTTACTCTAGCAGGTTTTTTAGATTCAGACTGGGCAGGTAACCTGGATGATCGAAGGTCTATCATAGGTTACGCATTCAGCATAGGATCCGGGGTCATAGCATGGAGCAGCAAAAAGCAAAGCACTGTAGCATTATCTTCATGTGAAGCTGAGTACCAAGCATCGTGTGCAGCTACATGTGAAGCGATTTGGTTGAGAAGGCTTCTCAATGATGTGGGAGAAGAACAGAAAAACTCAAATTTCATTAAAACCGACAACCAGAGCACCATTAAACTAGCATACAATCCAGTGTTTCATAAAAACACCAAACATATTGACACTCAGTTCCATTTTGTTAGAGAAAAACTACAGTCAAAAGAAATCTTTGTTGAATATTGTAAAACTTGTGACAATATGGCTGATATTTTTACTAAGCCTCTTGCACGTGCAAAGTTTGAATTGTTTAGAGGGATGCTAGGAGTTCAGGATAATCCTTTCTCCATTAAGGGGGGGAGTTGAAAATAATTATATTATTTGTGTATTAATGGAGAAATGGTTACATAAGTTGTAACGTATCTCCTTAGTTTAGGATTTGTTCCTAGAATTTAGGAGTCTGTTTGCAACTTCCTGATTTCTTGTGATGTACTTAAAGATGTAATTTCTGATTCATTAATGTAGAGTGATCTCTCTGTTTGGGTGTAGTCTCTAGGTGCAATACTTACCTGAGAGCTACAACTCCTTCTTTTCAATTTTGTGTATATTTTATCTCGAAGACTGACCAAAACCCTGGTTAGGGAATCCTTCGCCATAATAAGAAGCGTATGAAGCCATTTACATGCTCATAATTCAATAGAAACAAACCTAATACATAGAACTCATAAACATAAAGAAAGAGTAGACGAAACGATTGCAAGAACTGTGAATTGGAGATGAGAAATCTAGATTGATTTCTGAAACATTAAAATGCAAATGGGAAAAGGAAATTAAACGAAATACCTCTCTTGAGGTTTGTATAATGCTGTTGCACACGAGGGAAATAACTCAAAACAGTCATATTCATTCACGCCATGAGGGTATGAGGGTAATCTATGTTGCAGAGAAAAATCCTCTGATTCGACAGAAATTCCTCAAAAAATTGCTGCGTGTATCTCCTGTTGTACACAGAAGTTCCAAATCGAAAATCACAGACAAAAGAAACTCCAAATGAACCGAAAAAAACCCAAAAATGCTAGACAATCAATGAAATAGGGTTTTGATAAATCTATTCCGTCCATGAAGGCCCATTTCCATCATACAGGTGTCCCCGTAACGTACCAAAGCCATGTGATATTCAGGTGAAGACATCCTTCAATTTAATGGCACGATAAACTAAACAATAAGAGTTTTGAAGGGAGTTAATACGATTTAGGAGGCACCGATGATGGATTTTCAATTGATGCGTTGGTTGGCATAAAATGAAGCGTACTTTTTCAAACTGTCAGTTAGTAAGAGGGTCACATGAAAAATTTTGATTGGTTGGAGGAGGTTCCAAATGTCTAATTTTCACTGGTTGGAAAGGCGATAAGAAAGGCTTTTCATTGGCTAGGGTAAATAGTGTTTGCTCACCCAAAACCAGCAAAGAGAAGGCCTTTTGGCGTAAAAATATTTCCATATAAATATAATTATTTTAAAATTCATTTAAAAAGAAAAATCATAATGACTCTACTCAATAACTTCAAATAAACTCAAAAAGATGAAAATTCCAACCTGTCACTTCGTAGACACATGATTAGAAAAATAGCACCAGATACTTCACAAATGAAAACGTACGTACTTCATGAATCTGATCGCAACCCACTAGCTCACAAGTTATTATTGTGTTTGGTTCTGGAATCAACTAAATTAATTTTAAGTGGATTTTGGTATAGGTTTTTTTTTTTTAATTGAAAAAGTAGTAGAGCAACTCTCAGGCCTACATAATCTTACTCTAAATTAGACCTGGGCTGTCTAAGAGTTATAGTTCCCGAAACCTTCTCCTACCTTCTCCTATCGCATAAAAGTTGTAGCCATGAAGATGCATCTCATGGTTCCCAGCCACGAAGATGTTTGTTGACTTAAAAAATCAGTTGCATTCTAGTGTTCTATTTGAGCAGTTTCACTTTTGTTGCCGGGACATGAGTCCAAAGATTTCGAAGGTATATATTTTCCCGTATAATTGAATTTATGAGAGCTTTAGATGCCCATTAAATATGGAGTGTCTATTCTTAATATTTTTAATTAAATTATATAACTAATAATAAACTGAATCATAATAATTTGTAAATTATTATAGATATAATAAAAAAATTTAAGTATAATACTTTCTTGATCTTAAATAATAAATATTATAGATGAAAAAGGCATATTGCTATTTTGAATACTTTCTTTATCTTAAAATAATGAATAATATAGATGAAAAATCCATATTGTTATTTTGAAGCGAGACATACTTTATTGCCATTTAGATGTCCACTTGAGTTCACTGCATCATTAGTTTTATTCACCGAAGTTATTAAAAAAACCATAAAAATATTGAAAATAAATTATTTACTTTATGTTTGGTTTTGATAGCTTTCTATGCTCACTAATTTATTGAGAAAAACATGGTTTATTTTTATTTTTCTTATTCAAAATCTTTTTAAGTGCCACGAGATTTGAATCTTAATATAAAATACAAAATTACGTTGGATATAAATTTATATTTACTCACATTTTACGTTGAGAGAACACTTCAAGTAATTTTAAGTAACAAGTGTCGTATATGAGTGTGAAAATATGAAACTATGGTAGTATTTCTCGAGAATCATCGAGAATAGAGATTTCACAAATTTTCCAAAGCTAAAAATCATCATTAACTTTGGTTCAAAAATATATTTTCCCTCCTAGCACATTAAAACATTGTTCATATTCAATGTTGTTAGAAAAGTTTATTTATTTATTTTTAAAATAGGGCTATTGTTATGTAATCTTGCATTACTAGAAATGTTGGACTAATGCATGATGTTATCTTACTAGTTGGATTGTTAGTTGTGACTTGATGTGGCTTGTGTTTGTCTCTCGCTTCACGTTGGAATATTTTGTTTTGTTTTATTGGTTTAGACCAGATAATTTCTTAATTTTGTTGGTGTTGATAACGTTGGTGGGTGTGATTTAGGTTTTGTTGGTGTTTTCTCTGCTCTGTTTACGTTTTTGGTATTAGTATGGATATGCTTGCTTTGACACCTGTGTTCATTTTTTATTAGTTTTTATTTTAATTTTTTTTGGTGTTGGGTTGGTTGGAATTTACTTATCCTTGATTTCTTTTTCGGTGTTGGATCAACTCTTTTGGTTTGACAGGTTTATTTGTTGAATATTGCTCATGTTGACTTTACACGTGTTGGTTTAGCTAATTTTGGTTGGGTTTGTTCTTTCTCAATTTGGTTTTTATTTTTATTTTGTTCTTTTTCAATTTGGCAAAAGAGATGAATATGTTATTGTTACTATATTTTTTCTCTCGTTTTTCTTTACCAAATTTTAAATATGTCATTTTTAGATTTTAGTAATTCATATTAATATTATTATTCAAGTATAGTTTCATAATTATACAAAATGCATTTTTTTTCAAACCTATGTGCTTTAAAAATTAATCCCATAACAATTTATTTGTATAACTATACTTGTTCGAGACTAATAACTATGAAATGAGTAATATATAACTGATTATATTTGACTAATATATAACTAATTATATTTGGGATTTCATTGGTAACTATTTACTTTAATCAAATTATTTTTAATGCATTGAAATTAGAAAAAAATAACAATAATTTAATATATTTGAGGTCTATTTAACATATATGTATTTGGTAAGGTTTGATGCATTACACATTTTGTGACCTAACAACAAAAATGAATGTATATTATATTATCTAACTCATTTTTTTCCCAACCTGAGGACACATATCATAATTAATGGAATTTTACTGGTCCAACAAAAAACAACCCAACATAATTATCTAATGGAAAAAAAAATTCATCTAACATTTGGAAAAAATGATCACATGGACAATGCCACTAATAATTTTTCTATAACTATACTTGTACAAGACTAATAACTATGAAATGAGTAATATATAAACTAGCAATTGCTCCTAATGTTGCAAAGGAAACACCGTAAGGAATTAACTTAGAAATAATTCAACTATAAGAAAGCAAACGTCATAAGGAAGTAACTTAAAAAGAATTCAAATATAAGTGCTTAGATGATGAAGGAATGTGTAATTATAATTTGATGTGACCTTCTATCTATAGTCTAATACGTAATGTTTAAATAAGAATTTTGTAACAAACTTATATTGATGGACCAATAGTTGAAGTAGTCCAACTTTTAAGATGTATAATAGAACCCTTTTGAAGCAAGCTTGCTTCAATGAGCTTATTGAAAGTGATTGGAAGCATAAGGCGCTTTCTATGTGTGAACTTTGCATTCACGTAATAGGCTCAAGTTCAACGCTTTGTAGCAATGGTTGAATATGAGTTTTTCTGGAGAGTAAGTTTTGTTAGTTTTGTTGTCATTTTCTAAAAACAAAGGTAAAAGAATAAGTACTATAGAGAAGGAAATTCATAAATGTGGTTATTGTTTTTGAATTGTTTTTATGTGGTTTTAACATTAATAAGATTCCTATGGAACTACATGAAAAGTTATGAATAAAAGGGGTAGGAAACAAGTTGGTAGTGTTTCTAATTGAATGAAAATGATTGTTTATATGAATAACTAATGTCCTTTCAAAAATCATGAATGAAGCTATATCATGAATGAAGCTATAGTTACTGTTTCAAAAGCTAGTGTTTGTAATTGAATTAAAATGATAATATATAAACATTATGGATTCATAATGCCTTTTAATAGGGTACATAAAAGAAAAAATTTACAATGATGTTAATGAAATGCCTAAATGCATAACTAAAGTTTTTTCAAAAATCATAAATGAAGTTATAGTTATTGTTTGAAAACACTTATCTACCTAATAAGTTAAAAATAAAGTTTTTTCAAAAATCATAACTGAAGTTATAGTTACTGTTTGAAAACACTTATCTACCTAATAAATTAAAAATAATGATTGTGCCGAGGAATAAAAAGAAATAGCTATATGCATAGCTATTTAAAAAAAAAAAATCATGAATGAAGCTATAATTATTGTTTGAAAACACTTATCTACTTAAATAGAAGAAAAAAAATACAATGATGTTAAACAAATAACTATATACATAACTAAAGTTTTTTCAAAAATCATGAATAAAAAATTAATCACTATTAAAGACATTCATCCATATATCAAACACATTTACCTATCATGTATATTTTTAATATTTACTAGAATTTATATAATTTAATAAAAATAAAATTGAAGAAAATTATTAATTATTAAATTATAGTTATTATCATTTTAATTTGATTTTTCATCAATCTATCATAGTTATTATATATATTTATTAATTTATTTTAATCATTATTAATAGATAAATTCTTCAAAAATTTCTATATAATTTTTTCACGTTAAATAAATTGGTAAACTAACATGAACTTAAACCATTAAAAACCGAGCACCCCTTTGAGTAACGGATCATTGCAACCATGATGGTGGGCATCATTAAACACACAAAACTGGCAGATCCATCAAAATTAATCTCTAATCCACAAATTTATTTTATTTTTGTTACTTGGGCTTCGAGCACCAATGAAGAAAGTTGTTAAAAAAAAAAAAAGGCATTCTGTTCAAATTTAAACATAAAGTGTGGGAATTATTCTATCCAATTGAAAAGTAAAGTGTCTGAATTCTTTTATCCCATTGAAAGATAAATTTTGGGAATTATTCTGACCAATTTCGATGGATAAAACTTCATTGTATTATCGCTTTCAAATTGTGGGACACTCTGTTTTTGTTGTTCAACAATCATCTTTGCCCCCACAGGCCTTTTATTTTGTTACTTTTCAGGCATCTAAAACACACCATCTCTTAGTTCACATAGCAATGAAGTTGCAGGCTGCTGCCCTACTGCTCAAATTTACTAAATTTGATTTGAACATTTATAAATAATAAGCATCTTATCTCTAGTATAGCTTTTGCCGAACGGTTGGAATCCAAAAGATATACTTGTTGAAAAGGCCAAAAACTGTGTTCCACCAAGCAACGCATAAAGAGAGGCGGTGATAAATGGAGAGGCGCACACCCAGATTTAAAATAAAATATGAAAAAGGAGAGGCACACAGATTTAAAATAAAATATGAAAACTACCCAGCCCTAACTAATAACCACACGTCCTTGCTGCCTATTTACTAATGTTCCACCTGCTCCTCTTTCGCTGCAAATGCGGCTATTAACTAGGGGAATAAGATTATTATTGTGTTTTATTTCTATTTTAATAATAATGTTTTATTTTTTCTAACTGTTTTGAATCTATGACAGAGTATTGTTCAATCATTTAACAATGTCAATCATGAGAAGATTTCATTGTTTCTATGAAGCTCATAAAATAATAAAAAGTATAGCTCACATTCATCCTCCTTTAGGAGCAGGTGCAGTCTTTGCAGAATCATGTTGGTCAGATTTCTTCTTCTTCACCTGGAAAAAGCAGAAGCAGGAGTAGCAGGGACACTGAGTCAAAAATTTTATTCTTCCACTGAATTATCAACTGAAATCTCTAAAATTTCTTAGTGAAATCTGGTTTGAAGCCAGATAATATTTATGATATTTCTCCGAACTTGAACTGCTACAATTTCTAAAAATTTTATGAGTCTCCAATACTAACGAATGAAAGCTTGGCCTACTCTAAAAATACATAACAGAAATTACAAAATGCAGATCTAGACGAGCAACAAAAGACCCAACAAAACCAAACAAAAAAGGAATAGAATGCTAAAACATTCATAGATATATTTCCATGCAGGCTTGAAGCAAAACTTTGATAGAAACCAGACCCCTTATAGTATCACAGGATGTATCTAATGCTCCTGTTTGCACAACTTTAACCTTCATTCACAAAAAAATATAACAGACAAAGTAAACCTTCCTGCTCTCACCCATTATTCATATCACAAATTTGAGAAAAGAAAAAACTTAAACCATTGGGTTCAATTCCTTCATAGAAACAGAAACGAGAAGAACAGATTAAGATCAAAATATTGATCTATCATGAGAAGAGTTCATTGTTTCTATGAAGCTCATAAAATAATAAAAAGTATAGCTCACATTCATCCTACTTCAGGAGCAGGTGCAGTCTTTGCAGACTCATGTTGGTCAGATTTCTTCTTCTTCACCCAGAAAAAACAGAAGCAGGAGCAGCAGGGAAACTGAGTCAAAAACTTCATTCTTCCACTAAATTATCAATTGAAATCTCAGAAATTTCTCAGCGAAATCTGGTTTGAACCCAGATAATATTTCTGATATTTCTCTGAACTTGAACTGCTACAATTTCTAAAATTGTTATGAGTCTCTAATACCAACGAATGAAAGCTTGGCCTACTCTAAAAATACATAACAAAAATTACAAAATGCAGATCTAGACGAGCAACAGGGGACCCAACAAAACCAAACAAAAAAGGAATAGAATGATAAAACATTCAGAGATCTATTGCCATGCAAGCTTAAGAAAAACTTTGATAGAAACCAGACCCCTTATAGTGGCCTTGAACATGAATATTTCCTTTTTTCAAAGGAATATTATCTACTGGGAATTACGCAGGGTGGTACTCAATTCTTCTTCTTTTTGAATTATGAATAGGAAAGTGGATGCTAGAATATGACAGATCTGATTTTTTTACAAAATAAAGTTAGCGTGTCATGTGGATGCTTTGTATTGATAGGACGTGGTAGGGAGAGCATCCAAGCACCTTATCATCATTTTCAAGGTTCTTGATATATTCTAGTAGTGGCTCTGCATACTGTGCAACTGAATTGAATTGATCTGTAGAGGTTGCCCCATTTATCCCATTAGAGATTAGATCTAGGGCAGTCACTTTGTGCCCCTTCTGCTTTAGGAGAGTGACAATTTTATACCAACACCATACTCCATGCCCAAGCCCATGAATCAACACAAAGTGTTGTTGCCTTCCTTCTCCTTCCTGATCAATTTCACCAAAGGAAAAAAATCAGATCACCTCATCATGGAACACCTCTATTGCCTTCCTGCAAATCTGAAGCCAAAATCAAAGAAAAGTAGAAGAAAAAAAGTTTCTGAAGCTTTGAGATTGGACCTGGACATGAATAGAAAAAATGAGAAAAATGACAGTAAGGCTAACCACAGTCCACCTCCATTGCCACACCATCAGAACAGAAAACCAGAGCGGAGACACACAAATACCTGAGTGTTAGATAGGGTATTCAATACATTCGAAACCCTGGGCAGTTTGCCTGAAACTGACTCACGTGTATGTGAGAGTTAGATAGTAAAATATATTCTCCGACTTTCCTAGACAAAAGGGCACAAGATTTCCAGAGGTTTCAAAAGTCACAAAAATTTAAAAAAGAGTGTGCATCACAACAATATGGCAAACTAAATATTACTTGGCCATCATCCTGGTGATAAAATCTTCATAGCAGATATTTCCATCGGAATCGACCTTAATTTCTCGAATCCACTCATCGAATTCTGAATGCTCCAGCTTCTCCCTGACGCTGGTAAGAATATGACGGAGTTCCCTGGTAGAAATATTGCTGGTGCCCTCTTTATCGAGGGCTTTAAAGGCATCCCTGAGCTGAACATGGAAGCTCCCTCCCTTGAAGTTTCGTTTCATCACCTCTACGAAGCAAGGGAAGTCGATGGTGCCGCTAATCTCTTCGCGTTTAATGATCTCTTTAAGCTCTGCTTGAGTGGGATTCTCCCCCAGGGATTGCATCACGGTTCCTAGTTCGGCCGCTGTGATGTAACCATCGCGGTCGGTGTCGAAGAGGCTGAACGCCTCCTGCATTGGAGCGATTTGCTCCTCACTCAAATCTTTTCCCATTTCCAGAAATTGTTATGACCAATGATGCAGCTCATAAAATAATAAAAAGTATAGCTCACATTCATCCTCCTTTAGGAGCAGGTGCAGTCTTTGCAGACTCATGTTGGTCAGATTTTTTCTTCTTCACCTGGAAAAAGCAGAAGCAAGAGCAGCAGGGACACTGAGTCAAAAAATTTATTCTTCCACTAAATTATCAACTGGAATCTCTGAAATTTCTCAGTGAAATCTGATTTGAACCCAGATAATATTTCTGATATTTCTCTGAACTTGAACTGCTACAATTTCTAAAATTGTTATGAGTCTCCAATACCAACGAATGAAAGCTTGGCCTACTCTAAAAATACATAACATAAATTACAAAATGCAGATCTAGACGAGCAACAAAAGACCCAACAAAACCAAACAAAAAAGGAATAGAATGCTAAAAAATTCAGAGATCTATTGCCATGCAGGCTTGAAGCAAAACTTTGATAGAAACCAGACCCCTTATAGTATCACTGGATGTATCTAATGCTCCTGTTTGCACAACTTTAACCTTCATTCACAACAAAATATAACAGACAAAGTAAACCTTCCTGCTCTCACCCATTATTCATATCACAAATTTGAGAAAAGAAACAACTTAAACCATTGGGTTCAATTCCTTCATAGAAACAGAAACGAGAAGAACAGATTAAGATCAAAATATTGATCTATCATGAGAAGAGTTCATTGTTTCCATGAAGCTCATAAAATAATAAAAAGTATAGCTCACATTCATCCTCCTTCAGGAGACGGTGTAGTCTTTGCAGACTCATGTTGGTTAGATTTCTTCTTCTTCACCCGGAAAAAGCAGAAGCAGGAGCAGCAGGGACACTGAGTCAAAAAATTCATTCCTCCACTAAATTATCAACTGAAATCTTTGAAATTTCTCAGCGAAATCTGGTTTGAACCCAGATAATATTTCTGATTTTTCTCCGAACTTGAACTGCTACAATTTCTAAAATTGTTATGAGTCTCTAATACCAAAAAATGAAAGCTTAGCTTCTCCATGATGCTGGTAAGAATATGACGGAGTTCCCTTGTAGAAATCTTGTCGGTGCCCTCTTTATCGAGGGCTTTAAAGGCATCCCTGAGCTGAACATGGAAGCTCCCTCCCTTCAAGTTCCGTTTCATCACCTCCACGAAGCGAGGGAAGTCGATGGTGCCGCTGATCTCTTCGCATTTAATGATCTCTTTAAGCTCCGCCTGAGTGGGATTCTCCCCCAGGGATCGCATCACGGTTCCTAGCTCGGCCACTGTGATGTAACCATCGCAGTCGTTGTTGAAGAGGCTGAACGCCTCCCGCATTGGAGCGATCTGCTCCTCACTCAAATCTTTCCCCATTTCCAGAAATTGTTATGACCAATGATGCTTTCCCCTTTCCAGCAACAATGAGGTGCAGAGATTGTAACAATTGCATTTTCCAGGGGCAATGAGGCGCAGGCATTGCTTCTCTGAAATTCCAAAGCTTTTCTGAAATCTGAGAATGTCCAGTCGCTCAATGCCCTACCTTCTACATTTTCTCTTTTCATTCTCCGAATTTCCTAGACAAAAGGGCATAAGATTTCCAGAGGTTTCAAAAATCACAAAAATTTAAAAAAGAGTGTGCATCACAACAATACGGAAAACTAAATATTACTTGGCCATTATCCTGGTGATAAAATCTTCATAGCAGATATTTCCGTAGGAATCGACCTTAATTTATCGAATCCACTCATCGAATTCCCACGGCTCCAGCTTCTCCCTGGCGCTGGTAATAATATGACGGAGTTCCTTGGTATAAATCTTGCCGGTGCCCTCTTTATCGAGGGCTTTAAAGGCATCCCTGAGCTGAAAATGGAAGCTCCCTCCCTTCAAGTTCCGTTTCATCACCTCCACGAAGCTAGGGAAGTCGATGGTGCCGCTGATCTCTTCGTGTTTAATGATCTCTTTAAGCTCCGCCTGAGTGGGATTCTCCCCCAGGGATCACATCACGGTTCCCAGTTCGGCCATTGTGATGTAACCATCGTGGTCGGTGTCGAAGAGGCTGAACGCCTCTCGCATTGGAGCGATCTGCTCCTCACTCAAATCTTTCCCCATTTCCAGAAATTGTTATGACCAATGATGCTTTCCCCTTTCCAGCAACAATGAGGCACAGAGATTGTAACAATTGCATTTTCCAGGGGCAATGAGGTGCAGGCATTGCTTCCCTGAAATTCCAAAGTTTTTCTGAAATCCGAGAATGTCTAGTCGCTCAATGCCCTACCTTCTACATTCTCTCTTTTCATTTTTTCTTTTCATAACTGCATTGTAAACAAAATTTTCTATCGAGGGTTGAAAATGTTTTAATCGTCTAACATATAATCTAAGGGTTTCACATTATGACACGATGCACATCAGGAAAGTTGTTTTCAAATAATAATGCCTTACGACGTAATAATTATATTTGAGATTTCATTGATAACTATTTACTTCAATCAAATTATTTTTAGTGCATTGACATTAGAAAAAAATGGTAATAGTTCAATATATATTAGGTCTATTTGACATATACGTATTTGGTAAGGTTTGATGCATTACACATTTTGTGACCTAACAAATTTTGTCAATAAGATTGAGTAAAAATGAATGTAAATTATATACATAATTAATGGAATCTTAGTCCAACAAAAAATAACCCAACATAATTATCTAATGGAAAAAAAAGTTAGTCAACATTTCGAAAAAATGATCACATGGACAATGCCACTAATAATTTTGCTATAACTATACATGTTCGAGACTAATAAATATGAAATGAGTGATATATAACTAATTATATTTTGGATTTCATTGGTAACTATTTACTTCAATCAAATTATTTTTAATGCATTCACATTAGAAAAAAATGGCAATAATTTAATATATTTTAGGTCTATTTAACATATACATATTTGGTAAGGTTTGATGCATTACACATTTTGTGACCTAAAATTTTTTGTTAATAAGACATTTTGAGCAAAAATGAATGTATATTATATTATGTAACTCAGATTTTTTTCCCCATCCATGAGGACACATATCATAATTAATGGAATCTTACTGGTCCAACAAAAATTATCTAATGGAAAAAAAGCTCGTCAACATTTGGAAAAAATGATCACTTGGACAATGCCACTAATAATTTTGCGAATTAATAAAAGGTTCATCAACATTTATCTTGGTTTACTAAACTTGAAGTTACCACCAATGTCTTTATCGATACTAATGTGACCAACATTTATGAGCTAACAACACTTTTTGGACCATTCATCTAAAGCGCTAGGTCCAATCACACCTAGATTATCATGCCACAAACTAGGCCCAATGACATCATATTTGTATTGTCTTACATCATAATCAACATAGATAATAGAAATTTAACTTCAACGGATATCTATGAAGGAAAATACTTAATGTTTGGCAATATTTTCTAGGTATAATATTAATATGATTCAAAGAAACCACTTAAGCCCAAAATATTATGACATCAATAGTTGCTTCATAATGTCATCTATCAAAGTGTAATTGTTGGTGTAAGTGATCAAGTGATTTTTTTTTTTAATCACCAAATGATGGTTCTAACACGCCTAAAAAAAAAAATCATCCATTGATGTCAATAAAATATACATTACTTCATTAAAACCCGGGGATTTGGGTGATCCTCTAATAATAAACCATATTTGAGATTCAATTTGGTTTTAAATTCATCAATGACCTTGTCACTTTTCACTCCATAACAAAATAATCTTATGCTAAATTTGAGCATATAGGAAACTATTATTATTAAATGCAGTAAGAACACCCAAATCAAATTTTCTTGTTGGTCTATAAGCTACTTAAGGTACTATTTCTCCTATAAGACTAGGTGAAATCATCTTTCGTATATTGTAGTAGAATTCCACATAGTTCCAAATTACCATTTCTTTGTTTGAATCTTCAAAATATCTAAAGAGTTTTAGATGCAAGGTGAAAAGAAATATGCCACCCATAAGAACATTGATGGAAAAATCCCTCTCGTGAGCCCTGGTATTGCACCAAGAGTGCTGCAACTCCCAGGGGCTTCCCTACTTTACTTTATCAACCTAGGGTTCGTACAAACTTGGAGGTGATAGTGCTATATACACAGTAGATGCATTCTACACATGCCATCCTCTTCCGCTCTACGAAAGGGTGCTACTTCTAGGGTTTCTTGGTGAAGTCTGTCACATTTCAATGAAACTAAAATAAATTGCAGAAAGGAAATGACAGGAGGAAAGTAAATTAAATTGTTGAAAAGAAATGACAGGAAGGAAACTAAAATAAATTTTTGAAGGGAAATGACAGAAAGGAAACTAATTTAACTTGCTGAAAAGAAACGCCAGAAAGGAAACTAATTTAAATTTTGAAAATAAACTAATTTAAACCACGCTTAACTTGGCCAATCGGCTAAAAACACCCTACTTATCTTATGCTCTATCTATTGTTGGGGAAACATAATTTCCTGTCATTTAATTTGTCAACCCGGGGGTTTAGTAAACTTGTGAAACACGCGTGCACTGTATGTGCTAGAAATTGTCTTTCAGTTTAGATCAATGTAACTACAAAATAACGAAAACCAACTAATCTAATTTATGAAATCAAATAATGAAAATGAAATTCAACTAGCCTATGAAGTCAAGTAACGAAAAGAAAGAAAACAAATTCAAAAGAAAATATAGCACGCACAATCACACTTGCAGGAATTGAAATTTTAATATAAGAAAGCATTTCAAAGCATGTAAAGGAAAACAACTAAGGTACATTCACTCACTCCAACATCCAATAGAATCACCCTCTTGAGATGATGTATAAGCAATTGATTATACTTTAGTCTTTAAATCTAGGAAAGAAATTAAAGCATGCAAAGGGAAAACTCAATAATTGCATAGGTTAGATATTCGAGCATTTAGAAATATGATAAAATCACCTTCTTGAAATGATCTTCAAGAACACTCAATTATACAATTGAATGAGGATCTAAATCTAGAAAAAAATTTAAAAGCATGTAAAATAAAATTTCAATGATTGTATAGGTTGAACATTCAATCACCCAATTTGGAACACCTTATTAGCTTGATTTTTTTCAAGAACATTCAATTATACAATGAATTGATAGTTTGATCTAAGAAAGTAAATAACATAACATGAAAGGAAACTAAATAACCGTGAGCTGTCTTGCCTCAAACTTAATTCAATTGGAAAATAGATAAATTTATCCTATTGAAATGTTTTTAGAATAACAAAGTTTACACAATTATTCTAAAACTAATACTAAGAAAGAAAATAAATTTTAATCCATAAAAGCAGGTAAATCTCACACATTTTAGGTAGCTTATCTAAAAGTATGAGAGATGGTAAATCGAGATGCTCCATATGTAAGCAAAACCAAATCAACATGAAGGAACATTCATGAGTAAGTTGCCACAATCCAATTCTATATTCAAAGCTTGAGCATAACTCCAATTTTACACATGATTTGATAGGAAAAATCTTCCCCTATTTATACAAAAGATGAGAAGCTATATCTTTAATGAGAGTCCATGAATCTCTCCCTATATCTCTAGAGTTACAATCCAAATAGGAAGTGATAAGGCACATCTCTTCTTAGAGTTACAATGTAAATAGGAAATGAGACACATATCCTTATGATCTCATGATCTTCTCCATCCAAATTCGAATTTGGCCTTAGGAGGCCACATAAGAGTCTTTTCGAAGCTTATTTTTGACCTACACATGGAAACAAACTCATTCCACTTGTTAGGTATAAGCATGTACATATTATTTTCTAATTTTTAACCACAAATTCACTTAAAAATACCAGGAATTAATAAAGTTTGGAAAAACATAAATGTAGCCCAATAGTGGTAATGGTAAGGTAAATGTAATGAAATGGAGGTGGAGTGGCGGTGATAATATGGAAATATAAGTGAAAACATAATGGAAGTGAATGAGAATTTCAAGGCCCAACATACCCCCCAACTGAAGTTATTGCATGTCCTCATGCAATCTATTAAATTAATTCTTTTTTATACTTGAGATTTGGCTTAACTTTGCATGATATCATTTGATAACCTCATACTTCTGCAAAGTGTTTTTTCTTTTTCTTTTTTTCTTTTCTTGTTGAATTGACACATGGTTGGTTCTTGTGTTACAACCTTATTTTGTTGTTGCATTCAATTTTGATGTTTGAACTTTGCATAATGATAATTTGATTATTGTTGCAAAGTATATCTTTATTTGATTGCATCATGGTTGTTTCTTGTGTGACAACCATGATTTTGTTTGCATCCAATTATCTTTTAAGTATTTTTGAAAAGCCATTGGATGCTCATAATAATAATGTAATAGTTAATATATTTTGAAAGTACGTGGGCTTTTGAATGTGATATGAATGTGCCAAAATGTGAATATGAATGTATCCCCCCCTCAAACTGATGGTATTGGAAATTTTATGAAATGAGGAAAAGAAGTGTTTTTCCAAAAAAATATCATTCTAGCTTTTCAAGGAATTCTATGGTAAAAAGTTAGAAAATGAAATACCTTAACTTACCCTTTGAAAATGGATGAGCTGCATGTGTGCTTGCTGCAAAATTGTGATCATAATATTCTTCATGTGGTTGTACAAGTTATGGATAAAAGAGTCAAGATGACTATTTATTGCTTCTACTAAAACTGCTAAATTTGCTGTGAAATGATGTTGATTCTGCAGCTGCCATCTGATTCTGTAGCTGCCATCTGATTCTGCACCTATCATCTGATTCAACAACTTTCATTTGATTTTGCAGCTACAGAATGGTGCTGATTCTACTATTGCCATCTGATTCTGTAGCTGCCATTTGATTCTGCTGCTGCCCTCTGATTCTGCAGATGTCATTTGATTCTGTAGCTACCATATGAGTCTGCAGCTTCCATATGATTCTGCAAGTGCAGAATGGTGTTGATCTATTGTAGCTGCATATCTTCTTCATTTGCTGCGAAATGCTGAAAATGATAGTCTTCATGTCTTCAAAACTCGATGGCATAATTCCTGCTATGTGAATAGATGTTCTGATATCGAACATAGCAGGAAATTGTTGACTTAGTGGCCATTAATGGATGCCACTAGTCAACACGAGAACTCTCACCATTGATGACAATGAGAGTCAAGATGCCCAAAGACATCTTGCTAGGTATGAATAATTTTTCTGTTTTCTTGTACCTAGAATATTCGATGAACAAGGGACATTAATGTATTCCCATTGTTCATTAGCAAGAAGGCTTTCCATTAAGGCATGCAAGCCTCAAGATGTTTTTTCAAGGATTTTAGACTCAAAGGACTATGGACTCAATAATTTGCATTGAAGCAAGGTTTATTTGCGAAATGAAAATGATAGGAGAAGGAAAATGGAAATGGAAGATGACAATGGAAAATGGCAATGGGAAATAAGCATGTAAGTGAGCTTTTTGCTTTTATTTGTGGGTTAGGAGTAGGCAAAGAGTAATGGAAAGTGTATGTGAAAAAAATGAACAACTAACTCTTGCTTGGAAAATAGCTATGGATTTCTTTGAATTGCTTGGTTGGATTTATAATTCAAAAGGGAGGAAATGTAATGGTCTTGATGGATATATACATGGACTTGTTCTTATGTTTTTCATGAAATTGGTCCTTTTAAGACCAATTGTGCGCGTAATTGGTTTCCTTCAATGATCATTCAATCATCCCAAACTTGCAAAAATACTTGACATAAAGAACATAAGTGTGTTTGAAAAGTAATGGAAAATTCCTTTCTGATTTTCACGCAAAAATTTGAATGTCAAATGAAACAGATTAAGGAAAATCAAAAGTGTTATATTCAGTCCAATTCATGATATTGATAACAATCCATTTTTAAGAAATAACTATGAAAAATAAATCAACTCCCTATTGTCGGATGACTTCATGCACTGTGCTTCAACAAAAATGATTGCCATCACGAAGATTTGATGTGTCATGCAAGTTAAAGCTTCATAGAAAAATACACAACAACAATATTATAATTTTTAATGCCAAATGTTCATAAATCATCTAAATAATCTTCCAATTGTTCTGCAAGTCACTATCAAATTGAATCGTCATCTGTGTTGTAAAAGCATGCTGTCAAAAATATTTGAAGCGGTAAAAATACAAAAAGTACTTGCACGAAAAATTATTTCAATCAAATTTTGCAAGTATTCTTCGCTTGATAAATTTCTTCAGTAAATCGATTATATATGCAAATTTTATTTTATTTTATTATTATTTATATTTATATATTTATTATTATTATTATTATTATTATTATTTTAATGATGAGATGTCCTACTTTCAAGACCATAATAAAAAATATTGAATAAATAAATAAAATTAACATATGTCCAAGACATGTTAATAATCTGACTTTTGAAAATCGCAAAGGATAACAAATTTGCAAATAAAGAAGATGAACCATGGTACCGATAAATAATGAATGAATGTTTTTTCTGGTATCGAATCCCACATTCCTCGCCAGCGCCACTCTCTTCTTCATGAATATATGATTTGGCAGCTCTGGCAATTGTAGTTTCATGGTTCCTAAACTGAACAGGCTCCTCAAATATTTGTGCAAGTTTGCTTCGGCATCTTGCTAATGATTTTGTCATATCTCGCAATGATCATGTTCATTTCGTGGTTGTGTACAATGGATTCTTCATGCCACGTGGATCCAATAGATTTTTTTTCAATTCAGATTATTCTTCCTCGAGGACGTTGTTTTTCACTATTCACTGACTTAAAAAAAAAAAAATGTTTCTCCACGTAATTTGCAAAATAGAGCTCTAAAGATCCTTGTATTTCTCCCAAATGGTTGTGAAATCCAGAAAATCGCTTGCATGCTACTTAATTCACCTCGTTCCCAAAAAAACCCATGTTTTAGTTTTTTCTAATTCGCCTCGGTTTGCTCAGAAAATGCATTTTAAAATCGGGTGTCAAAATAATGACGCTTTCTCGCAATTACATTTTCTGTAAAAATAAATTTTGGATTTGTCTGCTGCTTGTCATGCCATTGAAAATTTTGTTTTTGTTTCAACACTTCCACCGACCTTCAATGAAATCCCCTTTGAATTTTGTTTTAATGGAACTCATATTTGGTTGCAGGGCCAAGCAATGTTGAAATTGATCCATTTGTGTGAGTAACAATAATAAGGGCAGAGTTTGTTTTATGAAATCAATTTGCTGATTGGGGATTGTTTTTAGAAGGAAAAACCATGAAGAAAGAGAAACAACTTCATCTCGTTGAGAATGATGAGAAGTATGGCCGAGATGGACAAAAACACAAAGAAAGAAGAAAAATTTTTCAGCTTCTCGAAACCAACAGTTTCAGGTAAGAACCCAGGAGGTGCTGTGAGGATTAAGCTTGTATTTAGAAAGCAAGAACTAGCGAAATTTCTATGTAATGGCTTGCGGCTTGCATTTTAGAGAGAACATTACTCACATAGATCATCCTTTGGCTTATTTATGTTTTCGCTGATTGAGTGGAGCCGGAGAAAATTCCATAAGCACGTTTATACACACAACCATTCGATGGAGTGAACTTTGAACAAATTTAGATTTTCGTTCAAAAATTGCATTTCAATAGATTTACTATTTTCAGCAAGATTTTTAAATCCAATCATTTGTTTTTTTGATCTTCTTGATCACTCGAAGCTTAGCAAGAGAGCATACTAACCTTTTGATTTGAATTCACAATTTTATTTGTGCAGTTAGTAAAGATGAAGTGACTCTTACTATTTTGTTTGTTTATCACATATGGTGGTGGATTATGATGTTTGTTATTCATTTATATTTATATTTATATTTTTTAATTAAAATTTTTTAGTTTTGTTTAAAAAATTATATATGTTACATTTAAAAATAAATCAATATATATATATATATATATATATATATATATATATATATATATATTAAACAAAACAATTTATTAATGAATTTGACAAGTTTTATTTTGGTTTTTAAGTTTTTTATTTTTATTTAAATTTTCAAGCTTATTGAAAGATCAAATTAAATTAAATCAAATGATGGAAACAAAAATTTAGCTGCAGAATTGCATTCTGTAGCTAAATAAGTTTTTTTAGATTTTATGATATACTAACAATTTTTTTTTCTTTTTCTGATCCTCCAGGTCACACAAAATATAGAAGGAGAGCATACTCGAGATTTTTTATTTATTTTGTTAGCATAGTAAAGATTTTATCAATCGATTTCTGTGTAAATTTTGCAAAAATAAAATGAAAAGGATTGATCTCATACCTTAAATTATCGCTCGGGATCTTCACTTGTGTTCCTTGTTCTCAATCATTTGTTTTATTGAAAATATTTTCAGCCAAGGGTTGGTAGATGGGTGGTTCTTACTGCACCACAAAAACATCAAATTTATCCTAAAAACTATAAAAAAATATTTTTATTTTTCGTATCTATCTTAAAAACTATTTTTTTATTTTTGTTTTTCATGCTTCTAATGAAGCCGTTTACGGATTTAATTTTTGAAATGCTCATATCCAAGCTTGAAAAATGTCCCTGATTTTTTGTAAGGGTATGAAAAATTGACTTGACCTTTCGATTTGCCTCAAGGATCTCTTGAAGAATTGATGAATGCTGTGACACAATCACTTTTTAATAGCATTCCTCAATGTAGTCTTTTGGTTGCATTCAAGATCCTTTCTCCATAAATGGTTAGTAAAAATTAAAATAAATAAATAGAATACACTCTAGATTGAAAGATAGTCCTTATGGACACTTCCCCGGCAACGGCGCCAAAATGTTGGGGCAAAATAATTTCCTGTCATTTAATTTGTCAACCCGGGGATTTCATAAACTTGTGAAGCATGCGTGCACTATATGTGCTAGAAATTGTCTTTCATTTTAGATCAATCTAACTACAAAATAACGAAACCAACTCATCTAATCTATGAAATAAAATAATGAAAATTAAATTCAACTAACCTTTCAAATCAAGTAATGAAAAGAAAGAAAACAAATTCAAAATAAAATATAGCACGCGCAATCACACTTGCAGGAATTGAAATTTTAATCTAAGAAAGCATTTAAAAGCATGTAAAGGAAAAAAACTAAGGTACGTTCAATCACTCCAACATCCAATAGAACCACCTTCTTGAGATAATGTATAAGCAACCTATTATACTTTAGCCTTTAAATCTAGGAAAGCAATTAAAGCATGAAAAGGAAAATCTCAATAATTGCATAGGTTAGATATTCGAGCATTTAGAAATATGATAAAATCACCTTCTTGAAATGATCTTCAAGAACACCAAATTATACAATTGAATGAGGATATTGTTAGACTCCTATACCAATAGGTTTCATTTTTCATGATTGTCTTGATTGAACTATGGAATATGTTCAAACCTTCTTTCTTGAGCAAAGGTGTTCCATATTCCTAAAAAAATAAAAAAAAATAAAAAAATTTAAAAAATGTAAAGAGAGTATACCCTAAAAGAAAAATCAAAGGGTAAGAAAAATAAATTGGTCAAAAAAGTGAAAGAAATGAATCCCAAGCAAAAAATAGACCAAGGAAAGTGTGCAAATCCAAATGCCACTACTATTTCATTTTGGTAATAAAGCAATTGTGTGCAGCTTATCAAACCTTTGCCACAATTCATGAATAAGTCAAACTGTTTAAACTTGGCTTACTCATATTTCAATTTCGTGTTATAGATTAGAGAATAAATATCTGTCCAAACAGTTTAACCTTGGCAGATAAGTAGATAGGTAAAGTTAATAAGAGGTGCTCAACAGTTTAATCTGAGCCCTTGGATGTAATAAGGGTAGAATTAGATAGATTTGCCTTGTAAAAGAAAAGATTGATAAGGGTTTGCAAGTCTAAATGCACCCTAATAAAGAAGAGAAAATGGTGGTAGTAGATAGGATAGGTAGATAGTGTTGCAAAGTTTTATCTGATGAATGATGCTGTTACATGTTTTGATCCTTTACTTCATCACAAAAACTGAAGCAGGAAATACAGTGGAAAATCACAGAAAGCAAAGTCAAAATCATTAACTTCCTACATCACTTTCTCCCTAAGTTTTTACTAATTTCCCCCAAAGCACTAAGGTATTTGGAGATCAAAGGGGCTCAAGGCATTTCCTTGACTTCTGGAGGGACCGGACCCTCGGCCTAATGATCAAAAAGACCTAAGTACTTGAGATAATTCATCATTATAATCATTCACTTTTAAAAATCATGCAAAATTCCATAAAAATCCTCAAATAATCTCTACTATTCTGCTAAATGTTGAAGATGAGATATTGCAATTTACTTCAGAATGTCATTTTTCTTAGATATGCAAAAGTTTTTTGAGTTCCTCGTCTCCTTTGTCATATTTGACATTTAACTTAGCTTACTAAATCCCTAGTGAAATGTCTGTATCCTAAGAGAATCTTTTTTATAAATACCCCAAAAACCCTCTATTATAAAGTTTAACCAAAGCAATTATTTCCTGCATTAACATAAAACCACTATAATGCCTTTCAAGAATTTATCATTATAACACAGTTACTCTATGAAGTTAATTACATTTGTTAATTCTAATTATATACAAAATAAAACATATATTAAAAACTTTAAACATATGATTTATATGTTTAATACCAAAAATAATAAATTTGAAGTTTTATTTTTAACTGCAAATTTTAAAAATCCCGCGCCAACGTGTCACCCACCCGGTGGTCTCACCCGACATTTTCATTATAATACCCATGCTATATTCTTTACTTCCAACCACGAGATTAATTAGTTAATTTAACTACTTTAATAACCTTTCCGCCTATTATATACCCCGGATATTTAAATAGAGCACAGTTTTTGAACTACTGGCCCGCGCACTAAAAACCCCACCATCTATTCGTCCTTCCACGTCCGATCTCCCAATCGTAAGATCTACCTACATGCCTCTCGTTCCGCTAGCCATCCAACACCCGAACAATAACTTTGGGCTGGGATCGCGCGTATTTGACTATCACCGTCCACGTGTCAATTACTTTGTACACCGCCGCCCTCCCGACTAATGGACTCCGTCCATGTTGGGTATGGGACACCGCTAATCGCTTACCGTTTACCGCCCGACTCGCATACGTCGCCCGTACATCGATGACGCCATCTCCGAAAAACTAAAAACCCTTTTAACTTGTAAATAAAACCACTGTATCCTATTTTCGTTATTGAAAATTTAAACGCGCTTCGTTACGATTTTCGAATTCCACCGAAATTTATCAGAGCACCGATTTCCCGCTCCAAGATTCCGCCGCACTTGTAATTGTGCACACCCCCGCCATCGCCCGATACCCGTTAAAAAGCCAATTTTCCAAGAACAGTATTTATCTTACAAATACCTCGAACTTCAATAAAATCTCGTATTCCCCGTTTTCCACGAATTTGATAATTAAATCTATCTCAGGATACTCTCTCGAGATTTAAATCAGAATTGTTCCCTGTGAACCGGCAATCGTGCCAATTTCATCATTAAACTAAAACGCCCTACCCTAGAAGAAACCCAGAATTTCCATTAATCCACAAGAACCTAAAATGGAAGTCTAAAGAAATTTCGAATGTGACCCCACCGAATGCCCTCACAGAGAATTAGAGCATTTACCCTTAGTGGATAAAGATTTTTCGATTAAAGACTCGCATTTTGGATGAAGCCTCTCCGAGTTTTTGTCGCCGCAGACGATTATTCAAAGGGGCAAGATGTCATCGGACCGGTGGGACCAATCTCCCGCTGTACCTCTATCCCCGCCATTAATTTTGAAATATCCACTATTTCCATTCAAGCTATGATCCCACCTCAAAGAGCCGGTGATATCCCCCGACCAAAGTGTTCTATTCCCCATTACTCCCCGTGCCATCAATGAAATGCTACACTTTGAACCCACTCAAGAATTGGCACTCGTCCATGGAAGATTTGATTTAGAAGTCTAATAAATCAATTCCAGAGAAATTAGAGTCCATTGCCATAATTTCACAAGCACTAACACCAACCTAAGGACCTCCTCCCTATGGTTTTTATTATTTCAATCAATTGGGAAGACTCATCCTCATTATGATATCTTTTGTCTTGGGCTTCAACAATGCGTGAATATGTTTACGAGATAACTTGGTTTTGCTATCCATTTTTACTCAAAGGTCCTGAGATTAAATATGACTTTGCCTCCTTCATAATGCCAACAAGATCCATGATCATCTACAGCTAGATGATGAAAAAGTTTTTAAATATTCCTCAAATATCTATCATCTCATTATCTACTATCAATGTAAAAGTTCTTCCCCTGCTCAAAAACTTCGATGCCAAGGGAAACCAAAGGCTGCCATATTTTGTCTCCCATAATTCATTTAAGGAGTCTCCTATTCCTATTCGAAGTATAGATCTTACATCCCGCAACTACATTGTTGACAGGATTCCTCCCCCAAGACTCGTAATGGAAATGTTGAAGACCTTGCAACTTCTCAAGGATCCATAAAGTCAATTGGAGACAGATCAAACCATATTGGGGCCATCTGGGACCATGGATGTGAATTACATCCATTCAAGCTACTCAAAGTATGAACCCATGAGGACCGTTTGCCTTGGAATATTTCGTGCAAATGAATGAATCTTGGGAGTGTGATCCATTTTTGTAGTGTGAAAAGAAAGCTCAACCTGCATTAAAGCCACTAGGTCCCTACATCCGGCAATTCTAGAGAGGTCGAGCGAGAGCAGATATGTACCAAGGTAAATTTCAAAGAAGTTTTCAGTTCCTTATGACCCATTTGGTTTCCATCTCAGAAAAAAGATTAAATTTTCCATTATATCCACCAAGGATTCTGAGCATAGAGCAATATGCTAACCAAGATGAATGGGTGGAAAAAACACTATGGAAGAAGAAAAGAAGAAAAATGAATAAAATTATGAAAGATCTTCAAGAAGTATGACCTAGAATCTTGTGGTCAAGTGCAGGTAATTCCAAATTGGTAATATCTTCAAGAAGAACTAATGTAGCAGTAGATTGCAGGAATGCAAATTCACCAAAACAGAATCCAAAAGGCAAGGGGAAAATGAACTCTAAAATTCAGGTCATTGAAACTTTGGTCATGGCAGAAAACTTCACAACTTCCAAAGCACTCAACAACCCAGTTTCTCCCAATTCAAAGAAGCAACCGAAGTTTCAGAATTAGCAACTCCATCCAATATGGAGATAGGAAAGAAAAGGCAAGTTCCGTATACTACACCTCCTAAAGAGTCCTCAGAATACACCAAGCCAAAAAACATAAATCAAGATCCACTTCCAGATGTGGAAATCATAGATGAAGTATCTGATGATGGAAGGAAGACAAATAACTAACCGGGTACGCTAGTGAAACAAACACAGACGTAAAGGAAAAAGCTTTACAAAAGCAATCAAGTACCGAGGTATCCTCTTCGCACTCACCAAAAACAGATATTGGGGATATTAAAAGAACCTTCAATAATATTAAGGCAAAGAAATGATCCATTAAGAAATGAAGGCATATGATCAATATATGAAAATGGCTCTCATAACGCAGTATTAATGTCAAGATTTGACATGTCACAAGGCAAATGATAATGAGCCACTTCAAGTCAAAGGTGCCAAAGCCCATGTCGTTGTACTGACATAATAAAAACAAATTTTTGAGGGTCCTGCAGTTAGGACATTCATCCTTTGGACTCGTATAGAATCATGATTGCATAAACCGGGGAAATGGTGTACTCCACTCTTACTAATAGCTATTGCGCCTATAACGCCGCAAGATTCTTTGAATAACACAACCGTACACAATTGAAAATTGAGAGGGCCTCTTCACAAAGCCAAAGATAACATAATAAAGTCTTTAGAAGACATAATCATCAAGTTCAGGGGGCACAACCCCAAAGATATTAAAAGTGTTGAGGCATTAATAAAGAAGAAAGATGATGACTATCACAGACTGAGAAAACAAACTTCTAAAATTGCTACTAAGGTACTTCGTACCCAAGAAGTTCTAAAGGGGAATTCACAGAAGAAATAATGGAGTTGCTCCTAAATATGATCGGTTACCAAGTGAAACGGAGAAGGAATTGGAACAAGCTTTGGCAGCAGTGCTGAAGCATCGCTGCATATCCGCCATGTAGACAAGCATAACCACAGTACTTCAACAAGAAGTCAAAGAACACAACCATCCTGCAAACACTTCGGCTCTGAGTTCGATGAATTAATAAAACAAAATGGAAAGTCTACAAATAAGGGTCACAGAATCCAACCACAAATTGCAATTAGTAAAATTGGAGGAAAAATATGATACATCTAAGAAGACAACTTGCCGATAACACCAGGGAAATAAAAGGTTAGGAAAAATTGTCAGTTAAAAGATAATTTTCATTGAAAAGCCTTTAAAGGAAATAAATTAAAATTCTTTGGGGTAATATCATTGAGTTAATAAAGGGTATTTGCCCTCTGTTTCAAGCAATTTTTGAACAAAATGATTTGGTTAAAATAGCTCAAGAAGAAATAAATCAGAACTAGAAAATGAATTAAGAGGGGCAGGCCCGAGCAAAGCACCGCCTCATTCACTTAACACTCTACAAAAGCAACAACTTGCAAGATAGGATCGAGGACAAGACCTAAGACAGCTTTTGGAAATAAAGAGAGTTTTCATCAAAAGGATTCTTCTATGCGTAATTTAGAAAGGAAGTGCTCGTACATTTTGATTGATATCAATATTTTCAGGATAAATTTCATAAGTCTTTGTTGGACAATGGGTTACCAAGTCCTATGCTCTCAGAGGATCAAATAATGGACTTAGAAAACCTATGTAAAGAAAAATAAAATACTCATGCTCAAAATACAATGTTTGTCTCTGGACTACTTACACAATCGACATTACTGTCAGAGAAGACTATGATAGAGTGAGGAATTTATTTCATCCGGAACATGAAATAAAGTATCTATTCTCTAATGAGCCCACCTTTACAAACTCACAAGGTATGAGACATTGAGAAAAACTCAAAAGGATCTATGATACCGTACGATTCATGGTGGAGAGACTTATTGGAAATTCTAAAAGTTATTTTTAGGATGAGAATTTTATCTTTACTATCGTGTAAATGATAAAAATGAGTACGTATGAAAGAGTATCAAGCATAATGTGCTAAAGAGTATCCGTAAAGACAAGAGTATCAAAAACAAGCAAAGAAATTACTCCAGAAGACAAGAACAAAGCCCTTTTTTTCAAGACTTACCAAAGACATCCATAAAGAAAGGAAACAACACATCAAGAAGCATTTATTATTCTACTTACGAGACCATTTGTCTCCCGTTTACTTGTAAATTACTCCTTAGTCACCCCAAATTATGGGCTAGATAGTGTGAGATATTTTCAATTATTTTGTGTATAAATAAACCTCAAAGAGAGTATTGAGGGTGGATTCTATTACTCGTCGTAACATTGAAATTTTCGAATAAAAAGCATTTTGGAGAAATTTATTCGTGGCTTACTAGATGACGATTTACAATGTGACTTTTTATGTGATTCATGTGTTGGACTCAGCTCAATAAGTCTTTCTACCCTTTGTCTTAAGTTTTATATCATTTTATAATATCATTATGTCCATTTCGAATAATTTACATAAAGGATTGAATCAATTTACTTAATTGTACTACGTATGTGATTGTTCTTAATGTTTTCCTTCCGAATTAGTTATAAGCATGAATTCTTAAATGCTCTTGCTTTGCTAATTTAAACATTGTCGATTACTATAATAAAGAATTCTTCATTCATTTTTTGTTTGTAGTCGTCTATTTCTCTTTTTCGAACATGGTGAAAGATTCTTAGCCGCCTTTCATCCTTCAAAATCATCCCATCCACTTTAATTCTAAGGATTGCTCCTCTGCCTAGCCATCTGTCTCCGTAAAGCCATCTTGTGAATAGAAATCCAAAGAAAGCCATCCTTTCGACTCCATAGCCCAATGGACTGAAGCTCCTCAACCTTGTCCCTTAGTTTGTGGATTCCACCATTTTCCCAAAACAAACTCTTGAATCTATAACTAGCTCTAAAACCTTCTAAGAACAAAGATAAATTATAAAGAGAGTTCTGGGATGCAGATTGGCTAGTTTCTCGCATCTAAAAGGTTGGCTCAGGGTTACCTCTGCATACTTTCCTTTTACACAACTTTCTAGGAAACCCGAGTGATAACATAGTGGCGACCATAATCGTGATCCGAATCATTTTTATTTGTTAGTATTGTTCATATATAAGCTATACAGAGGTCCGAAGATCGGCCTTATGTAGCCTTTGAAATTGCTTTTGCTCGCAATTGCAGTGCAATAAAAGCTCTGCCTACTTCATCTCTCGATTTAGCTTATATACTCGAACCTTAGTTTCAAAAATTTCAATCGATTCTCTAGTTTAACAAATCTTTTGAGAAAATTTTAATCATACATCATTATTTCGAATAATTTGTAGAAGTTCTATTTATTTTCTTCAAATAAAATCAAAAAAATCCAAAAACACATACTAGGAAAACTGGCTTCAGTAAAGGATTCGACATACTAGGTCAAACCCCCGACCTATCCACTCACCAATATTTGAAAAATCCCAAATCCGATTCCTAGGATTCTTGTAGAAGACAAGAAGTCAAGAAAGTTCTCGTAAAGAGGAAGTCAAGAGAGTTCGTGAAGTTCTGCACTGACTTTCAGGATTCGCATCCCGTCCTCGTGAAAATTATATATCGATGACATCCCTTTTGATGCATGATTTGAAACATCCTTTGGTTGTGAATTTCTCTCCAGACCGAATTATCCAGATTAGTTCCGTATCCATTGTTCTTTGAAGATTTGCAATACGCATTTGTTTCGCATCATCTTCGATTGTAGAATTACATAACTCTATTCGACCGACCAAACCTTTGAAGAAAAGTTCAAACATCTTCGTGATTATCACATCTCCAAGTTCGGGCCAATTTTTCTCAAGCTTTTCAAACACATGTCACCCTCTTCTACTCCTCCATCTCCCCCGCGTACTATCAACTCCATTACCCCACTTTATCTTCCAATGGCTAACGCATGCTCCCTTACGCTTACCAAACAACCCTCCCGCTTAGCCCCAAGATTGCCGTAGTAAGATCACACTCTTTGATGGATCGTGCAATTTACACAAAAGACAACAACACACCAAAAGGATGATCGATTACTTTGAGTTCTATGAAATCGACATCGATAATGTCCGAATGAGAATTTTCATTCAGAGTCTTACCGGAGAAGTTAGACATTGGTTTAGGGCTCCCATCTAAATACTATTGCTGATTTACTCGCCGTATACGTGGCATTTTTGAACTCTATGGGAGAAGAAGAAAGATCCTCTTCAGATCCTATCGAGTTCGAAAAATTAAGAAGAAGACCTTAACGAAACAAGATAAGATTACATCAATAGATTCAATGAAGCATATAACACGCTTCTCAAAACCTAAGACTCCCACTCCGACTCTCAGATTAGTTAAATTTTGGGATGGTTTTGACTCTGATATAGCTTATTCCCTTCGTGTGGAAATAGCTCCCCTCAAACATTAGAGGAAATGCAAGAGTGATAGTGGTAAGTGTAGAAGCAAATCGATAGAAAAACGAGCCGAGGCAAGAGCGTAAAGAAGAATGCCTATGAATGAAGAACCTTCGCCAGTGAAGCAGATGCAATTATTAAAGGTATGGAAAGATTAGGAGACAAAGAGTGGAGACCATTGAAAGAAAGTCTTCTAGTGATAATCGAATGTTGCAAGAAACCCAAACTTTAGGAGAAATCAATCAGGTACCATTGGAAAGAATGTCCTCGATCAAAACATTAGGCCACCTTTCCAAGAAAACTTTGTTGAAGGTTCAACTTCAGAAGAACCTTAAGATGTAGAAATAAACAATGTAACAGATGACAAAAATGAACCAAGTCTTTCCTATCCCAAGATGATCAAGAGAATCACATCCTCAAAACATTCTAAACTCATTCAAAAGTGAGACTTTGATTTTGAAGGAAGGCTATGACACAACAATTTATGAGGTCCATAAACAAGAGTAATTTGAGAAGTAGACGATTGATGTGCCGTAGAATAACAAACGTAAAAATGCAAAAACAAAATGTCAAAGGTAAACAAAACATTCCCCCGTACAAAACATTCCCCAAGTACAAATTCTCAGTTTCAGGGATAACTCCCAACCCTTCAAATCCACACTGAAGATGTCTCCTCGACAACCAACAATAAACAACAATCAGATACTTTTCTCCGTGGAAATAGAAGAAACAAGAGAGTTAGTTCGTATACCCCTTCAAAACAAAAATCTCATTCATGAAAAAGAGAAAAATGTTGAAGACCCAAAAAATAGAGAAAAACCCAACCTGCAAAACACTAAAACTCAAACAAAACCTTTCACTCCAGAGGTCAAAATGTGCAAACTAAAGATAATGCCTTTATCGAATTGGCTAAACATGATGTCTATAGAAGTCGGGGATACTAAGTCCCTAAACATTAACATTACCGGATTGATGATTCAAAGAAATACCTGATGATCGACCCAAACTTTTTCGTCCGAGGTCAATGGCAACCAAAGTGGAGGGACACTTCATTTTTTATGTAAGCTCCGAATGTCCATTTACGTACACACATATGCAATGCTTGATTCTCGGAGATTCCCACAATTTGATGCCAGGCAGACAAGATTAAATCTAGATATTACTAGACCATACAAAGATTTGTTTTCATTTGATTCTAGTCAGTAAAATGTTTAGGTCTCGATTAAAGATCCGTGTGTTACTTTGGTACAATAATTCTACTAAGTTCGTTTTAATGTAATATAAGTAGTGGTTTCCTATATTCCACCTAAATATGGTATGTTATCACTAGATCATGGGGTTCTAAACTTGGAGGGTCTATTCAACTAGACATGTCATATGCAACTATTTCAAAGATTCGGCCTACCTCTAAAAGATTATATAGAGAAGCTCCCGATGAAGTACTTAGTCGCATGCCATGAGAAGCTCCGAAAAATTTCGTTTATTTTGTACATTCCCCGATATGGATTTTATACAATGATGAGTTGATCTCCCTATCAAATGTGGCCTGCACTGGAAACCATAAACAAAGCCACTCGTTAAAATCAAGAAATCTCTCGAAAATAAAGAAACAACAAACATGATCAAGAAATACTCCGAAGAAACTAAACAACTAGCTCCCGTCAAGAAAACATTTAAAACAATTGATGAGGATTATGAACATGAAATTCTATGGCATTTAGAGTTTGACTACGTAAAACAAACTAGGGCGGAGCCGGGATTTGGCTACATAATGTTGAAAATAATCATGCAGGGTCATGCTTATAGGTTGAATTTCAAATGCACTAACAACATAATAGAGTACGAAGCTCTTTTATTAGGGCTTAAACATGTCAAGAAATTAGAGCTATTAGGTATCAATCATAGGAGACTTGTTAATTATTCAACGTATTAAAGGAGAATGTTCAACAAAAGACATGAGATTGAAACAATACAGAGAAACTTGTGAAATTCTCAACACATTTTTACAAGCTCAACTCACAAGATTCCCGTGAAACAAAATTTACATGCTCACAATGGGAAATGTCATAAGTACATGTAAGTTACCTTGATCCTAATTCATCGCTTTTCAAAATGAAATTAGACAATGTGCCCAATACCACAATCTTTGAATTGGCAAGTATTTGTGATTAACAATCAACCAATAATTCTTTGACACTTCAAAATGAGTTTAACCGTGTAGCACATGTATGAAGACATAACTGATGAATTTGATCAAGAAAAAGAACAAAAAATAGAAATTTCAAGAGAAAAATGCAATTCATATGCCGCACCCAACCACATTCACCGAAAAGGACATGCAAAATTTGAAACACATGGAATTTGATGAGATTCTCATAGAAGATGAGACAAATCATCAATTTAAAAGATAATCATCTCGCCCAAAGGATTAACTCCTTCGAAGATCTCTGTTTGACTCAAACGATATTCCATTTAGACCTAAAATGGAACCCGTTAAAGCCGATATGGAAGAATGCAACTTAGAACCCTTTAAAATCCCAAATGGTTAAATTGTCCAAATCTCTTCCAAAAGATCAAAAGGTCAAATATGCTGGAACTATTGAAAGAATCTCCAGAACGTTTTTTGCCCGGAGTTATGAAGATCTCAAATCTTATGATACATCCATCATTCAACACACTATACCATTGAAACCAGACGAAACCTTTCAAACGTGTTTAGAAGAATAAATCCTGCTTTATTACTCCCAATTGAAAAAGGAAATCAAAAGAATGTTTGAGGCAAACAGGATTATAGCTCCTATCAAATTCTCGCAATGGGTTTTAACCCTGTACCAACAAGAAAGAAGACTGAGAAATTGGATCATGTGTCGACTTAAGAAATTTGAATAAAGTTTCTTTAAAGACAACTATCCTCTCCGAAAATGGACCACATTCTCAAGAAAGGGTAGTAGGATCTTCGAGAATATCACTACCGGATGGATTTTCGTGGTACAACCAGACTCGGTTCATCCCGATGATTAGGATAAAACAACATTCACTACACCATGGGGTACGTTTAAATATGTCAAAATGCCATTTGGGCTCAAGAATGCGTGTGGAGCTACATTTCAAAGAGCAATGGATATTGCTTTGCTGGGGAAGAGATACATGATTTTCTCGTTATTATCGATGATTTGACTGCTTTTTCTAAAACAAATCAAGAACATTTGGGATCACCTAAGGCAAGTATTTATAAAGTATGCAAATATGGATTTCTTTAAACCCTAAGAATTCATTGTTTGGTTTGGAAGAAGGAAAGCTTTAGGTCATATTATTTCTAAAGATGGTATTAGGATTGATCCAAAGAATTCAAGTACTTTGCAACAGCTCCCACCCCATAAACATAAAAGAGTTTTAAGCATTCATAGGAAATATTAATTTCGAAAAGATTTATTTCTAGTTTAATGAAGTTACTTAGGTTACTTACTAACATGTTGAGGAAAGATTCAAGCATTGATCAATCAGAGAAGCCAAATCGTTCAAGAAATTAAAATGGTTTTAACAAGAACACTGGCCACTCAAATTTAAATTTGACAGAGATTTTATTATTTTTTCATTTGTTTCAACATACAATATAAATGTTTTAATTCAAAAAGATGACCAAGGGTGTGAAAAACCAATAGCATTTTTTAGCAAAGCACTTGTGGATGCATCTCTAAAATACAATATTATGGAAAAACATGCTTTTGCATTGGTAAAAAAGCAATTAAAGATTGTGGTTTACATATTATATTCATGTGATAGCTTATGTGCCTAATGTAGTTAAAGATATTTTGACTCAAGATGGTATCAAGGTAAACGAGGTAAATGGATAGCTACCATTTTAGAATATGATATTGAGATTAAGCCAACAAAACTCATAAAAGGCCAAGGTTTAGCTCAACTAATGATCGAAATCCAATTGCCAAGCCTTAGACATTAACAACCGGATGATAATCAGAGATGGCGACCTACGTATCGGCTCAAGCTTTCTTAGATTCAATTCCCGGTACACCGATATAATTCATGTTTTATTAAACCCGCAAAGCTCCTCCCGTGGTTGTCCGTAACGAAAAGAAGATTTTTAAAAATGACATCTTTGAAATATTGTATTCTAGATAGCACTCTATTTTGGAAAAAATCATGAAGGAATCTTGTTGAATCGTCTATTAAAAAGATGAAACTGATAAAAGTTCTTAATGAATTTGCGTGTGATCAGGAGGACATTCCACGTAAAATCTAATGCGTACAAAATTTTAGTACGTGGGTTTTATACAACCTTATTTCTTCGATGTTAAGAAATTTGTAACATCTTGTCATAAATGTCGTATATTTGAAGGTAAAAGAAAGTTGTTACCTTTGCCTTTAAAACCAATTCTCCACTTAAAGACCTTTTTCAATAATGGGGGTTAGATTTTATTGAGAAATTCACTCTTCTTCTCAAATGGCAAATACGTATGGATTTTAACTCGCTACGTACTACTTCACTAAATGGATTGAAGTATCCCATGTAGACATGCTAATGATTCTATAATCATAGGTTTTTAGAAACCAACATACTTTCAAGATTTCAAGGTCCTCGTAAAAAGATTATAACCGCATAATGCCGTCGCATTTAAATCAAAGAAAAATGATTAGTTTCGCCATAAATATCATATTACTTTAGGCTATCTGTTCTATTACCCTGTGGTAATGGATCTCAGCGTAATCCTCCAATAAAAGCCTTATTACTATCATCAAAAAGTTATCGGGAAGAAAACAAAAAGAATTGGCACAAGAAACTCACCAATGCATTGTAAGACAGACTTACAACTAAGAAATCAATTGACCAGTCCATATGAATTAGTTTATGGCCTTGAAGCAAGATTCCCATCATCTTTAGAATTCCCGTTATGAAATTATCAGAGGCTCAAGTGAGCCAAATGACATTCAAAGAAGAATTAATCAACAATCCACCCGCAACAAAACTGTGAAGAGGTATACTCAAAGATCACAAGTCTCTTGGCAGAAAAGTTAAAGAAAAATGTTTGATAAAAGGACTAAATCAGAAGATTTTCACCTAGGTGATAAAGTCCTAAGATGGGATTCAAGAAGAGAAGAAAAAAGGAAAAACATGTAAAATTTGATTTCTTATGGAAAGGGCCTTATATCATTCATGCTCAAGTAGGAAATAACACATACTTTTTGAAGGATTTGGACAATCTGGGTTGGAGAAGGACCAATAATGGTCGAATGCTCAAGCATTATTTTGATCCCATTTACTAGAATGTTTTTGATTTTTCTAACTGTACATAATATATCCTTTAATGTGCTTTGGATTGATGGTGACTTCTTGAAGTCATTCAAGTGAAGGCCCTAAGCTTCAAAAGTTTCACTATCATATGTAAAATAAAGCTACCAGAGAAGGAGATTACATAATTCAGTTTTAAGACATGTTTAGCATCTGACTGGGATAATTTTGACTTTCACAAGGAAAAGCCATCCCCAAGTGGAGCCAAGGTTAGACTCCTATACTCATAGGTTTCATTTTTCATGATTGTCTTGATTGGAACTATGGAATATGTTCAAACCTTCTTCTTGAGCAAAGGTACCCATATTCCTAAAAAAATATCAAAAAATTTAAAATAAAGAGGGTATACCTTAAAAGAAAAAAATCAAAGGGTAAGAAAAATAAATCGGTCAAAAAAGTGAAAGAAATGAACCTCAAGCAAAAAATAGACCAAGGAAAGGTGCAAATCCAAATGCCACTACTATTTCATTTTGGTAATAAAGCAATTGTGTGCAAACTTTATCAAAATCCCATACAATTCATGAATAAGTCAAACTGCTTAAACTTGGCTTACTCATATTTCAATTTCATGTTATAGATTAGAGAATAAATACATTCATTCAAACAAGCTTAATCTGGTAGATAAGTAGATAGGTAGAGCATTAAGAGGTGCTCCACATGACCCGAGCTCCTGGATGTAATAAGGGTAGAATTAGAAATATTTGCCTCGTTTAAAAAGAAAGATTGATAAGGTTTGCAAGTTTAAATGCACTCCTAATAAAGAAGAGAAAAATGGTGGTAGTAGATAGGATAAAGTAGATAGTGTTGCAAAGTTTTATCTCATGAATGATGTCGTTACATTGCTTGATCCTTTACTTACATCACAAATATCAAGGTGAAATACAAGGGAAAATCACAGAAAGCAAAGTCAAAATCATTAAATTCCTACATCACTTTCTCCCTAAGTTTTTACTAATTTCCAAAGCACTAAGGTATTTGGAGATCAAAGGGGCTCAAGGCATTTTCCTGATCTCCGGAGGGACCGACCACCTAATGATCAAAAAATACCTAAGTACTTGAGATAATTCATCATTATAATCATTCACTTTTAACTTTTTCCTAACTAAATCCAATTTTACTTAGGAAAATCATGCAAAATTCCATAAAAATCCCTCAAAATAACTTACTATTCTAAGTTAAATGTTGAAGATGAGATATTGCAATTTACTTCAAATTGTCATTTTCTTAGATATGCAAAGTTTTTTGAGTTCCTTGTCCCTTTGTCATATTTACATTTAACTCTATTTACTAAATCCCTAGTGAAATGTTCTATCCTAAGTATATAACTCTTTTTATAAAATACCCCAAAAACCCCTCTATTATAAAGTTTAACCAAAGTAATTATTTCCCCCGTGCAATAACATAAAAACCCACTATACGCCTTGGTTAAATTTAATATAAATTACAACCCGCCCCTATGGTAAGTTAATTACATTTGTTAATTTACCATATAATAAAATAAAAAAACATATATACGAAAAACTTAAACATATGATTTATATGTTTAATACCAAAAAATAATAACTAAGTTTATTTTTTAAATCAAAACTTCGGAAAATCCCGCGCCAACGTGGCTCTCGTCCACCCTCGGTGCATCCCACCCGACATTTTCATTATAATACCCGCATGTGATATTCTTTTACTTCCAACCACGGATTAATTAGTTATCGAACTACTAATAACCTTTCCGCCTATTATATGCGGGATGTTTAAATAGAGTTAATTGTGTTTTAAAACCCACACGGCCCGCGCACTAAAACCCCACCATCTATTCGGTCCTTTCCGCCATACGATCTCCCACCGTAAGATCTACTCGCTAGCGTTCATTCCGCTAGCCATCCAACACCCGAACAATAACCACGTGATCGCTGTGATTCGACTAGTCACCGTCCACGTGTCAATTACTTTGTGAATCGCGCCGCCCTCCCGAATTAATACCACCTTTCGTCCATAGCGGTGGCGGGATTACCGCTACCGCTTACCGCTACCGCCCGACCTTGCATACGTCAGCCCGTACATTGATGACGCTACTCAAAAAACTAAAAACCCTTTAACTTGTAAATAAAGCCACTTTTTGTCGTTATTTTCATTATTGAAAACAACAAATACTTTCGCTTACGATTTTTAGGAATTTCCACCGGTTCTATCGTGTTATCCGATTTCGCTCCAAGATTCCACCGCACTCGTGTTCGAGTACACTCCCCGCTTATCGCCCGATAATTCGTTAAAAGCCAATTTTCCAAGAACAAGGGGACATCTTTACAACGCCCGAACTTCACAGAAAATCTCGTATTCCCCGTTTTCCACCGAATCGATAATTAAATCTATCACTCGAGATTACTCGAGATTTAAAACTGTAAATTGTTCCCGTAACCGGCAATCAGACAATTTTATCATTAAAATCGAAAATCGCCCGGCTCGTGAAGAAAAAACCTGAGAATTTCCGTTTTGAATCCACAAGAACCAAAATGGAAGCCCCAAGAAATTAATGTGACCCCACCGAATTCCCCTTACGTAGAATTAGAGTATTTACCCTCTAGTGGATAAAGATTTTCTCGTGATTAAAGACTTGCATTTTTGGATGAAAAGCCCCTTTCCCGAAGTTTTTGTCGCAGACGATTATTCAAAGGGGCAAGATGTCATCGACCGTGGGAATTCAATCTCCCAAGGTACCTCATCCCCTCAAATACACTGCAAATTATCCACTATTTCCATTCAATCTATGATCCCACTAAAAGAGCCGTGATATCCCCCGACCAAAGTGTTCTATTCCCCATTACTCCCCAGCCATCAATGAAATGCTACACTTTGAACTCGACTCAAGAATTGGCACCTCCGTCCATGGAAGATTTGATTGAGAAGTCTAATAAATTGACCCCAGAGAAATTAGGTAGGAGTCCATTTGCCATAATTTCATGTTGCCTCAACACCAACCTAAGGGACCTCCTCCCTATGGTTTTTATTATTTTTGACCAATCAAAGACTCATCCTCAATATGATATCTTTTGGTTCCCTGGGGCTTCAACACCGTTGAATATGTCAGATGAGATAACCTTGGTTTTTGCTATCCATTTTTACTCAAGCAACCTTTCCGAGATTAAATATGACTTTGCCTCCTTCATAGCCAACAAGATCCATGATCAATTCATGAGGCTAGATGATGAAAAAGTTTTTAAATATTCCTCGCTCATCTATCATCTCATTATCTACTACGCCGAAAATTTCCTTTCCCCGTTCGTTTGATGCCAAGTGAAACCAAAGGTCATTATATTTGGTCTCCCATAATTCATTCTTATGAGTCTCCTATTCCTATTCGAGTTTTCTTATAGATCTTTTCATATCCCGCAACTACATTGCTGGGATGTGATTCCTCCCCAAGACTCCGCAATGAAATAAAGAAGACCTTGCAACTTTCAAGGACCTATAAAGTTGGGGATCGTGTTTGTATCAAAACCATACAAATATCGTAATCTATGGATGTGAATTACATCCATTCAAGTACTAAAGTATGTACCCATGAGATCGTTTGCCTTGGAATATTTCAGCAAATGAATAATCTCGTATGTGATCCATTTTTTTAGTGTGAAAAAGAAAGCTCAACTCCAGATTAAAAGCCAATTAGGTCCCTACATCCGCAATTCTAGAGAGGTCGAGCGAGGAGTGTGAGATATATTACAAAATCAAGCCGCAAATTTCAAAGAAGTTTTCGTTGGGTTCCCATGACCCATTTGGTTTCATCCGTGAAAAAAGACAAAGAACAAATCTTCCCTTATATCCACCACAAGATTCGATATAGAGCAATATGCTAACCAAGATGAATGGGTGGAAAAAACACTAAGTTGAAGAAGAAAAGTGTAAGAAAAAATGAATAAAATTATGAAAGATCTTCGAAGAAGTATGACCTAGAATCTTGTGGTCAAGTGTGTACCCCAAATTGGCACATCTTCAAGAAGAATCCACACGTAGATTGCAGTAGGAAGGTACCCACCAAGCAGCAGTAACCAAAAAGGCAAGGGAAAGGAATCAGCCCAGTCATCAAACTTGGTCATGGCAGAGAAACCACAAACTTCCAAAGCACCCGAACAAACCCAAGTTTCTCCCACTCCAAGAAAGCAACTCAAGTTTCGTAATTACAAACTCCATCCAATATGGAGATAGGAAAGGAAAAGGCAAGTTCCGCATACCACACCTCCTAAAGAGTCCTCGGAATACACCAAGCCAAAAAACATAAACGATCCACTTCCCGCATGTGGAAATCATAGATGAAGGCTTGATGATGGAAGGGAAGACAAATAACTAACCGGTACGCTTAGTGAAACAAACATTGAAGATGGAAGGAAAAGCTTACAAAAGCAATTGGGCATCGAGGTATCCTCTTCGACCACCAAAAATCGATAATGTGGGATATTAAAAGAACTCATTAATATTAAGGCAAAGAATGATCCATTAAGAATGAAGGTATATGATCAATATATGAAAATGGCTCCCATAATCGTAAAGGTTAATGTCAAGATTTGGCATGTCACAAGGCAAATGAGGGAAGAGCCACTTCAAGTCAAAGGTGCCAAATCTCCATGTCGGCCACTCGATTACATTAAAAACAAATTTGAGGTCCCGGCAAAGGACATTCATCTCTCGGGGACCAAATTTGTGAACCGCACAGACAACCGGGGAAATGTGGTGTACTCCACTCTTACCACAGCCATGGTGAAAGGCACGCCAAGATTCTTTGAATAACACAACTCAGACAATTGCAAATTGAGAGGGCCTTCATAATGTGCCAAAGATACTGCACAAAGTCTTTAGAAGACATAATCATTGGTTTGGGGCACAACCCCAAAGATATTAAAAGTGTTGAGGCATTAATAAGAAGAAAGATGATTTACTATTAGGCCGCACCGAGGAAAGCAGCCTAAAATTGCTACTTCTCAAGGCACTCAGACTCCAAGAAGTTCTAAAGGGGAATTCACAAAAGAAGAAATAATGAGTTCTCCTAAATATTAATGAGCTATTTCAGTGAAACTAGAGAAGGAATTGGAACAAGCTTTTGTGAAAAGGAAGCTATCAAGCAGACATACGCCAATTTTAAGTCAAGCATAACCACAAAATTTCAAATGTTGTGTCAGCAAACAATAAAATCATCCCTGTAAACACTTCGGGTTTGAGTTCATGAATTAATAAACAAATGGAAAGCTCCACAACTAAGGGTCACGAACTTCAAACCACAAAATTGCAATTAGTAAAATTGGAGGAAAAAATATGATACATCTAAGAAGACAAGCTTGCCGATAACACCAGGGAAATAAAAACGTTAGAAAAATTGGCTCAAGCTTTGGAAAGATCTTCATCGGAAAAGGCCTTTAAAGGAAATAAAATGAAATTTCTTTGGGGTAATATCATCGAGTTAATAGCGGGTATTTGGTCTTTCCGTTCAAGCAATTTTTGAACAAAATGATTCTTTGGTTAAAATAGCTCAAGAAGAAAATAAACAGAACTGAATTAAGAGGCAGGCCCGGAAAGCAGCCAATCAGCCTCATTCAATTTTGAACACCCGACAGCAACAACTCTGCGCATTAGGGATTGAGGACAGACCGCATAGTTTTGGAAATAAAGAGAGTTTTCATCAAAAGGACTTTCATGCGTAATTTAGAAAGGAAGTGCTCGACATTTTGATTGATATCAATATTTTTCGTGGAGAAATTTCAAGCTTTGTTGGGATAATGGGTTACCAAGTCCTATGCCTTGAGGATCAAATAATGACTTAGAAACCTATGTAAAGAAAATAAATACTCATGCTCAAAATACAACCTGTTCTACCATTTTTCCTAATTCACATTACCAACAAAGGAGAAGTTGACTATGATAAGAGTGAGGAATTTATTTCATCCGGAACATGAAATAAAGTATCTATTTCCTAATGAGCCCACCTTACAAACTCACGTGTTGCATGAGACATTGAGAAACTCAAAAAGGACTATGATACGTACGATTCATGGTGGAGAGACTTATTGGAAATTCTATAAAAGTTATTTTTAGATGAGAATTTTATCTTACTATCGTGTAATGATAAAAATGAGTACAGATGAAAGAGTATCGTCATTAATGTTAAAGAGTATCCATAAAGACAAAGAGTATCAAACAAGCAAAGAAATTATCTTTAAGACAAGAACAAAGCCCTTTTTCAAGACTTACCTCCAAAAGACATCCATAAAGAAAGGAAACAACACATCGCCAGCTACTTTATTCTATCTACGAGACCATTTGTTCCCATGTTTACTTGTAAACTACTCCTTTTTAGTCACCCCAAATTATGGGCTAGGATAGTGTGAGATATTTTCAATTATTTTGTGAGTAAATAAACTCTCAAAGAGAGTATTGAGTGATTCTATTAATTACTGTACATTGAGATTTTTCGAATAAAGTATTTGAGAAATTTATTTCCAGGCTTATCGGATGACGATTTGAAGTACAAGACTTTTTACAAGATTCATGTGTTGACTACAGCTTCAATAAGTCTTTTCTACCTCATTTTAAGTTTTTATATCGCTTTATAATATCATTATGTCCATTTCGAATAATTTATATAAAGGATTGAATCGTAATTCATTTAATTTGTACTCGATTTCGTATGATTGTTCTTAATGTTTTCCTCTCGAATTAGTTATAAGCATGAATTCTTAAATGCTCTTGCTTTGCTAATTTAAACGTTGTCGATTACTATAATAAAGAATTCTTCATTGTTTCGTTTGTAGTCGTCTCATTTCTCTTTTTTTTAATACAGTGAAAGAATTCTTAGCTGCCTTTCATCCCTTCAAAATCATCCCATCCACTTTAAATTCTAAGGATTGTTCTCTGTCTAGCTATCTTGCCCTGTAAAGCCATCTTGTGCGTAGAATAGAAATCCAGTAAAGCCATCCTTTGACTCCATAGCCCAATGGACTGAAAGCCCTCAACCTTGCCCTTAGTTTGTGGATTCCACCATTTTCCCAAAACAAACTCTTCAATCTATAACTAGCCTAAAACCTTCCAAGAACAAAGATAAATCATAAAGAGAGAGCCCTCTCTGGATGCAGATTGGCTAGATTCTGCATCTAAAAGGTTGGTTTGTGGTTACCTCGGGTATACTTTCCTCTTACACAACTTCTAGGAAAACCTGAGTGATAACATATATAAATCTATAAAACAATGTAAAATCAAATCTCAATGATTGTATAGGTTGAACATTCAATCACCCAATTTGGAACACCTTCTTAGCCTGATTTTTTTTAGGAACATTAAATTATAAAATGAATTGATAGTTTGATCTAAGAAAGTAAATAACAGAACATGAAAGGAAACTAAATAACTGTGAGCTCTATTGCCTCAAACTTAATCCAATTGGAAAATAGATAAATTTATCCTATTGAAATGTTTTTAGAAAATCAAAGATTACACAATCATTCTAAAACTAATACTAAGAAGGCAAATAAACTTTAATATATAAAAGCAAGTAAATCTCACACATTTTAGGCAGCTGATCTAAAAGTATGAGAGATGATAAATCGAGATGCTCCATATGTAAGAAAACCCAAATCAAAATGAAGGAACATTCATGAGTAAGGTGCCACAATCTAATTCTATATTTAAAGCCTGAGCATAACTCCAATTTTACACATGATTTAATATGAGAAAGCTTCCCCTATTTATAGAAAATATGAGAAACTATCTCATTAATTAGATTCCATAAATATCTCCCTATATCTCTAGAGTTACAATCCAAATAGGAAGTGAAAAGGCACATCTCTTCTTAGATTTACAATACAAATAGGAAATGAGACACATATCCTTATGATCCCATGATCTTCCTCATCCAAATTTGAATTTGGCTTTAGGAGGCCACATAAGAGTCTTTTGGAAGATTCTTTTTGATCTACACATGGCAACAAACTCATTCTACTTGTTAGGTATAAGTATGTGCATATTATTTTCTAATTTTTAACCACAAATTCACTTAAAAATACTAGGAATTAATAGAGTTTGGAAAAACATAAATGTAACCCAATAGTGGTAATGGTAAGGTAAATGTAATGAAATGGAGGTGGAGTGAAGGAGATAATCTGGAAATATAAGTGAAAAAGTAATGGAAGTAAATGAGATGTTGACACCTAATCCTATGGGATGGGTGTGCACATTTAATATTGTATATTAATTAATATTAGGAAATAAGTAAGGCCAAGAGTCATTAGGAGATGAATCCCAATAGCCTCACCTCCATGTATAAATCCATATGCATTCTTAAGCTAATACACATTCTGATTTTGAGGAGTTACCTCCTGGTTTGACATGGTATCAGAGCCAGCTCCACTATTGGCATTTTTTCCTGTGGTGTAACTCCCTCTCCTTTGCTCAGTCAATTTTTATTAATAGCTTTTGCTGCTCCTTAATTGCTAGACTGTTATTCTGCATTTTTTTTCTCTATATAGCCCTGACATTTGCAGCTCCAGCTCCTGCAGCTCCTGAAGACTGCAGGTTCCTCTGTCATTCTGCAAATTGCAGGCTCTGTCATTCTGCAAGATTCCATTTCAAAAAAAAATTTGTAACGACCTTTTGGGCCTCCATTCTCCATCGACTCACCTCCCATCCCTCAACTCTGCGCCCTCTCCCCTACCCTGCGTACACACGCACGGTCATTACATAACTCTTCTCTGCGTCCATTCAAGAATAACTGTGCATTTGAACTTATTCCGCTCTCATATATTCATTACGCCCTCTCCCTCACTGGTCTACGCCCCTTGCTCTAACGCTCGACTCCTACAGTCCGCACATTATATTTATATAATCCGCCTTATCTCCCAACGCCTTCCCTCTTTCTTCCCCACTCCCTGCTCGACCTACCCATCTCTTCCCTCACACTCCACGATGACAACGTCCTTCATATCAACTGTATATCCTTCGCTACCTGTATATTGCATCGACTATATATCAACACAGTCCTCCGCCCTCTGTGGCATGTTGGCCCTCCTCCATGCTGCATATTAAAACGTTGTTCATTGTATATGAAATTTCTGTCCATTGAATAGTTAATACCGCCTGAATAGTTAAAACACTGTCCACACCTACGACTACGCCTCCTCTCCCTGGTCTCACGGGCAGCCACCCTCAGTCCACGGCCTTTCGACTGACGGCCTTCCCCACAGCCTTTCGACCGACGACCTTCCCCAACTTGTAATCTCGTTTTAAATTTTTCTTTTAAACTTAATACCGCCCCTCCACTCATACATTATATCGCTCATCATTTATATAATATCGCTCATATATATATCGTTTATATACGTGTGTCTTTGGCACATCGTTTATATGTGTGTCCATTCATCGTCTGTATAACACGTTTTTTTTATATATGCTGTCATTAAATTCACTCTGCTCCATTTGTCATATTCACTTTCCTTTACGCCCTTTACCTGCATTATAATACCCTCCCATATCACTTCCCATTCTCACAATATTGCCCTCCCATAAACATTTCATATCGCCCTACCATTTCACCGCTTCTCATACAAATTTTTTTTCTCCAAACAAAACAAAAAATACACTTATTTTTTGGTGCAGAATTCAGTCTCTTAGCAAAGAGTTTTTTTTTTTGTCCATT